>OY720167.1:7988620-8573374 GCA_963082805.1 Hemicrepidius hirtus
TTGGAGTAGAAATAATAAAAAAAATGTCTAGTATTTGTAGACAATTTTTATTAAATAGGCGTAGGATAAATCCAAAACTTTTGGCTAATATTCGTAATTTTTGTTCTGCTAATGATAGCACGTGAGTATTGATATACATATTTTATTTTTAAATGTAGTAATAGCCTTGCAAGGTACCTGGAATGCTTTTAATTGCATGCTCGCTGCGCTCAGTTCTTGCCACATGCTCTGACAATTTAGATTAGTTACTGCTGTATAATATAATTATTTTAGTTGGAAAATAGTGGTTTCATATTTCGCGCGCTTTATTTTAAATATTACCTGCTCAGTACAATAACCTCGGCACCATGTACACAGGCAGCGGCAACCAACCAAGCCTACCACATTCGTTTGCCTTTTTTGCAGAACCCTGTTTCACTTAAATTTAACATAATTGCTGCCCATTTATGTAACCAAACCAGATACAATTACTTAAAGAACCAATAATCGAAAAATGATCTCCATATTCCATAACTCTTGAATAAACCGTGTTAATTTAAAAGGGTAGTCAATTAAGACCTACTTAAGATTAATTTCTAATTTAAATTACGAATTTCAGAACAGAAGACAAGTATGACGTGGTTATAGTTGGTGGAGGAATAGTAGGAGTAGCGTCTGGTCGGGAATTTCTCCAAAGACATCCAGAACTGCGTATGGCAATAGTTGAAAAAGAGAACGAATTAGCATTTCATCAAACTGGTCATAATAGCGGAGTAATCCACGCCGGTATTTACTATAAACCTGGTTCTTTAAAAGCTAAACTATGCGTAGAAGGCCTACATTTAACATACAAATATATGGATGAAAAAAATATTCCGTATAAAAAAGTAGGTAAACTTATCGTCGCAACCAACGCAGTTGAAGTTGAGCGATTAAATGCTCTGCATGAAAGAGCCATATTAAATAAAGTACCTGATTTGCAAGTTATTGAAGGTAATCAAATAAAGGAAGTTGAACCATTCTGTAATGGAATTAAAGCTTTACTATCACCTCATACTGGTATTGTCAATTATGCTTTGGTTACAAACCATTACGCAGAGGATTTCAAAGAAGGGGGAGGAAATATTTATTTAAATTTTGAGGTAAATTTAATAAGGTTGATTGTAAATAGTTTACAAGGACGCCACTAGATAGCAGCATACATACTTGGTTCATTTGTTTCCAATGGGCCTGTTTCCACAACATTTTATAAGCGCTATCGCTAGATGGCAACATGTCTACTCGGTTCGTTCGTTGCCAACGATTATCTTTAGGGCGAGTCGCTTTCCATTTATACGGAGGAGTAACCCCGAGTAACGCGCAGCTACTCCGTGCTGCTCGGAGACCCATTTACATGGGGGAAGTTACTCCCGCGTGTAAATGGGTCTCTTAAGAGGGTAGAACCCTTCAAACGTAGAGCCCTATCAAAATGATTCCGTTAAGAAATTCCTATAATGTATCATTTTAAAGAAATGATTAACATTTGCAATGTACTCCAATAAATTGTCTGTACAAACAACCGAGTACACCTGGTACCGTGTATAGTCTTATGAAAAGCGCCCATTGTGTTAAATTTAACAAACATCGTTTTCCAAAACCCTTTATATGAGGATGGCCCAACATTCCTGGAGAGAGCAGGATATAATGTTTAATTAATGTTTAACAGGTGAATGGTTTTAAAGAATCCGACGACGCTTCATATCCAGTTGCTGTGCTTGCAAAAGACGGGAAAAGTATTAAAACAAAATATGTTTTAACATGTGGAGGTCTATATTCCGATAAACTAGCAGAACTTTCAGGATGTTCCCGTGATCCTAGAATTGTACCATTTAGAGGAGAATATTTACTTCTTAGTGCCGAAAAGGCGCATATGATTAAAGGAAATATTTATCCTGTACCTGATCCAAGATTTCCTTTCTTAGGAGTTCATTTCACACCTAGAATGGATGGGAGTGTATGGTTAGGACCTAATGCTGTTCTTGCTTTTAAAAGAGAAGGATATACGTAAGTAAATTTAAATTAAATTCGGGACATATTTTCAGAAATGATTCTAAACACAAACGTGCGCCCAGAATTAGTTCCTTATACCTTATCTTAATCCAAATTTCCAGGTGGTTTGACATAAACATACCAGAACTTGTAGATGCCATATCATATCCAGGTTTTATCAAAATGGCAAGCAGATTTGTAGTTGCAGGTAGCAATGAAATGTTAAAATCAATTTTTACGTCGCTCCAAGTTAGAGACTTACGAAAATTTGTCACAGACATAAATCCAAGAGATGTTCAAAGAGGTCCTGCAGGAGTACGTGCTCAAGCTTTAGATAGTAGTGGACAATTAGTAGATGACTTTTATTTTGATATGGGAACGCAAAGTGATTTAGGTAAACGAATTTTACATTGTAGAAATGCTCCATCACCAGGAGCTACCAGTTCTTTAGCCATAGCTAAAATGATGTCCGATAGATTAGAGAAAGAATTTGGTATTAGTAGTAATAAAAAGTAAATAGTAAAACTAAAGGTATTATTATATTACAGTCAATTGACAATAATAGTTTAATAAACGAGAGCCAATAGAATTTTGAAAACCACGCAATTCTATTGGTTCTCGCTAAAACCCGAGACTCGCCTTATGGTTTAATATTAATTAATTATTTATCATTTAAATTTGGCATTTATTTATTTTTAAATATACACTAATAGCATAAAAATGTCCATTGAATATTGATAGTTATTTTTGGATCAATTTATTTCTAGACAACTTAACATACTACAGGGTGTTCAAGATAAGCAGGGGAATCCCGGAAACACCAAAGTAAAGAGTTTGGATTAAATTACAAACATAAAATGTCCAGCATAATACAGAGCAGTCATAATTTTCTATTTTATCTTCCTTTTCAAAAAATGCGGTTCTTATTTTGGACACCCTGTATATTATAGGTAGTTATCAATGTTCAACATTGCTTACAACACTATGCATCAAACTGATATAACACATTCTAGCTGCGTTCGTTTTTACACCCCTTGCACCTTTTGACTCGGATTTGCGTTCGCGCAATGAGAACATGATCAGAACAAATCAGAACAGTTAGAATTTAATTCCCACAAATCGAATCGCTCTTGAATCACGTGACACTGTTCGCTCCGCACCTTAAATACCAAAAACGTGTCTCTAAAAACTTTCGTTGCAGAGCTACAGCTTCCTAAAATTGACATTTCCTTTATTAAAAGTTTTGCAATACTTGAGCAATTAAATTTTATATCCCAACTCTATTTATTTATTTTCATTTTTCCATTTATTACGATTTATGTAATCTGATTAGGGACGTCCCTTATGGGGGAAGTCCCGACATATCTTTTGCTCCAATGTATTAACCTTTGCAATTTTTCCACATTCATTTATTTCAAGAAACTTGGGTGCTTACTATAAAAAATTAAATTACACATGTCTTGAAATCTATAATACCATTCTTTACTGGAAAGAGGTGTTTTTTGACGTCGCGTAAATGGTCAAAGGTTGATAATACTTAATACCAATCCTTTCCAGACACACTGTATTAAATACCATTACCAGTATTAATACAAAGTGTTGTAAGCAACTTGAATACTTACACTTTTTTTATGTTATGGATTTAGGGCCGGTGTTTCAAATCAGATTTAACTCCCAGTTACGCTAACTAATGGTCACTTATCATGGAGACCATTGTTACAAGAATTGTTTCCATGACAATTGACCGTGTGTTATCTTAAAAGGAAGTTAAACCCAAATTAAAAGACCGGTTCTCATCAGTACAATTATTTATAATGGTGCTTGTAAAACTACAAACGCAGTGCAATTTACACCAAAACTAATTCAACACAGCCTTAGGTAGGTACCTACATAACATACATTAATCAAAATAAAATTATTACACTTGTTCCCATAGTGCATAGGATATTCTTGAACAGCAAAAAATTGCCATTAAAGCTTTAAAAGTTAAAAACATTTATTCAAGTCAAGTACCATTTACATTTATTTTTCCCCAAAATAATGTCTGGCTAGTTGGTTGTAGTTCCATGTAAGTTATAAACGGAAACATAGCCAACTTGACCGGTTTTTTTTAACATTCTAGACTATTTTATGTGATTGGGAATTTGGGATAATACTGAAGTCATTCTTACATTAGGATTTAAAAAATTTGAAGGATTTAAAAAATATTTTTCTATGGTAGGTAAACTGTTTCCTATTTAATATACAGTGTTTTATACGTAAGTTATTAATGTAAATGTTTTGAATAATCTTCAAAATGTTAACATTTATTTAGCAACTATGGAAAAAAATTGATTATACATCAACAGTATCGAAGATAATTGTTCAGAGGACAGGGGCTAATTATTTAGAACATCCTGTGCATAGTTTATAAATATTGTTACTGGAATAACATAGTTTTTCAACTGAATTTCTATTTTTAATGACTTACAATTGGTGGCTTAATAAGTTTATTTTAGATCACTCTGTATGAGAGGCCAGAATGTTATACGGACAACATCGAGGGGTAAACCACGTGACGTTAACTGTACATAGTCTGGGTAGTCCCTGTGAAGTTTCAGGAAGTCCTGGGAAGTTTCTAGGAAGTCTAGGTAGTCTTTGGGAAGCCCCTGGGTAGTCTCTGAAAAGTCTTTAGAAGTCTGGGTAGTGTTTAGATAGTCCCTAGGTAGTCTCTGGGAAGTCATGAGAAGTCGGGGTAGTCTCTAGGAAGTTTCAGGAAATCTTGGGGAGTCTGGGTTAGTCTCCAAGAAGTCTGGGAAGTCTTTGGGGAGTTTCAGGAAATGTTGGGGAATCTGGGTTAGTCTCTGGGTTAGTCTCTGGGAAGTCTGGGTAGTCTTTGGGAAGTCCCTGGGTAGTCTACAAAGTCTTGAGAAGTCTAGGTAGACCCTAGGAAGTATGGGTAGCCCCTGGGAAGTCTGAGTAGCTGCTGGGATGTCCTGAGAAGCCTGGGTAGTCCTTGCGAAGTCTGTGTAGTCTTTGGGTAGTTCCTGGGAAGTCTAAGTAGTTCCTGGGTAGTATCTGGATAGTCTGGGTAGTCTTTGGAAAATCCCAGGGTAGTCTCTGGGAAGTCTTTCACATTGGTTACTTTAGAGTAGGTACCTACATAATTTTTTACCATGGTTTACCCCTTGAAAAATATACACTTGTATGTAGTCTTTATTAATACCAATGTGTTCGTTTTATCTAAAATTTTGACATGGATTAAATATTATAATTGGTCCATATCTATGTATGTGATAAATAAAAAAATTATCAATTTGATTACATAATCATAGGATTAATTTTTTTAGCATTTCACCGAAACAAGAAATTGTTTTTGCTCAGATGAATGTCAGTTATACACGCATAATTACAATTTGGGGGTCCCAAAACCTTAAATGAGCATATTTTTAAATTATTTCTCGAGAATATTTGAGATAACCCTCAGTTTCAGTACTAACAAAAGCAATATCCCTTAATAAATTTAAGAACCATATCACCTTTTAAAAAATTTATTTAAACTCACATCTTTAAAACTAAACATTATTTGAATAATGTACTGTCAATAATTTATAAGATTTTATTTTCTCATCCACTTAAGGAGTGTAATATGTTCAAAAAATTCACAGTTGTTTAACATACAAATGTGAATTCCCAAATCTTTATTAAAAAGGGGAACTACCTAAGATTTAATTCCACAAGACTAATTAATAGTACTTTCAGAATCCTAAATTTTAAAGAAAGTGTTTACTATTAAAAAATCTAATTAACATTTCAGCGACGGATTTTCTTCAGGCATCTTGTGTTACTATAATTTTTCTGTATGATTGTTGCTTTTGAAATGATATAATAATCACCAATTTTCAAATTCTTATACATGTATGTAATATTTATACGTACGTAGGTAACATATTTATAGTTACAATACAACATACACAAAGTGATATAGAGTCTGTATAGAATATTTGGGACAAACAAGAGAGCATTTTCAGTTAAAATATTCCCTTGTAAAAATAATCTATACAAAGTCTATTAGTAATATTTATCTGTGCAATTTAATTATCTTACCAGGCAACAAATATAAAGTACATTTTTTTTGACACAATCACCAATGAGTTTTATTTTAATACTTAAAAGTGGATGTACAACAACTATCTTTTTATATTTTAAGTAAACATCACATTTCTCTGGTATTAATTTATACAAAATAAATGAAAAGTGTTATACCTAAGCTATTAACTGCTACCTACTATATCGTAAGGCAATACCAGATTTGGAAATAACTAAATTTCTATCTTTAAAATCTAAATACGCTGTCATATGAAATGCCATATTCGACAAGACCACCATGTATTCAAAAAATGCAAAAGCCGAATATACTGCAATAAAAAATTTAAGGATTTACATCAAACAAAAAATATTCTTGTAATGTATTTGATTTTTTAATTTCAAGGTATTTATTTTTATGAATTAGGTATAAAGCTTAATTTTGCTGTTATATGTGAGAAAGGCATATATCATGCAGGCACAAAAAGCAAACAGAATAACACGATTGGGTCACCTGGAGAGAGAGAGAGAGTGGGTGAACAAGGGGTTACAGGGAAAAGGAATGAGACCTAAGACTAGCAAATGAAGAAGAATTATCAAACTATGGGGCTAAATGTCTTACAAACGCTTCAACTATATATTTATGTTGTTAATCAAGCTTCTGCTACAGGGAAGAGTAGTGGGTGTTCAAAAAAGAGGTCAACTTAAGTGTAATTATATGCAACAGCCAATTGGACTCTAATTTTTGGGTTTTAAAAAAAAACACCCTTTAGAACAGAACAAGAAAATAGATGCAAGTAGCAATACGTAAAAAAACTTACCATATTTTTCGCACCACGTATTATGTCTTATAAAAAAATAAGTGGCAGCAACAATGCATGATATGTTAAAGGTAACCAGTCTTTTTTTCCACTTTAAACTCTTAGTTTCTGCAATATTTCGTTGATGCCTTCTGCAACGTTTACTGAGAATCCAAGCGAGCAACATATATAACTCTGAAGTTATTATGAATGTTACAAAGGCAGTTTTATGGATGGCTAGAAAATAATTGTTAATAACTACAAAATATCTAATAAACTTTACTTACGATAATTTTCTGAGGATGTCCAAAAGGACAAAATGATTAAAGCTACATTTTCTGTAATATTTAATACACAAGCAAGCATGCTCATAAAAAAGGCCCAAGGAAATAAAACTTCCTTGTTATACTGTAAATAAGCGACTGCAACACACAACCTTGGCACTGCATGCAGGGCTATCGCTAATTGCCAAACTTCCCGTTGAGGTGAAAAATTTCCTATCGCAGACGATATGGAAGGTAGAAAATTAAATACGTGACAGTGTGAAAACGTTGTGCTTTCAAAATTATAAGCTATTGAGTACACTACACAAAATATAAACGCAAAGAATGGTAAAGACAAAGTAGCCCAAGAAACTTTTCCAAATGGAACACTAATACACGATGAGGTTTCATATTCATCATAAAGAAGTCTGTATCTTGCTTCACTAGCCATGTTAAAACGATAAGTTTAATTTAAATGTAAAATGTTTGGATTTATTTATTTGTTTAACTAATCTTCATATTATTTGAGGTTATAACTACTGTGATGATCGCGTTCAGTAAAACTTTGTAATTTTTATATTTTATGACCTTCAACCTTAGATCATACATGTATGATCTAAGCATGATCTAAGCCTTCAACCTACTTCAACATGAAATAAATTCACTGAATGCTGCCATTTCAAAGGTAGAAGGGTGTCGTGTGTCAGTGATTGTCAAATACAATTAAAATTTAATTTCTTCGCCTTTTTATCCCACTTTTAATTAAAAGCAATCGAAATGTCTAACCTTGTTGCTAAAGGTCCAGCCCTTGTTAAACGTAAGTAATTTTTTTAAACTTTTATAATCGATTACATAATTTCATCTAACCTAAAATTATTATAAATTTATCTTTTCAGAACTTATAACAGCAGCTCAACCTAGGTTTCAAGTTTTTTTGAAGTATGCTAAAGTAGAATTAACTCCACCGACACCCGCTGACATTCCACAAATTCGAGCCGGCATTGCAAAGATCATTTCAGGGGCTCGTAACGGGGCATGGAAGCAAACCTCAGTCAAGGAAGCCTGGTTAAATACTTTAGTTACAGTTGAAGTTATTTGCTGGTTCTATGTAGGAGAATGCATTGGAAAACGTCATATTGTTGGTTATAATGTTTAATGTAAAAATATAATCTTGTAGTGTAAATTAAGAAAATGTCAAGCAGTGTAACTTGTGGGTATAATGTAAAGTTTCAAATTGAAAATATATCGTTTTTCTGATCGAATTCTTCTTATTTTATTTAATTTTAAAGTATTCCATCATGGATTTGATCCCCAAGTCCTACTGACTACGTGGTGTTAAAAAAATGAGCGGTAAGCTTGTGGATGTGATTCTATATAACTAACGGCTAGATTTATATAAAACGGCAGCAAAAACATTTATTATGTAAAACCCTCTGTTTGTACCTGAGAATAAGATTTTAACAACTACTTTTCAATAGACCACAAGACTAAATAAAAAGAAAAAAAAATTCTCCATTCTTTACCTCTTAATTTCTTTTTCCGCTTCTGTTGTCTCAGGTCTGCATTTAGAATCTGTTCCCATCTATTTCTTGGGCTTCCTTTCCTCCTTATCCCCCCTAGATTGGCTTGCGCACTGCTTTGCTGTTGTCAGTTCTTTCGATATGTCATGATTTCTCCTCCGTGTAGTTATCTCAACCCTTCCTTATTTTGGGTTTCCACCCTTCTTCTTCCTGCAAATATTCTAATTACCTCACATCTCCACCTTGTCCATCACTCAAGTTTTGCTTCTTATCTTATAGACTGCAAGTTTGAGTATTACATAAAGCTTCCCGCGCCACCCGTTCAGCTTACAGATTCAGTGTTAGATGGAAGGACTGTACAACTGCACAACTAATAAAATTTCTAATTTATTTATGTAACATCCTGGATGCTACAATATTTTTTTATTATTGTGTAAAAAACCATGTAGGTAATCACAAATATTTTCAATTTTTAACAATACTTCTCCTCTAAGTAGATAGAGAATATAAAACTAATAATTTTAAAATAACAAAGTACTCCACAACACTTGTACAAAACATTATACATCTGATTTTATAAGCTGTGGTCCAATACCAAGTTTCGTTGTTACTTTTAATTGAGAAACCGCTGCATCCCTTAAGGAAAACAAATGAGTCATCTCTATTTCTGTTCTTGCAAGACCAATTGCTTTGTCAAACAAATCAACTGCAACTAAAAGGTTCCCCCTGAAAAAAAAACAATTTTTAAGGATATTCAAAAAAAGGTGATCAAGTTGGCTATGACTCCAACTTGACTTCCCCTTTTTTTAATCACTTCCACTTCTTATAATTTACCTTTGTACTTCAACTGTTCCCAAAGTTTCATAAGCAAATTCACATTTTTCATCCAATTCAGTAGCAGCTTTCATAAGTTCTACAGAAGCTTCAATATCACCTTTCCATTGTAGAAGCAATAATCCTCTATGAACTAAAATTGTAGCATTCTGTGGTTCAATTTCAATGGCTTTCAAATATAATTTTTCCGCCTCTGCAAATTCTTGCTTTTCTGTTAAAACTTGTCCATAAAGTACGTAAACTTCAGAACAAGTCGAGAAACGTTCAGTAGCCTTTCTAAATTCTTCCATTGTTTTCATGAGCAAGTTCACATCTTGTGTGAGCATGGCATATCGATAGTTTGCATAACATTTTTGTACTACTGCAATTGCAAATTCAGGATTTAGCTCGACAGCTCTGCTAAAGTCTGTTCTTGCTTCTTCAGTTTTATCCATTAGGAGTTTAACTTGACCTCGATGATGAAAAACGTCTGTAAAGTAAAAAGGTTTGTTAGTTTAAAAAAAGAAAGTGTTTAATATTTTTTTGAAATTACCAAAACACTGTCAATAAAGGACTATAATAATGGAATAAAAACAGGAAATGATCTCTAGGAGCAGAAGACAGGGAGGAAGGATAGGGTAGGAAATAAAATGAATTTTTCCAAGAATACCACAAACACAAAGTTGCAAAGTCGGGTGACTAGCCATGGATTTGCTATCATGTATCATTTATTTAATTAGAAAGTTTTCATACTCAATTTATTTATTTATCTTATCATATCATGAATGTTGATAACTTTTGTCATTAGTCACTATAGGAACTTTTTTTGTCCTTAAGTAAAAATCGGACAAAGACAGGCGCATTTTTTAAAGAAGCGTTTTTCCGGGCTGCTAAATTGATAAAAGACTCTAATTTGATACGCATTTGCACCCAAATAGAAGCTGTTGCTACAATAGATCTGCTTTTATATGAAATAAAATTTGACGGATTTACACAAAATTGTTGTTAATATCACATAAGAATATAAAAAATGTAGATCTGCTATTTAGGAAAAGCAAATCCTCGGTAATGAATACAGGGTGCATTAAAAGTATGGAATAATGGTTATAACTGCGTAATTATTGGTTTTAATAAAACTAGAAGAAAGTTTCTCTGACAAATTACGTTAATTTTTTACCCATGTTAGTAATAAGTCTATGCGGGGGGCTATGGTGCGTGTCTACTTCTAGTCTTATTAGCTAGATTTTTTTCTTTTCAATAATGCAACAGGGTAGTCGTAGCTGAAGGGTCGTGATGCTTGTAATCACCAAGCAAGGATAGACGACTGTTGGTTCAAATCCAACACGGGGTGATATTGTTTTGAATATGTTAAAGCTGTTCCAACCCTGTATGTTTGTGGGGGGCCTGGTACAGTGGCGTCGGAAGTATTTTTCAACTACGGGTGCAGTGAGAAAATTTGGCGCCGCAGGCGATTTTTTTTTTCAAAAGTGAGCGTGGTCAATTTAAAAGCGTTTTACGAGCATATGGCTATTTTAATGTAAAATTTTAAAAAATCAAAATTTCAACAATTTTACTTATGCATATTTTAAAATTGCATTGAAATACTGAAAATACCAAAAACAGTAAAGGGTGCAAATAGCCATTTACAAATTGTTTACGGGTGCAACTGACCCGTTGCACCCGTGGTTCCGACGCCACTGGCCTGGTAGTTGGTGCCCCCTGTAAGTGTAGGAAAAAATATAACATAACGTAACAAAGAAACTGCTTCTTGATTGGCTCAGAATTTAAACAGATTCTCACTTCCAGGGTGGTCAAACCGTCAATAGAGTTCGGTGATGACCGGTGCCGCGGTTACCATACATAATGGGCTTACCCACCGATAAGCGGTCCCTATAACAATCCATGAGCCTGTAGTTGCTTACCCATCGGGGTAGACCACGTGATGACCGAATCGTATATATCTCCTCATCGAATTTGAGCTTCCTATCTCAAACGGCAAGTCGCCGCCAGCCTTTAACTCCGGAAATTTGTGTGTGGGATAAAAATAAAATTGAGAAAAAGAAAACAATATAAAATTAAAGGAAACTTTGTAATGAGTTTACTGCTTAGCAAACCTTTAAAAAGAAGTCGATAGGGGTTAGATCTGGTGACCGTGGAGGTCACAAAAATGACAATTATGACACAACGCTTCTGGAAGAATTACAAAAAGTAAGTAGCTAATTATTTCACAAAAAACTTTTATCCAAGGTTGTTATATTCCAGAATTATGCCGTTTTCGCAAATCATTGGTTTCACATTTTTTAAGCACTTACGTAATAAAACCTAACAAAATAATATTAACTAATTACAGGATGTCTATTCGTTTCCCTAAAATTGTATCTAAAGCACAATTTTAAAAATAATCATACAAGTCGCAAAAAATTAACTTAGACTGCAACATAAATTACATTCCCCCACCTGGAATTTAATAAAATATGATACGAATCTAATCTATAAATATTGTAATTATATGAACAGTATTTTAATAGAACCCAGATCTTTCAACATGAAGCTCTTTACTCTTACACTTTTTCTGATGTTAGTAGCAGGCTCATCACAAATTGGATACTTACAGGTAAGAAAACTTATTAGACTATAATATGGTTATACGTAATTATATTATTGATATATTTCAGCCTGATGTGTCGCAAAAAAATCGACAAACCTGTATGGATCAAACTAGTGTTGATACTGGACTAATAGACAAATTTAAAAAAGGAGAATTTGTTGAAGATGATAAATTAAAATGCTACTTCAAGTGTAGTTTTGTTTTAGCTGGACGCATGGATGAAGCTGGAAATTTAACACCTACTGCCTTTGATACCACGGTTCCAAGTTTTGTTGATTTAGATAAAGCTGCTGATATAGTACCAAAATGTAAGGACTTGAAAGGAACTAGCCCATGTGATAATGCTTACGTTATTTGTAAGTGTATGAAACAAGCTAATATGGCATAAAGTTATTCATATAAAATAAAAAATAATGTAGAAACGATTAATAATAGAAAATAGGTCTCATTAATATTATTATTAAATAATATCTGTCTTAATTCTTAATTATATTTTGCTATTATTATACGCTTTTTCTGTGAAATAATCATGTACCTATTGGGTACACGTATACGGTACAATAGAAATTTATGTAGTTATTGGTGAAAAGTTGTGACCACTACTGTAAGGCCCCGACTCCTGCCATTATTTTCCATAAAAACGTATTATTGCAGAAAGTATGAATTACAATTATTTATTACAAGTACAACAGAGATCAGACAGTAATGTAAAATGGTTTAAGCCTCCATGGGCGCGACTTTTAAAATGTTGGATAGGGATAGGGATCCACTAGCTGCAATGCTATCCTGGAAGGGAAGTGGGTCAGGACTATTTAAATTTTTTTTATATATCTAACTTTTGCTCTCAATAAATTGTCTAATATATTTGCGTAGCTCACTATGCATTTTGTAATATTTCTTGATGTTGAAAAAAAATACACGGGAGTGTTTTTCTATTTTTTCCAAGTTTTAAATAATTGTACGCCACTGGATTGAGCCAATTAATTTAATATCTTATCTGATTTTTGAAAAATCTATAAAAAGCAGCAAAAAAAAAGTATTTCTCCTGAAGCAAGAATTTTGGGAAAGACGTTCATAGCAATTTTTATTTTATTTTTTAAACAGACTATAGGTACCAATAAATTATTACACACTTATAATAAATTGGCCGTGCATGATATTTTATATACTGACCTACCTTATGTAAACTAAATTTAGTGAATTGTTTGCTATACAAAAAATTGACACCATAGAAAAAAAAGATAAAAGAGCATTATAATGAATAAAAATTAAAAAATAATGCGAACAAAAATGATGGTTGACAAAATGTACATAAATACCTACAACAAATAATATGTATTCTAATGAACAGGGTTATATCACAAGAAACTTTTGAATTGTTGCTGTAATAATACGAATTAAAAATTAAAACTTGTACACATTTATATACAAGGTGATTTTACATTAACTACCATAATTTATTAAGCAAAACTTTTTGCTTAATAATAGGTTTTTTTTGAAAATTATTTTCTTTATATTTCAGAAATAAGGCTAAAATCTTCAAAAATTTTTTATGGGCAGTTGTTAGTAGTACGAACTAAAAATTGTGCAAATTTCTGTCAGCATAGTTTAGGGTAGGTCCCCTTTCTTAAAAAACATACGTTACCCCACTGAAGAAATTAAATTTTTTTGCATGATTTGAATTTAAAATTCAATTTAGAAAATAAAAGTGCCCTTGTATTTTTGTTGTTCAGTTGTCTGTTTTCGAGATAATTGGGGTTTAATTTATAAATTTGTGAAATTGTAATTCACACATTTACAAACTAAACGTCAATTATAACGAAAACAGATTAATCAATGGCAAAAACGCAAGAATACTTTTATTTTCTAAATTGAATTTTAAATACAAATCTTGCAAACAAATTAAATTCCATCCGAGGCGTAATGTACGTTTCAAGAAAAAGAGGACCTACCTACCCTGTAGCTACACCCCCTGTGAATTTTTTGTGACAAAAATGTGTATAATATTTACTCTATATGAGTAACAGTCGTCCATAAAATTGTTTTTAAATAGCTCATTTTATTTCTGAAATATTTACAGAAAGAAAATTTTAAACTCCATTTTCGGATTTCATGAGGTGAGAAAAGTGTACATTTCGGTACTAAATTTAGAATCACCTTGTATACAGGATGCTATTTATTTTCCCAAAACTTATAAAATGATGATAAAGAATAATTTTTATTGTCCCTACTTATAACATTTCCGTTTTATTCACAACAATGCCTATAAAACATAATAGGATCAAACTATATAGCTCTGCATTATATAAATAGCATCACTATTTATCTTAAAAGTCATAAGAATCTCCAATATGAAGCTATCCACAGTTATAGTTACTTTCATGTTCATAGCTGCCTCAAATCAATATGAATACTTACCGGTAAGTAAAATTAAATTATAAATCTATAAATTCCTAGCAAGTACGTTTCAGAAAGAAGAATCTTTAAAAATAAAACAAACTTGTATTCAACAAAGTGGTGTTGATACTGATTTGGTGGATAAATTTGGGAAAGGGGATATTAGCAACGATGAAAAATTAAAGTGTTACTTTAAATGTAATTTTATCCTAGCCAATCGTATGGATGAAGCTGGCAATATAGAACCTAATGCCTTTGATAAGATTGTTCCAAGTTATGTTGACTTGGAGAAAGCTGAGGAAGTTGTAGGTAAATGTAAGGATTTAAAAGGTGCGAATGCATGTGAAACTGCTTTTTCTATCGCTAAATGTATGAAAGAAACAAGTGCTGGATAAAATTATTTTGAGAATAAAAAAATCATTAAAAAATAATAATCTTAGGTAGGTACTAGGTATTCCCAGCTTTTTAATAATTTTTAAACATCTCATTTTCATCAACATTTTTAAAGCCTGATTATGATTACTTTGCGAAGATGTCTTTATCTAATCTGTAAGACTTGTAGCTGTAATTGTTATGAAATGTTCATGTATCTGATAAAATATGTACACATGTAAAAAATAATGGATTAAAGAATTTCCAATGTTAGTTTCTGGGCATACTCTGTTGAAAATTCAAGAATTTTTTGAAGAGTATCCAAATTATTCTTTTTACCTACTTTTGGCAAGTTAAATGTAAACAACCAACTTGACAATTTTCCAATATTAATTATTTCTAAAGAAAACTTTAAATTACCTGAAATATTTGGTCCTAATTTAGCAGCAGTTTCAAAATCCTTTAGGCAATCTTCCGTACCTTCTAATTGCATAAACAAAGATGCTCGTTTGATTAGACAATTAACTTTAATCTTCACATCACAATCTGCAGCATCTATAATAGTTTTGAAATCTTCAAGTGCTTCTTTATGTAAACCTGATAGTAAAAGGAATGAGGCTCTTAACGATACGGCTTCCATTATAAACTGCGATTCTGATTCGCTCGAATTAATTTCTTCTGTGCATGCTGGAATGACATCATCGAAGTTTTCTGTCGCAAAAGCTAATTTAGCTTTTAAGAAACCTATTAGAAAAATATTAATTTTATGTTTATAATAATTTATTTATTATTACCTGTAAGATCACCTTCACCTAAAGGTTCTTCCGTACTCATAATTTTTCTATAAACAGGATCTTCAGAAAACGACATAAAGTAAGTTTTGATGAATTGTTTGGAAGGTAGTTGGGGTTTTCTGGTTTTAATTGCTTCAGCAGCATGATGTTTACCAAGCTCTTTTAAAACCCTATCGGCCATAAGCAAAGCATTTTGATTTTGAAAGTTCTGTATTAAACACACTGCTGTTACATCGTCTAGACATTTTTCCCAGTCTTTAATAGCTTCATATGCTTTTGCTCGGCGATATAAAGCTTTCTCGTATTTATGATTTTCTTCTAAAGCTTTTGTGCAGTCAATAATAACAGAACTCCACTTTTTAAGTTGTTCGTATGCAGCAGCACGGTTTTGATAAAATGTTGATAAATCTAAAGGGTGACCATCTGGGCATGCTTCGATGGCTTTCTTATAAAAACTGATAGCTTCATCATATTTACCTTTTTTAAAAAGGACATTTCCTTCATTTTTGTACCGTTGTGCTTGTTGTAAAGGCGATTCATTTATGGGTATATCTTGTGTCGAGTCATCTATTGATACTGACCCTTTAATTCCTGATAAACCTGCCTTTTTTGCTTCTTTAGATTGTTGTCGCAGATACCAATAACCAAGACCTATAGCGCCGGTTGCCCCCACAGCAAGTGCTATCTGCCATTTAGGAAATGGGGTACTGCTTCCACTATTAGACGATGCCATTTACAGACGAATATGATTTACACTTAATTCTACATAAACAAAATATACATTTATAATTTTGAGTGATAAGAGGTTATGTGTAGATAACTCATGAGGGAATTTGACAAGAGGGAAAATGGCTGTTGTTCAAATAAAAGTAAAACATACCATTTATATACCCAGTGACCCAGAAGTAAAGATTGCTTGAATGTTTTAATACATTGTCTTGTTTGAATTTGGTTGAAAATTGCCTCCCTTCACTTTATTTTCTAGTTCGAGCTGAAATATAGATTAATGTAAAGGTCTTTCCAGAAAATATTAGAAATATCATATATCTACGAAACACACTGTAGCTGTACATTGGAACTTTCAATTGTTACGTAGGTGACAAAATTTATAAAGAACATTTCTTACACACATTAAATAATTATTTATAAAAATATAAAAATAGATCAAATATTTAAACAATTATTCCAATTTAGTTTGTAATTATATAAAAACGTAGTTAATAATTTAATAAATCATTAAAATTGTAACAATAATAATAATTAGGTCAAGAATAGTTGAATGCAACAGAAATAACAAACCAGCTGATTGTGACTTTTGTCCGCATACCAATTTGACACCTCTGTAACACCTGTCAGTTTACAGTAATTTGTACACGTCGTACTCTTATCTTAAAACTAAACGATAACAGATTATTTTAGAAATATGACAATATGGCCAATCTAGATGATGACACTAATTGGTAAGAGATTAGTAAAACTCCTTGAAACCAATCCCTTTTTTTAAATTTTCATCCCAAGTTATTATTAGCCTTAGAACACTTTTAACAAGTTTTTTTATTATGTTAAGGGTAACCGAATTAGAGAATGCACTTTTGGAAGAATGTTCTGCAACCGACATTTATTGCATATGCAAAGGAAAACCGTTACCAGAAACGTTGCGATCTGAAGTGTGGCAAGTACGTATTAACATGTTTTTAAGTGGCCACCAATTTGTTATCAGTATTATTCTAGATATGTTTAGATGTGCGAGACAAAGGCAATCAATTAGACCATTTCAACGAAATTTTTGACCTTCCAAATCAAACCGTTTTACGAGAAGATTGCGCTAGTTTTGTATCAAAACTTGGTAACGATGAAGAAGACAAGCTGTCTGTTGTATCCGACCTAGAATCAATTTTAACCTTTTATTGCAAAAGCAGGAATTTAAAATACGAGAGAAATAATGGTTGGATTGACATTTTATTGCCTTTATTAGCTCTTAAGGTGCCAAGATCAGCGACTTATAATTTATTTGAAGCTATTCGAGATACTTATATTCCTCAAAGTTCTAACAGAAGAACTGGAAATGCTTTCCACATATTAAGATTGTTATTATTGTATCACGATCCTGAATTATGTTCTTTTTTGGATACTAAACGCATCACACCGGATATGTATTGTTTAATGTGGTTCCAATCACTATTTGCAGCAACTTGCAGCCTTCCTGTAGTTATTAATATGTGGGATTATTATTTCCAACAGTCGGATCCATTTTTCGTATTCTTTCTCTCGTTAATTATGGTTGTTAATGCACGAGAACAGATTATATCAATGAAAGGTGAAAGTCGAGAAGCCATTGCTGCTAGTCTTAACAGTATGCCTTGTGCATTAGAAGCAGATGACGTAGGAGACTTTTGTTCCCTTGCACAGTATTATGCTATGAAAACCCCATCATCATTTCGCACGGATTTAATGCAAGCATTGTATAGCGGAAGGGGGGAAGATTCAGCTGTTGTTTCACAAGCTTTATGTCTACCAATATCCATTCATGAATTGGTAAATATTTATTTCTGTTTTATCAAGATTTTAATTTTTGATTATTAGGTGGAAAACACAGGATCCCTTCGAAGTAATAGCATGGACGCTGTTCGCTTTTTCCTTGTAGACTGTCGTCCTGTGGAACAATACAATGCAGGACATTTACCAACAGCTTTTCATCTGGATTGTAATCTTATGCTTCAGGAACCGAGTGCTTTTTCAACAGCAGTTCAAGGTCTTCTTTCAGCACAAAAACAAGCAATAGCCGTGAATTCCAGTGCAGGTACGAACCGTTGTTGTAAGGACATCCTCACATTAAAAAAAATCAATAATAATCATATTCATTTAGGTGGTGAGCATTTATGTTTTTTGGGTTCTGGTCGTAACGAAGAGGATCAGTATACTCATATGGTGGTGGCGTCATTCCTTCAAAAACACACACAATATGTTTCACTATTAACCGGTGGATACATTTCAGTCCATAATTATTTTGGAGAGCATGCGAGTGAATATTTACAAGATCACAACCCTAATGCTTGTATAGTTTGTGCACCAATTGTTAATTTAAAGGATTCTGATGGAAATTCCAAAGCTGTCGGATCCACGGATTTGTTTGGAAAAATTTCAGCTGCTATGAAATCAAAATCTGCGGAAGTACGAGGAAAATTATTTGAATATATTGTGAATCCAAATAATAGTCCTGTACAAGAAAGACATGTTTCAAGCTCCGATAAGATGGGGAAGAGATACCGAAATGTTGCTCCTGTCTTCAGTATAGATGATGATCAGGATAATGTTGCAAGCATTCAGGTCAGTAATGATTTAAGAGGAGATTTTTCTATTTTTTATGATTAAAAGAAAATGTTTCGTTAAATAATCAATCATCTTTTCTGTTTTTTTTTCAGGGAGGAGAAGATGAGGACACAAGAGAAATAGTCTCGATTCAAAGCTGGCTTAAGAATCCAGACATTATTGAACATTTTCCTTGTCAAGAAGTCAAACTCAATGGTTTTATGTACAAAAGTCATTTGATAGTAACCGATTCTCACTTAATTGTGTTAAGAGAAGTATCAGATAAGAAAGGAATAGCAGAAGTGATAGTTAGGCGACCATTATCAGCAATAGTTAAAATAACAGCGAAAAAACGACATCCCGAATTAATAACTTTTAAATATGGAGTACCAGATGGTGATTCTTTACTTATTTCAGATATGGATAGGTTTTTGATACCAAACGCTAATAAAGCCACAAAGGTTGTGTCTGATCAGATTTTAAAACAGTTAAAAACTAAAGAGTGACATTTTTTATTCAAGAATGAGAATTATTTTGGTGGTGGCACGTTTTATCATGCAAAGCTTAAAGTTTCTTAGACATTTCTTTTTTTTTTGCTTATTTAATTGATTAGTGTGATAGAGGATATTTTTAAATCGCATCCAAGATACCTTCTTAATAAGAAAATTTTATGCAATAGATGGGTGAGAATTTTATGATACCCCGATACTTTTAATTATTAAAAAAAAAGTGTTAAGTAAAAGAAAAGATGTTAGGGAATTGAAATAAAATATTCGAATTTTTAAATTGAGGGGTACTTTAAGCTTTGTGGTTGTGCCACATTCTCAGCTAGATCTATGCATTATACTATTTTAGATAGAAAAAACTAACTTAATCTTGTTATGTCTTATCAGTGTTTAAATAATAATTATGTACATACAGTGATGAAGTAGTTTTAAATTAAGATTAAATATTAAAAAAATCATGGTCCTACTGCTGTTTAGATTTAGAATTTTAAAGCCAAATAGTACTTTTTTGCAATTATTTTTAACATTGTTTTTTTTTGTTATTATTTTTTAGCATTTCTCTGTAAAAATTGTTTAAATGTTTGCTTTATATCAGATTATTATTTCGAATTAAATAATTATTATGAAAGTATCACCTAAAGTGTTTATTTCGAAATAACAAACGTGCTATTACAGAAATATATTGGGTAAAGTGCAATGAGTTGCCAGGGATTGGCATACTAAGACCTCGACCTATTACAAATAACTACAGGACAAAATAAAAGCCTTGCAAACTATGCCGCGCGAGTGAGGCTAGAAAAATGTAACTGGTGTGAGGCTAGTATAGTATGTGACATCATCAGCCATGCAAGGCGCGTGAAATGCACCCATTAATAGCTTTAAATGGAAATTTAGCGACAAATAATATAAGAGCAAAGTTGTAGGAAATAAAATTTCCTATAAGAACCTCCTGGAAAACAAATGTCTAACTTTGATAGTTTGAGCCTGGAAACCGTCGGACTAAATGCACATGTTCTGTTTATCGTATTAACCGCGACCTAGGCTCGCACTCACTTAGTACTCTATGTGCGCTGACATGGAACTCCGAAATAGATTTCAGTTTTTGGAGATAGAAGAAAAATATTTTTTTATACCTAGAAGGCTTTTCACCACAATGTGAAATTTAAAAGGCTTTTCTCCACTGTGCAGTATTAATTTACACGAATTTTTATTACATATGGAAATGTAGCGAAAACGGCGCAAGATAGCGAAAAATAATATAAGAGTAAAATTGTAGAAAATAAAATTTCCTATAAGAAACTCTAGGAAAACAAATGTCTAACATTGATAGTTTGGGCCTGGGAATCGTCAGACTAAAACACATTGACAGACGTTAGCTCTCACTCGTCTTATTCTTTAAGTGCGCCGACTTTAAACTCCGCAATAGATTTGGTTTTGAAGGTGGAGGAAAAGCAATTTTATTACACCCAGAAGGCTTTTCACCACAATGTGAAATTTTAAAGGCTTTTTTCCACTGTGTCGTATTTATTTTTTTGTTTACATGAATTTTTATTACATATGGAAATGTACGAAAACGGCTAAGATAGCGAAAAATAATATAAGAGCAAAGTTGTAGGAAATAAAATTTCCTATAAGAAACTCCAGGGAAACAAATGTCTAACATCGATAGTTTGGGGCTGGGGATCGTCAGATTAAACAAATGCACATGCTTTGTTTAGCATATTGACCGATGTTAGCTCCAATTTGTTTATTCTTAACTGCGCTGGCTTGAAACTCCGCATACTTCAGTGTTTTTATAGTAGACATTTTTTTTCAAAATACGGCCCATGTTTTATAAAGGAAAAAATGTTCCTAGAAGTCCCAACTTATGCAAAAACGTTTTCATTGAATTTTTTTGTAAATGATGTTTCTCTATAATAGGAACATTTTTTGAAAATAAAATAAAAATAACTGATAATAAAAAATTAAATTAGATGCATTTATTTCTCATCCACTACTAACAAAAAAAAAACAGTATTAGTATTATATATCTGCAATAAACTATCCAGCAGGCAAAGCAAAGTGATTCCAGTCAGAAACTCTTTCGTTTTCTTTTAAAATATTCCAATTTGGCGACTGTATTTCAGTGTTAAGCCAATTAAAGTCATCAATTGAGGTCCAATTATTTGTGTTAATATCCAAACCAGAGTTAGTAAAATGTTCTGCTAAGCCTTCATATTTCCAATTGTATGGTGCTATTAAAATTTTGTTGCAGTCTTCCATTATCGCCCTACTGGTTACATGTAAATAAATCTGGACATCAGTAGAACTGTGTAGTCGTAATTGTTGACAAGCTATTACAAATTTGCAGTTTGTACAATTTTCTGCAAAAATTGACGTTGATACAGGACCGCTAAGTAATAAACAGTTTCTTAAACGGTTCAAATGTAAAGTTGAAGGAGATCCATGGAGCTTTATTACACAATGCTCTAAATTTTTTAGTGTTACATCCTTCTTGAAAATTTTATTATTTTCTAACTTTAATGTCTCATTAGATTTATTTTCGTATCCACAAAAATTTTCGTTTAGATTAATAACTGCTTTTTTGGAAAAATCTACTTCATCTTTCGCATGACCATTTACTTTTTGTTCTTTCGATGACAATTTAGTTTTATTTTTAAATCCAAATTTCTTTTTAGGTAATAATTTGTCTTCTAATTCCCTTACTTTAAGATTTAGTTCTTGTAGACTTTGATGACAAATTTTAATATCGTAAGTTCTTAAAAATATGTTAGAACTTGCGACGTATTTTTGTAAATTCAATATGTTCTTGGAAATCATATCAAAATGACTTGGTAATTTGCTTGGGTCCATGTTTAAGGATGAATTTAAGGCATTTTCAATTACCAGTCTTTCTTCTGTAAAAGTTTTTTCAAAAAAATCAATATTTTCGTGTTCAGCTAAACCTTGTTTTTTTCCTTCTCTCTTTTTCTCAATGTCTAATTTACGTTCTAATTCTCGTCTATTGAGAATATTAGTTATTTTGTCACACCGATCCTGCATGATGTTTATTATTAAACTCCTAAAAAATAAATTAATTAAAAAACTTAAAACCTCCGATTCCTTAATTACTGCTTATCTAAATTTAAACTTACCTTATAAAAAATACAAATACTGACTTTGAAATATTATTTTTTATTACTCAAGTCTTCCAAGTCTTCCTTTTTAAGACGGTGTAAGGGATGGTTTGTTTTGGTAGCTGCTTCTAAAGTATTTACGAATTGTTGTTTCTTTTTAATAGATTCTACTGGTGATTTTTCTACACCTGGATAAGTCTGTAAATGATCATTTTGTCAGTTTGACAAGTGTCACACGTAACAAAATATTACCTTTATCACGTCTGCTTGATATTTTTCACTGGGAGTTGCTGCAACTAATAAAACGTAACCTATACCGCTACATCCTAATAGCCATAAAGCTGATTTAAAATAAGCAGCCATGGACAGAGTTAACGCTCATTCAGTTTGCCTTGTTTTTCCCAGTATTCGTTATCGATTTGCCTGATGTTACTGTTACTGAATGTTTCACCAACTTTGTAGTAATAATCGAGAACAAAAGGAAACTTTTGACGTACAGTATTGCGAAAATCTATAAAAAGGTATGTTTTTAACTACAAATTTGTTAAAATGAATCAGGACTTACCTCTATCACTGTTAAGTTTATGCCAAATTCCGTAGCACCCAACAAAGCCAGCTGCTTCAACAACAAAGAGGACAACAGCACCTTTGACTAAGAATCTTCTATAAAATGGTTTTGGATGTTTTGAGAGCATAATTCAATATAATGTCATAATTTTTATTGATTAATCACCACACTCCACCTTGGTCACCCACCTTGTCATTCACAATTGCAGAAAGGAACGTTTATGACCATTTATAGAATTACTAGAACAAAGATTTTACAATCTTCTCCTATAGATGACAGCACTACACTTAAATTGTGGTATTTCAAACTCCTATTATGGCATTTTAAATTGTATTTCAATTTATCTTATTTATTACAATCTGTATTTATTTAATTAGTCTTATTTATATCACAAATATATTAACTCAGCGTTAAACGTCAATTTTTACGTTTAACAATACGTCTACTTTGACGTTTAAAACGTCAAATTTGACGTCTTAAACGTCAAGGCAGATGTTATACATAATATACAGAGTGATCATGAATAAAAGTTTTTGGGACAATATTTTTTTGCGTAATTTAATTAGAATTCCATTTAACCTGTGGAAATCGATGAAAATTCATTATTTATTCATCATTATTAAAACAATTTCCCTGCAACTCCTATGTTTCCCCTTTTCGTGAATTTCTTCAGTGCGTCTACTATGTACAAGGAAGTAGGTACAAGCCAATGTTCCTAATCAATAGTGGCGAATGATCTAATCCTAAGGTCTTACCCCTTTATTCCAGAAGGAATCAACAATAATAAAAAATATTTATTCAGAGCATCAAAGGGAATGGTCCCTATCCCTAGTAAATAGACCATAATGATATCGATATGCTAAGCGAAGTTACAGGAGCAAGAAAGCAAGGTGGAGGAAAAACAGTTTATTAAACTTTGAAAATAGTACTTATCATAGAAAAGGCTTTTCACCACAATGTGAAATTCAAAAGGTTTTTCTCCACTATGTCGTGCTATTATTTTTCTGTTTACATGAATTTTTATTATATTTTCTAAAATTTCATTGGGTTCTTCGGACTCAACGATCAATTTTTTTGGGTACTCCAACCCCGCAGTACTCATGCAGTCGGGGCCTATGGTAGGACTATGAAAGATGACTACTGGATTCGGATTTAGGTGTTTGGGAGCTTGGTGCAGAAATTTTGTTGTGGCCTCTGACGACTAAATTTTTAATGAATAGTACGTATAGTGTACATGGAACATGAGTGAATCAGAACGCCGATTTCCTAATAGTTGATTAATTCTCAGGTTTATATATTTTTTACAGATTGATGTAACAGAAATATAGTTTATTAAACTATCCAGATGTCCTAGATTGTCTCTCCCACTGGTCTGATCATTAATTCGTGAACCTAAATAAATAAATTAGGTAGAATTATTTTAGAAACAAATCAAAGAGACAATTTCATATCACCTGTACGTGTGGGGGTGTCGACAAAACATATATTATCGCATCTGCTATATCGGATCCTACTAAGCTAGGGACAGTTTTAAGATATTCGTTCACTTCCGGTGACCAATATCCACTTGCTTCTACAAACTCTGTACTCACACGTCCTGGACTAATACTCTACAAGAAATAAATTAATAATAGGTATGGCAAAGCCAGTTTTTCTTACGGTTATTTTAATTTTGCTCTTGATCGAATTTAATTCTTTTCTTAAAGTTTCTGTTAAAGCTGTTACAGCGTATTTGGATGCGGGATACAGGTTCACGTTTGGACAGTTTGGTACCATATGTCCAGCAACACTGTTAAGGTGGATGATATGTCCATCAACATTGTTTGCTGTCATGTCTTTCACAGCTTCTCTTGTTACAACGCACAAACCTATAACGTTTGTGTCCACGATTTCTCTCCACTTTTCCGTATCGCCATCGATCAGACTTGTATTCCTAGCAATACCTGCGTTGTTGATGAGAATATGAACAGGTCCTACGTTATCTTTAATCCATTTGAATGCTTTGATTACTTCTTGTTCCTTACTAACATCGGCTTCAAGGGCGTATAGCTTTCCACTCCTGTTATGTATTTTTTTTGATAGTTCTTCAACTTTTTCGATGCGTCGAGCTATCCCTACAACCTGAAAGGATGTCAGTACGATGAGAAAACATGTATTTCTTCAGAAAATGTAGTAGGTAATGTATTTTTAGAAATTACCTTAAGTCCAGCATCAACAAGTTGTTCAACAATTGCAGCACCAATCCCAGCACTTGCACCTGTAACTACTGCTACTTTGCCTTTCCACCGATCCATTGAAAGCACCATTGTGTATTTTGTTATGTTTGAAGAAACAGACAAGACGTCGTATCTACTATTCAAAGCTGCTAAATGTGCTATCATGGATAATCTCAACGCGACCTTGCGAATATATTATATCATTTTATATCGTTACAACAATCTGTTCAAAATTGCTATGTAATCATGAATCATCGTGATGCTTTCATAGAATAGAAGATACGAACCGGTAAATAAATTTTACGCAACAATTATTTAACTGAAATGACGAGCAAATTTTGGTGGTATCAAGGTTAACGCATTAAATTTCTATTTTTATTCTTTTATAATAGATAAAATGGTTTGGTAATTGTTGCTCTAGCTTTTTTACTTCAATATAATCAAGTAAAAGTGTGTTTGTTAATGTTATCCGTCGAATGCAAAGAACGCCCTTCTGCAACCCTTGAGAACCCTTCAAGTTTAAAAGTACCTATTTTACTATTTGTCGTTTAATTCGTAAGTCTTTTTTTGAATGGCCATGGCCCGAAAAGTCGCGAACGCGCGCACACGCACCGAGTATGGGGAAAATAGCTAAAAAAAAGTTTTATATGAATTCTTCAAGAAAAGGTCGAAAATTACGATAGGTACCTACCTATACAAGATGACCAAGATAAGGGGGCATGCATGAGGATCTCGTAAACGGTAAGAGATTCGGTTAAATGAGAAGCACTACTACGATCATCATTCAATAGGATATGAAGTATGCATTTTGTATCTAAAAGTACTAAATATAGGTAGTACCTACACTTTAAGATCTATGCAAATTTCAGAGCTTTAATTTTCCTTTACTTTATTTAATTTTAAATTACCACCTCAATGTTTACAAACAGCATCGTCATTATCTCACGCTATTACCGTAATGATCAACAACGAATACCGGTACGACCTTGGTATAATGTTAATGTAAAGATAGAACAAAATTAGCAAAAAGTGCTAACTAATTGTGATTCATGTACAGGTACAAACTTAGGTGCGATCGGTAGTACCTACAAAAAACTGGTCTGATCTAAAATATCAAAAATGGAACCCGTCTTTGCTGTATAATAAGCATTTTTTTAATAAACAACTATGGTAGATAAAATAATTAAAATTAATTATTGTTTATTTTTATCTGCAATTATCTATAATTGCGGTACACTTAGGAAGCAAGTGGAATGATGATATTGATATTCGTATTCATTAAAGAACTGTTAAAATTGGTACCTACTGATCACTGAAATTTAAGATATTATTTTATAAAACATCATTCAGAAATTATAAGTATTGCAGTGTAACGTCGTTACACCGCAAAAAAATAAATGGATCTAAGAGAATGTCGGTCATGCTCATGATAAATAAACAAGTATGATTCACATTTTGACTAAACAGCAGTTACAATCTAATTTTTGACATTCGATTTTGCATTGAAATTGTTTATAATGGCAGTTTTATAATTATTGATATGTAGTACAACAGTACGAAATAAAAAAAGGGCGCTGCCACGACACTCGAAAGGGGATTTATAGCTGAAAAAAGAATACATATGACAAATATGCGTTTCGACATGTTGCTTGCACAGTTTGATTATGTTTTTTGTAAATAAGTTTGCCAGCATATTTTTTAAATTTTTTATGCAAATACTAGTATGGGCTTGTATATACAGAGTGATGATAAAGTATCGCACAAAAATCATATTCTGGCTATTTAATGTTTTTGCGGAAAATCCTGAGACCCGTCGATTTTTGTTTTTAAATTGCCATTCAGACATATAATTTTCAACCCCCTACCCCTCAACCCCTAACTGCTAACAACCCAAACTTTAAAAATTTAAATAGAAAGATACCCTTTGTGATACCTCTTTTGATAGGTCTTTTTATTCTTAATATAACCAAAAAAAGTTTTTCAAAATCGGTTGATAAATAACGGAGATATTTAACAAAATGTAATCAAATGAAAATGTCAATATTCGACAAGAAACGGCTCAAACACGCCGTAAATGGTAGACATGAAAACGGGCACTTCCTGACCTAAAAGTGTGGTTTTGATCGGCCATTATTTCTACGCAGTGACGTCATAATTTTTTTTAAATGTCAACCCCATTTTTTACATTGATTACATTTTGTTAAATATCTCTGTTATTTATCAACCGATTTTGAAAAACTTTTTTTTGTTATATTAAGGCCCGGTTTATTCACCTACCAGTAAAGTCCCCAGTAACTACTTGACAATTAACTCTATAGGTTACCCGGGTAACAGGACTATATTAGTCCTGTTACCCGGGTAACCTATAGAGTTAATTGTCAAGTAGCTACTCGGGACTTTACTGGTAGGTGAATAAACCGGGCCTAAGAATAAAAAGACCTATCAAAAGAGGTATCACAAAGGGTATCTTCCTATTTAAATTTTTAAAGTTGGGGTTGCTACCACTTAGGGGTTGAGGGGTGGGGGGATTAAAATTACCTGCCTAAATGGCAATTTAAAAACAAAAATTGACGGGTCTCAGGATTTGTGCCATTATTTCTACGCTGTGACGTCATAAGTTTTTTTTTAAATGTCAACCCCATTTTTTACATTGATTACATTTTGTTAAATATCTCCGTGTTTTATCAACCGATTTTGAAAAACTTTTTTTGGTTATATTAAGAACAAAAAGACCTATCAAATGAGGTATCACAAAGGGTATCTTTCTATTTAAATTTTTAAAGTTGGGGTTGCTAGCAGTTAGGGGTTGAGGGGTAGGGGGTTGAAAATTATATGTCTGAATGGAAATTTAAAAACAAAAATCGACGGGTCTCAGGATTTTCGGCAAAAACATTAAATAACCAGAATATGATTTTTGTGCGATACTTTATCATCACTCTGTATATTTCTGTTTAAATAAACGGTGCATCAGTAGGAAGACGCATATGTATAATATTTCTCTATTTTATAATCTTGTTACTAGATTTTTGTTCTCCAAGCAAATATAAGAAGCAATGGTTATTATATCTTCCACATTTACCTACAGCTATCAAATTTAATTGTTCACAAGTCATACTGTAAAACTAATGAATCATGAGACGGCAGCTTTTAGAATAAATTGTACGATTAGCATTTTTAAGAAATGTCAAGGTCCCGCAAATGAATATATAACCTGTACCTTCATGTTTCTGAACAGTGTTATTTGAGCTAAACTTTATACGTGTGTCCTGTTCCAAAATAAATATCCATAATGGTGATTTCAATGGACCCGTGGAAAGGCAAAGTAGCAGTAGTTACAGGTGCAAGTGCTGGCATTGGTGCTGCAATTGTGGAACAACTTGTGTGTTCTGGACTTAAGGTGAGTTGTGATAAACTTGCGCCCTATGAACTCTTGAAGTGAAAGAATTTCAAATTTCTATGAAAACAATCTTTCAGGATGTGCCTACAATTCAAATATTTTCGTAGACCATTTTTTGTAATTTAAAGTTCCTAATAACAAAGATATTTTTAAAAATGGTCGTGTTTTATTATTTTTTTATTAGTATCCAGAAAACCAAAACGAATCCTGGTTTGTAGAATGAAAAGTTACATCATTGGTACTAGGCGCTGGAAAAGTTTATAACTTCAATTTCATTTTCATGAAGTTAATAAAGGAACGTTATTGTTACGAGCAGAAATCTTTTATTGGACACCAGTAAATGAAATTAATTAACATGAACTAAAAAAAAAGCTCCGGTTACGTTTAATCAATATCAACTCTGTCTGTGTGGACACTTGGTGATTCAGCACACTCTGGTTGTTCCATGCTACTTTAACATTATAAATATTTTCTAAATCTAATAATAACTATTTTTGGATCTCTTGATAGAAACGAAATGTTTTTGAATTTGATGATGAAATATGGAAAGGTGTTTTAATCTGTAGACCACGCTTATCATTTTCTTGTATTACTGTATCCTTCTTTCAGGTTGTGGGATTAGCTCGTCGCAAAGAAAAAGTAGAAGAACTAGCAAAAAAGTTACAAAACAAGAGTGGAAAGCTTTATGCCGTTAAAGCCGATGTTAGTAACGAAAAAGAGGTAATCCAAGCGTTCAAATGGATCAAGGATAACGTAGGACCTATTCATATTCTCATCAATAACGCAGGGTTTGCTAAGGATACTAATCTGGTGGATGGAGATACGGAAAAGTGGCGAGCAATCTTGGAGACGAATGTTTTGGGTTTGTGTGTTGCAACAAGAGAAGCTGTAAAAGATATGAGAGCTAACAATGTTGATGGGCATATTGTTCATATTAACAGTATTGCTGGACATTGTGTACCAAATATGCCTAATTTAAGTGTATATCCAGCTTCTAAATATGCTGTAACTGCTTTAACTGAAACTTTACGACAGGAATTGAATTCAATCAAAAGCAAAATAAAAATCACTGTAAGTTGTACTACTTGGTTATAATATTAATTTTGTTTAAATTATTTTTCATGATATAGAGCGTTAGTCCAGGAGCTGTTAAAACCGAATTTTTCGACGCTAGCGGGTTAGCTGGAACACCAGAAACAAAAGACATGATGAAACATATTCCGTCGTTGCTTGCAGAAGATATCGCTGATGCAGTTGTGTATGCTTTATCAACACCCCCTCATGTACAGGTATCTAATATTATAAATGTCTGTTATTTCAAAATAACGAATTTGTGTTTTTTTCAGATTCATGAGGTGATGGTACGACCAATTGGCGAGACATTCTAAAATTGCAGTAAATAAACATTTAATTGTGTCCATTTTCAGTATTTAAAAGACTCGAAAAGGTCACTAGTGCAATATTTTCGATTTGTAGTTTTTAACGCACATGAAATCATTCTTTATATCCCCGAAAGCTCATCAAGTCTAAAGTTACAGAGAAACTACTACAAAGAAAAATTAAGTAAACACATTTTAATGTTCCAACCTTTGTATCTCAAAATTACTGATTTGTGACTTAGGCACTTCTTGCACTGATCCCTTCAATTACTACTTATGTAAATCACTAAATTTTACACAATGACGCTTTCCTTAACATTTTACTTTTCGGACTTAGTGACATTAAAGAGTACGTATTATAAGTTCATTATAGTTCATTATATATACATACTACATAATATAGTTATAGTTTTTTTGTAGTTCTAACTGAAAATTTGTTTTAAAAAGCTATACAAATAAATTTATGAATTAGAAAATTTGATTGCTTCCTATACGCCTTTGCTACTATATAACTTTAGTTCTGGTGAAATAAACGTTATCTAATGTTGAAGGATACTCTTAAGATAATTATTTAATAATGAATACCATTTAAAATTCATGGTTAACGTGTTAAAATTATAGAAGCGAAATTATCTCTAAAACTATTAGACCTAATCAGTACTTTTTTGAAGTATTTTTATGTAAAAAAAAGTTCCTGGTTGTAAAGGTAAAATCTTAATTTTCGTACCAAAAGTTGTAGAAGACAACTGGACATAGTATATAAAAAAATGTATACATTTTTAAAATAACATCGTAGCGGGATAGCATTAATTAATTTATTCGTAGTTAATCAATTAATTTAGATTAGTTTGTTAATGCTTACAATTAAATTAATAAATTATTTTTATGCATGGACATATCATAAATTGACAATTATACGCCAATTTCTTTGTCATAGATATCTTTTCATAGCCTATGGTCTATATAGGTATATATGGAAACGTCAAACAACGATATCATACCTATTATAGAAACTGTTTAAACACTTTCAAAATGAAAAGTTTTCATTAGAAATTAAAAATTGTAAATAAGCCAGAAGACTCTTCACAGTAGCAGTTTTCGATGGAACCCTTCCCCATGTTGCACCATTTGAGGTATATTTATTATACGTTTTTCTATACACCTTAAATTTTTCCGGATTTAAGTTACTGTTTCTTGCTTTTTCTGCAACCTCATCAACTTCGTTCATTTTTCATCTTTGAAAGACCTCACAATTACCGTACACAAAATGAAACTGATAATAATTGTAGGCAATATGGTTACCGTTCTTTACCCTCTACGATAGTTGCGCTTCCAAATCTCAAATTTGATTAAACCAACGCTAGATGTGGGCGGAAAATTCATTATTTTATAAATGTTTTTAAATTAAAAAATCTTCATCCGTGCATAAAGTTATGTACGTACCATGGACTTAACTTGCTTTTATGGCGCTCGACGTATTCTTACACCATAAAAGTCTTTTTACACCCTTAATGCAGAAATAGGTACCTAATAAGCAATGTTAAAGATTTTACTACGCCTGCTAGATGCATAGTAAAAGGTAGGTATTTATTTGAGGTCTTACTAGTGTCCCTAAAATAACGGGAAAACTTCACCACGCGATTCTTTGTAAAAGTTTGAGTTTGTTGCTTTGTTTTAGTCTTCACCATTATCTAACTTTTCATTAAGTTAATATTTAGTTTTTAAGGTTAAAGAATTATTTAATAATTTAAAAATATTTCGGGGCCTTATTCCCATAATAGGCTCCCTCCATTGGTTTACATAAAAGCTTGCAAATGAATGCAACACTCTCAACACGCAAATACTACAAAAGTTAATTATGATATAAAAGAGGTTATCATCACATCAGATAACTTCAGTGCCTAAAAAACGCTTCGTCATGAATCTGAAAGTCTGCAGAAGTTCCGCGGGCTTTCAGATTCATGACGAAGTGTTTTTTGAACACTTTTTATTTTGATCTTCGCTTTTTGCCCAATCGTTTGCAATAATCCTGAACACCAAGCAAAAGCAAATTGTTTTGGAAACGAGGAAGAATCTTAAAAAGTGTTAGTACCTACTGACTACTGACAACAGCAATACGCTGGTCATCTTTATTACGTAGCACATTTAAATTTAGGTGGTTTATTAATCGTCAAGGTCTGTCGGATCAGTTGTATATTATATAATGCTTAGTATCAGCTGTCAGCTTTCAGTTTTATTCGAGTTAAAGTTGCGGAAGGTATTTGTTTGCTTTAAATAAAATTTAATTATTTACAATGGTGGTTTCGATGGATCGGTGGAAAGGCAAAGTAGCTGTAGTTACAGGTGCAAGTGCAGGTATTGGTGCTGCAATTGTTGAACAACTTGTTGACGCTGGACTTAAGGTGCGTAAATTATTAGAAAAATAAAAAATTTGATAAAATATGATTTAATAATTTAGTTTTATTAATTGTACCCTTGATGTGTCTGCTAAATGCACTTGGTACTCAGTGACAACAAAACTGTGAAAGCGTTTAAGCACTTATTGAAAGTTATCACTAAATTTAAGAGGATGTTTCAATCAAAACGGCTTAAAATTACCACAAAAGATTTTCGTGCTGTACTTTTCCGAAGTTTATACTTGTTCAATAACATTTGACAATATTTGGTAACTGAAGAAATGTTTTCCCACCGATTTCTAATATTACTGCATGATTTCAGGTTGTAGGGCTAGCTCGTCGCAAGGAAAGAGTTGAAGAACTGGCGAAAAAATTACAAAACAAGAGTGGAAAACTCTACGCCATCAAAGCTGACATTAGTAAGGAACAAGATGTAATCCAAGCGTTCAAATGGATTAAAGAAAATCTAGGGCCCGTTCATATACTCATCAACAACGCAGGATTTGCTAGGGATACAAATCTGATCGATGGAGACACGGACAAGTGGAGAGCAATATTGGAAACTAACGTTTTGGGTTTGTGCGTTGCAACAAGGGAAGCTGTAAGAGACATGAGAGCAAATAATGTTGATGGCCATATCGTTCATATTAATAGTGTTGTTGGACACAATGTACCGAATGTCCCAAATATGAATGTATATCCAGCATCCAAACATGCTGTAACTGCTTTAACTGAAACTTTACGACAGGAATTAAATTCTATCAAAAGCAAAATAAAAATTACTGTAAGTTGTATTTGAGTGTAATATTAATTTTGTTTTAATTAAATTTTGTAATTTAGAGTGTCAGTCCAGGAGCTGTTAAAACAGAGTTTGTTGAAGCAAGTGGGAGGGCGGCAAGTGCAACACCAGAAATGCAAGAATTTCTGAAGCAAATTCCGTGGTTGCAACCAGAAGATATCGCGGATGCCGTTATATATGCTTTGTCAACACCACCTCATGTACAGGTAATATTACGAATATTTTATTAATGCATTTATAATAATACATCTTAACTATTTTTAGGTTCATGAGTTAATGGTAAAACCAGTTGGGGAGTTATTCTAAAATTATACCAAATATTCCATATTTATTTGTATGAACTTCTACTTTGTACTTTATTCCAGTATTTCAGGAGTATCCAAAAATATTTGTTTGTTTACCTTTAAAATATGTAGGTATGTATCTGCAAAACAAAACGTTAGGATGTATTATAAAAATATCAGTTAATAGTAGTTATAGGTACCTGTGTTATTTATGAAAATGTAAAAAAATTGTTTCTAATAAATGTAATAATGATTTATTTATGCAACGTGTTTCATACAACATTTTTTTTTCAATTTAGTAAGTTTGAATAAAAAAAAACACATAATATGAATTAAAATTTGGTGCTGTTTAAACGGCGACTTTAATTTTTTAGAAACGGTACCTTAATAAAGGGTCTATTCTGTAAGCAACTGTTAAAATTTAACGTAGCGTTAAAATTTTAACCAATCGCTAAGCTTTATTATGATAGCTAAAACTACCATTCAACCAATCAATGCCAATGTTTTAAATTTAGCGGTTAGTTACAATTTTAAAGCCAGGTTAAATTTTAACAGGTGCATACAGAATAGACCCCTAAGTATGTATTTTTGACGCGCGCTTGTTTGAATCCAAAACCGCTTTCCTCTTTTTCCCGAAAGTTTCCGGTTTATTGTGCGCTTCACTGGATCATCCCCTATCCTTCGTTCTATGTTCAGACGTTCCATTTAATCAATATTTAGTCCCCCCCCCCCGCCTACTATTCATAAGGTTTCGCAAAACTGTTTTTTTAAGGGAAGGGTTGTTAGTCCTATACCCAACCCTTTTAGTTGCCCTTTACCACAAGCAGGGTTACTGTGAGTCTATTCTGTCCCCAATCCACAGGGAAGGTTACATTTTTGTCTACTGGGGTTTATTCGAGAAAGAGTTTGTATATATCTCACACCAATGAACAATGTGGACGAGTTAGTTAACCGTTTCTTTGGGTAGTTACTTTATAAGGAAACTAGCCTGCAATAATAAATATTTACCCTATTTTACATTCTATACTCAATTACTAACCGATTGTGAGTAAGAAATTCACTTTTAACGTAGAGTCAGATTACTGACTCAAATTGGAAATAAAATTTAATATTACAAAAATAATAAGTAAACATGACCCAGTCCTCCTCCAGTTTGGAACGCCACTGGTTTAAATAATTTTATTTGGATACTGTCAGATCACATATTAGTACTAAACCATATGCCAAATTTCGTTACTTTATATTCAAGGGTGTTTGATATATTAGTTAAAATTGAAATTTTATTCGCCCCTTCAGGAGGAAATAGCTTCCATCAGAAGCATGTTAGGACACCTGTTCCATGGGAACTCTTTTTCTTAAGGGAACGTGGTTTGATGTATTTTTATTTTAAAAACTTCTTAAATCTAGTGAGTTAAATGGAAAATCATTGGAAATGTTAATATCCCAAAAGTGGACCGAAGACGTAATACATAAAAAAAATTTATACATTTAAAATAACGTTGTAGAAGGCTAGAAATTAATTAACTCGTAGTTAATGAATTAATTTAGATTAGTGTCATAATGAATAAATTATTTACAAACACCATTAAATGGATTTTGCTGCGCCTCTTAGATGGACAGTAAAAAAAAAATTACCACGGGTTTTCTGAAAAAGTTTAGTTTGTAACTTTGTTTTACTCTTCCCCCTTTTCTAACTTCTCATTAAATTAATATTTAGTTTTTAAGGTTCAAGAATTATCAAAAAATATATAAAAATATCTCGGGGCCTCCTCATAAGATATTCCCTTGATTGGTTTATATAAATACAACACTCAACTAGCAATTATCCTCTGTATCAACTAAAAGTAATAATACGCTGGTCATCTTCCTTTCCAGTGATTACTATCAAATTTGTTGATCATGATTCACAATTACGTGGCACATTTGAAAAATTTAGGCGGTTTATTAACCGGCAAGGTCGAACCGATTGTGGGTATATAATAGTTTGTATCTGCTCTATAGTTTTATTCGAGTTAAACTTGCGGCACATACCTAATTTGTTGCTTTTAATAAACGTTAATTTTTTACAATGGTGGTTTCAATGGATCGGTGGAAAGGCAAAGTAGCTGTAGTTACAGGTGCAAGTTCCGGTATTGGTGCTGCAATTACAGAACATCTTGTAAATGCTGGACTTAAGGTGAGTAAATTATTAGACAAAAAATCAATAATTTTGTTTATGTGAAAAATAATTAAAACTATGACACAATTTTATAAAAGTGTATAATCTGGATTTAGCAGCCGATTATACTTTAAAAAATATCAAATCTTTAAAATACATGTCGCAGAATAAATCACTCGTTTGACGTGATATTTGTAGTTTATTATGTGTTTAGTTAATTATTTTTTTACATAGTACTAAATTAACTAAATACCAATTTTCAAATCAATATAATAAACTACAAATAACACGTCAAACAGGTGATTTATTCTGCGACTTGTATTTCAAAGATTTGTTATTTTTTTTATAATTAGTATAATTCCTCAGATTATTCACTTTTAATGGAAATTATTCAGCCGTTTGTTCATTTTAAATTACACAAATTTATTCTGCGAGAACAAAGTGGTGGCAGCGTTTAAGCACTGTTTGGATGTTATCGCTAATTTTATGTACAAGGTACCTATTTAGTATTTATTGTACTTTTCCGAAATTGCGATTATTATTCAATATCATTTGAGAATATTTTCTAAGCTGAGAAATGTTTCCTGATCGTTTTCTAATGTTACTTCATGATATCAGGTTGTAGGGCTAGCTCGTCGCAAGGAAAAAGTTGAAGAACTAGCAAAGAAATTACAAAACAAGAGTGGAAAACTCTACGCCATCAAAGCTGACATTAGTAAGGAACAAGATGTAATCCAAGCGTTCAAATGGATTAAAGAAAATCTAGGGCCCGTTTATATTCTTATCAACAACGCAGGAGTCGCTAGGGATACAAATCTGATCGATGGAGACACGGAAAAGTGGAGAGCAATCTTGGAAACTAACGTTTTGGGTTTGTGCGTTGCAACAAGAGAAGCTGTGAAAGATATGAGAGCAAACAATGTTGATGGACATATCGTTCATATTAATAGTGTTGGTGGACACATTGTACCGAATATCCCAAATATGAGTGTGTATCCAGCATCCAAACATGCTGTAACTGCTTTAACTGAAACTTTACGACAGGAATTGAATTCTATAAAAAGCAAAATAAAAATTACTGTAAGTTATATTTGAGTGTAATATTAATTTTGTTTTAATTAATTTTTGTAATTTAGAGTGTCAGTCCAGGAGCTGTTAAAACAGAGATATTAGAAGCAAGTGGGATGGCGGCAAGTGCAGTACCAGAAATGCAAGAACTTCTGAAGCAAATGCCATGGTTGCAACCAGAAGATATCGCGGATGCCGTTATATATGCTTTGTCAACACCACCTCATGTACAGGTAATATTACGAATATTTTATTAATGCATTTATAAAAATAAATCTTAACTATTTTTAGGTTCACGAGTTAATGGTAAGACCAGTTGGGGAGTTATTGTAAATTTATATCAAATACTTCATATTTACTTTATTTTGTACTTTATTCCAGTATTCCAATATTTATTTGTTTACCTTTAAAATATGTAGAATGTATTATAAAAATATCAGTTAATAGTACCTACTTAGTTATCTTATAACTGTATTATTTATGTAAAAACATTGTTCTAATAAATGTAATAATGATAAACTTTGTGTTGTCTTTAATTTTAAATTGACGTGTTATTAACTGTTATTACAGTGTCATAATCGGAATAAAATAGGAGTATTTCCGAATGATTAATGATTCCTTATAATACTCATAAGAAACAATCTCAATAATGAGAGATATCGTCTTAAAAAATCCTAATTATGCTACAGATAAAAAAAAATTGTTCTTAAATTCCTATTCATAAAGGGTGTCCGGAAATAACGTTACGTTACTTTGGAAGGTGCTTCTAAGTATATCAAAAAATATGAAGAAAAGTTCCATTGAACAGGGGTACGGAAAAGCTTTCTAACGGAGCTACGGCTCTTTGAAGGGGGCCCCCAAATTGTGTTTTTTTATTGATTATTTAATTACCACTGAAATTAGATGGGGAATATTTGGTACATATGTCAAATTTGGTGCGGGAAATCGTTTGGTCATGATAAGAAAGAGAAGAAAAGACCAGGGGCGTGCGCAACGGGTAGGGCGTCCGATAAAAAAACTCCGTTTCTTGTATTTTTTTAATATTCAATTTTTGACTTTAGAAATAAGAAGTACGATAATTTTACGAAAGAAAAGTACTCTTCGTAAACAGCCAAAAAACGTGCCGTTTTGAAGCGTTTCCAGGTACAGCTAAAGCATAGGGTGTCCCTCATCAAATGACGGAAAAAGACAACCACTCGATTATTTGGCAAAAATTTGCCTTTGTCACTTCGGTTTAGTCGTCCCGTTGTTTTCTAAATTGAATTATTTTACTTTTTGCTAATATGTATTAGTACTAATATAAAAAAATACCACGCGATTGTCTGCAAAAGTCTGGTTTATTACTTTGTTTTAGTCTTCCCGCTTTTATAACTTCTCATTAAATTAATATTTAGTTTTTAAGGTTTAAGAACTATCAAAAAATATATAAAAATATTTCGAGACCTCTCCATAAGATATTCCCTTGATTGGTTTAGATAAATGCTTGCATATAAAATTAATTAAATAATTAAAAGTAATACGCTGGTCATTTTCGTTTCTAGTCTTTTCTATCAAATTTGTTGATCATGATTCACAATTACGTGGCACATTTGAAAAATTTAGGCGGTTTATTAACCAGCAAGGTCGAACCGATTGTAGGTATATTTATAATAGTTTGTATCTGCTCTATAGTTTTATTCGAGTTAAACTTGCGGCACATATTTGTTGCTTTTAATAAACGTTAATTTTTTACAATGGTGGTTTCAATGAATCGGTGGAAAGGCAAAGTAGCTGTAGTTACAGGTGCAAGTGCAGGTATTGGTGCTGCAATTGTAGAACATCTTGTAGATGCTGGACTTAAAGTGAGTAAATTATTAGACAAAAAATGAATCAATAATTTTGTTTGTGTGAAAAATAATAACCATGACACAAATTTATAAAAGTGGATAATCTGGATTTAGCAGCCAATTATACTTTAAAAAATATCAAATATTTAAAATACACGTCGCAGAATAAACCACCTGTTTAACCTGATATTTGCAGTTTTTATATTGATTTCGAAATTGCTATTTAGTTAATTATTTTTTTTACATATAGTACTAAATTAACTAAATACCAATTTTCAAATCAATATAATAAACTACAAATAACACGTCAAACAGGTGTTTTATTCTGGGACTTGTATTTTAAAGATTTGTTATTTTTTTTATAATTGGTATAATTGCCTCAGAGTATCCACTTTTAATGGAAATTATTCAGCTAAGCTAAGAAATGTTTCTTTCCTGTTCGTATTCTAATATTATTTCATGATTTCAGGTTGTAGGGCTAGCTCGTCGCAAGGAAAGAGTTGAAGAACTGGCGAAAAAATTACAAAACAAGAGTGGAAAACTCTACGCCATCAAAGCTGACATTAGTAAGGAACAAGATGTAATCCAAGCGTTCAAATGGATTAAAGAAAATCTAGGGCCCGTTCATATTCTTATCAACAACGCAGGAGTCGCTAGGGATACAAATCTGATCGATGGAGACACGGAAAAGTGGAGAGCAATCTTGGAAACTAACGTTTTGGGTTTGTGCGTTGCAACAAGAGAAGCTGTGAAAGATATGAGAGCAAACAATGTTGATGGACATATCGTTCATATTAATAGTGTTGGTGGACACATTGTACCGAATATCCCAAATATGAGTGTGTATCCAGCATCCAAACATGCTGTAACTGCTTTAACTGAAACTTTACGACAGGAATTGAATTCTATAAAAAGCAAAATAAAAATTACTGTAAGTTATATTTGAGTGTAATATTAATTTTGTTTTAATTAATTTTTGTAATTTAGAGTGTCAGTCCAGGAGCTGTTAAAACAGAGATATTTGAAGCAAGTGGGATGGCGGCAAGTGCAGTACCAGAAATGCAAGAATTTTTGAAGCAAATGCCGTGGTTGCAACCAGAGGATATCGCTGATGGCGTTATATATGCTTTGTCAACACCACCTCATGTACAGGTAATATTTTATTAGTGGATTTGGATTACAATATTAAGTCTAACTGTTTTTTAGATTCACGAGCTAATGGTAAAACCAGTTGGGGAGATATTTTAAAAATATATTCATATAATATAGCTTTAACTATTTTTGTATTTTTTTCTAGTATTTACCGATTAATTATTTAAGTAAAAAAATATTTGTATCTACTTTTGAAATATGTACCTGTAAAACATAATATTAAGATTTATTCTAAAAGTATTAAGTTAGTTATAAGTTATAACTGTGATTTTTATGGAAATATAAAAAAATGTGTTTCTAATAAATTTATTCATGATAAACTTTTGTTTTATGAGTAGACATTTATTTTAAATTGACGTGCTATTAACTGAGGGTTGACACATCTTCTCAGTAGCTCCCCTCAAACGCATTTTAGGACACCTGTTAATGTTTGTTTCTAAAGATTACCTAAGAAAACACCTTCCGTAGTTTGTCGGTGTCGTTTATTTACACCCTGTATAATAGTTTTCAACATTACGATACAGTTTTGTAATCAGAATCAAATACGAACATATCTGAATGACCTACCTAAGGATTTAATATAATGTTCATAAGAAAAAATCTTGCAGATGATGATTAGATAAAACGAAACATTTTCTAAAAAAAATATAAAAAACTAGCAACAGTAACAACCTTCTAAAGTAGGCTGATGATAATCATTTTCTTATCGACAGGTTTTGTAGTAATTTTATCAAATTTTGCTAACTCACTCATTTAACTATTTGTTATCATTTACCTACGTAAAGCAAGGGCGTCCCTTATCTAAAAGCAGTGATATTCATTTCATAATGTTTTAAGCCTTGTAATTTTGATATGTTTATTCCGAAAAACGTATGTAAAAATTAGGTAGTAATTAAGTTTCATTGATTTGAAATCCTGCTCTTAAATACAGAAGCATTTTTTTACTTTCAATTTAATAATCTGTTTATTTTTGGCGGTTCTGCAGTTCTACAGCACTTAAAACCGCAAAATGCTTGTCATCTCTCGAAAACATTTCAAGTGCTATCCACCAAATTTATTATTCATGCCACTAAACAATTCACAAGTACTATTGAAAAATAATCTACCGATAATTCATACGGTCGTGCACATTGTATATAATGTTTTGTAGGTGTTCTACAGTTTTATTCGAGTTATACATTTGAAAGGTATCTGCAGCTTCTACAATGGTGATTTCAATGGATCGGTGGAAAGGCAAAGTGGCAGTAGTTACAGGTGCAAGTGCAGGTATTGGCGCTGCAATTGTTGAACATCTTGTAGATGCTGGACTTAAAGTGAGTAAATTGTTTTATAGACAATGATTTTTAATCATATTATTTATTACTTAAGAGGGATGTAATTACGTACAGAAGTTGTATCAATTTTGAATAAATAAGAGCTTTAGCATAGTTTCGTGAGACGTCGACGCAGTTTATTAAGTTCCTATCAAATCCTATTATTAATGTTTATTTTCAGGTCGTAGGACTGGCTCGTCGTAAAGAAAAGGTAGAAGAACTAGGAAAAAAATTACAGAACAAGAGTGGAAAACTTTATGCGGTCAAAGCCGATGTTAGTAACGAAAAAGAAGTAATCCAAGCGTTCAAATGGATCAAGGATAACGTAGGACCTATTCATATTCTTATCAATAACGCAGGGTTTGCTAGGGATACTAATTTGATCGATGGAGATACGGAAAAGTGGAGAGCAATCTTGGAGACGAACGTTTTGGGTTTGTGTGTTGCAACAAGAGAAGCTGTGAAAGACATGAGAGCAAATAATGTTGATGGACATATCGTTCATATTAACAGTGTTGGTGGACACATTATACCGAATATCCCATATATGAGTGTATATCCAGCATCCAAACATGCAGTAACTGCTTTAACTGAAACTTTACGACAGGAATTGAATTCTATCAAAAGCAAAATAAAAATTACTGTAAGTTGTACTTGGTTGTAATATTAATTTTATTTTGATTAATTTTCATAATTTAGAGTGTCAGTCCAGGAGCCGTTCAAACAGAGTTTGGTGAAGCAAGTGGGTTATCTAATAAACCAGAAATAAGAGAATTCATGAAGGATATGTCATGGTTGCTTCCCGAAGATATCGCTGATGCAGTTGTATATGCGTTATCTACACCACCTCATGTACAGGTACCTAATGTTCAAAATTTCATTTGTATTTAAAATATTAAATATGATAACAATTTTTTAGGTTCACGAGCTGATGGTAAGATCTGTTGGAGAGGTAATGTAAATTTGTATTTACATTTCATATTTGGTTGTATCTATTTTTAATCTATGTGGGTACTTTCTTTTGTTCAGTATGTACGAAAAACTTATATTTTTTGTACCTTTGAAGTACTTGTAAAAAATGAGCTTCTACCTATGTTAACATTTATTATAAAACTTTGAAGTTAATAAGTTATTACTGTGTAATTTATGGAAATGTAAAGAACTGGATTTACTAAATAAATTTACTAATGTTAAATGTTTACTTAAATTAATTTTAAACGGGAAACTAGTACACAATGCTCTGAATATTTTAACAAATTATTTAAATAATGCATATCCTGAGAGACAGATAGGAAATCAAGTATCTGTTAGGTGGTCTGCTGGATCGCCGGATCACATACCGCTTGATTTTTTGAATTACAAGAACTCTTCCAATTATGCAAATCACCATAAATACTCAATTTAGTTTAGGACGTGATTAGTACACCCCTATAGGGCAGTGGTTCTGAAAGTGGTGATGCGCGGACCGGTGCCGGTCCGTGAGCAAGATGTAGTCTTTTTACAAGTTCATGTATAAAATATTTATGTTTCGTTATTATTTCATTTGTTGATAAATGTAGCAGTCCGTCATACAGTAGTAAAAATAATACCGGTCCGCCATATTAAATAGTTTGAGAAGCACAGCCCTAGCGCCTAGGGTATATTATCACAAGTCGAGCATTGCCCAGGCGCCAACAGAACAGACTTTAGCCTACACGAAGACGCTGGCCTGTTGTGTTTGGTCTGTTTTCCGATTTACTTCATAAACACCGCAACCAATTCAATATGCGGGAAGAAGAACGTCAGCTAAGAAACACGTTAAATATGTATCCTGATTATTTCAATGGTAAGCATTTAATATTCATATTTTAAGCTTTTGTCCATTAAATTTGGGTTTCAGTGAACTTACCACACAGCGTGGTGTGTTCGCAAGATGGCGACAACTTAGAATTACCGTTTAAAAGAACTTGTCCTAAAACCTTTAAAATAGATGTTGTGGAACCGGAGAAAAGGGCCAAAGGGTGCTTTCACTCTGTAACATACAGCTTAAAAGACGGGGATGATTTGCCTAATGATTCGGCCAGCTTAAAACATGTTGTAAGTTACCTGACGAACTTTCACCCATTGAACACCATTATTCTTCATGAAGAACGATCGCTAAAACTTCCAAAACAAGTAGTTATACGCTACAAAATCGTTTGCCAGTGTCGGGATTTGGATTTTGATGATGCTGTACATTCACCTCAAGTGCAGCACTTGGAGAAAAAATTCCAAATTTTACAAGTTTAAATATTGGAATATACCGCAGCGTGACGTGAAAAGGGGTGCCTTTGGAAATTTTTCCAAATATTTCTACTTTGCGTGTGAATTTCCATAAGACAAGTTTTAGTTTCTGTTAATATCTGTGTGAGTAGTGAAATACGTGTTTTAATTGTAACTATACTAGTGTAGAGTACTATGGCCATTCCGACGCTGGTACCATACAAAGTTCACAAACTCTCTAATAGAGACTTTTTGATTACTATTCATTAAGGGTACGGTAACGCTAACGTCTTTGCTAAGCAACAAATTTTGCAAGTTTTGCTTTTTTCCCTTGGGTGTGGTTATTAAGCCCCCAGTTTTGCTTACCTTACCAAAGACATTAGCGTTAGCGTTATCGCACCCCTAGCGTACAGTCTCAAAAACTCGATTGTCCATTATTTGCAATAATTACAACCAAAACCGTTATTTCACTGACAAAACCTACATAAACATAAAAAATGTAAAAAAAACTTACGGCAGGATACACGCGAAATGGAAAGGTTTTCAAACGGTTTCGCCCCTTTGTTACGTCGTCTATTGTACACCTTGTCACGAAAAGTACCCTTTTCGCTATACTAATCAAAATTTTGTTTTAATGAGCAATTTATAAAGCTAATGTTATTGTTTTTATTATTTAGTTTGAAAAGTACTTATCAGCTACCATTAGATTAGAATAGAATGTTAAGTTAAAGTACCATATAAAATTATTGGATATTATTTGAAAAATTGTTTAAACTTATGTTAAGATAAATTTACTTCTTTGTTCCTATAAAATTATTAAATAAAGAAAAATCTAAAAGTACATATACCTCCTTTTCTTTATAAAATTAGGATACCTATTCAAAAGTTATTTTTAATAATAAATTCCCAAAGAAACTTGAAATTGCAAAATTTACTTAAATGTTTGCCACAAGAAATAAGTGTGTCAAAAAAAGGATAGCAAACATCAAAAGTTTGTGAAACTTGAACAAATGTGGAGATATTGTTAGGTATAATTCCAATCCTTTTTGATCTTGTTGGTAACAGGGTTAAAACTGTAGTTTGTGCCATCACTGCAGGGAGCTATTTTTTCCTTTCCGTTTTTAACAAAAAAAATTTTTTTTTCGTGGATTTTATTGCCTTGGATATTTTCCAAGGACGTTTCTTTCTGATTGTTATCGTAGATTATTTTTCATGGATTTTCTTTCCGATTACGGTCTAAAACCAGTCTTTTTGTCAACAAGAACTCTTTTGATGTAAAAGTTCATTATTTTCGAAACTTAAGAAACATTTTAGTTAATACTTTGATGATACTTTGTTTACGCGTTTGAGGAAACTTTCTCTAACGCTGTAGGCCCATACGGAGCCGAGTCATACCTAATATTGTTCTGCATTCCTCATAGAATTAGAAACAAGTATAATTAGTCCATAGATAATAATTATCCTTTTAGGATAGAAGAGACCGGAAGCGACAGACACTTCCGTATAATTTATTGACATTCTCAAGCGTTACTTAGTTAAAATCCATGATTATATAAATATTAAATAAAATGTCGATTTTAACGGGAAATAATAAGATTTATTCGCTTTATACGTATAAAGCGAATAAATCTTATTATTTCCCGTTAAAATCGATATTTTATTTATTATTTATACTTCCGTATTAAAAAAGAAACATCGTTTTTAGAGTTTATATATATTATATTTTAATAAGAGTTGCGCCATGACGAGCAATCCGCCATTTTGGATCCAATAACTTGCTCTAAACATTCACGTCAGTGACGTCATGATAACGATAAGGCAAATTACTTTTAAGAACTTCCAACTAAACAGTAAAATGGTACATTTCACATAATTATATGGAATTTTCCTCACGCTCAGATAGTTATTAATGTTATTAAAATTATGATTTGTGCATATGTTTTTTTTCTTAAAAAAACACGAAATAAATTAATTCGTAAATAACAAAGAATTTTAAAATATAATAAACAGACAGACTTATCTTTCGTTCGTGCAAATTTATTGTGTTTTAAATCAAACCTACGAGCCCAGTCGCACCTGTATTTGGACCAAAATGTTTTTCAAACTTAATTTAATCTATAGTATGTCCAAAAGTTGAGCGATAAGATAAACCGCGTAAACATTCTGACAAACTATGTACCTACTTACCTAATATTTCTTAAACTTTACATATTATTACTAGATTCATTGAACACTACAATCAGAAATAAATTGGTGGTTTTGAAAACATCCCCTTATCCCCTATTTGGGCATGAAAGAAGAAATTGATGCTTTTAAGTTATAAAACTAGCTCGTAGGTATATATATTTTTACTTTAAAATTCTACTTACTTACTTTATTATTCTAATGCGCATCAATTCGTTCTTTCATTCCCAAAAAGGGGATAAGGGGATGTTTTCAAAACCACCAATTTATTTCTGATTGTAGTTTTTCAATGAATCTAGTAATAATATGTAAAGTTTAAGAAATATTAGGTAAGTAGGTACATAGTTTGTCAGAATGTTTACGCGGTTTATCTTATTGCTCAACTTTTTACTATAGATTAAATTATAAGTTTGAAAAACATTTTGGTCCAATACATGTGCGACTGGGCTCGTAATTGATCACGATAAACAATTATATAGCACTTTTGGAACGGTGATGACAAGCAAGATCAGTCGAATGTATATAAAGGTCCGGGAAGCCCTCTAGAATTTTATTTGAGGTAAGATTTTAAAACCTATCTGTTGTCCGAAGAAGTAATACCTACCCATAATGGTGATTTCAATGGAACGGTGGAAAGGCCAAGTAGCTATAGTTACAGGGGCAAGTGCTGGAATTGGTGCCGCAATTGCTGAACAGCTTGTAGTTGCTGGTCTTAAGGTAAGTAAATTATTAGTGGAAAAATTGTTGGTGCAAATTCGAGAAATTGCCGCTTTCCCAAAATTTGTCGCGAGTCAACGGATTCTCTCAATCGACAATTAGGACGTTGTGTTATTCAAAGATCCATGCACTCATTCACTATTGCACAAATTAGAAGTTTAGTTCTACCCAAACAATATTTTTGTTAAATAGTAATTTTTCTCTTCCAGGTGGTAGGAATAGCTCGCCGTAAAGAAAGGGTAGAAGAACTGGCAAAAAAGTTAGAAAACAAGAGTGGGAAGCTCTACGCCGTCAAAGCTGACATTAGTAACGAACAAGATGTAATCCAAGCATTCAAATGGATTAAAGAAAAGCTAGGACCAGTTCACATTCTCGTCAACAATGCAGGTATTGGTAGGACTACCAATTTGGTCGATGGGGATACGCAGAAGTGGAGAGAAATCCTCAACACAAATGTTCTGGGTTTATGTATTGCAACAAGAGAAGCCGTAAAAGATATGAGAGCAAACAATATTGATGGACATATCGTTCATATTAACAGTGTTGGTGGACATAGGGTACCAAATATCCCAAATATGAGTGTATATCCAGCATCTAAATATGCTGTAACTGCTTTAACTGAAACTTTACGACAAGAACTAAATTCCATCAAGAGTAAAATAAAAATTACAGTAGGTTCAATTTGTCTGTGATACAAAGTACTTAATATTTTTAACTCAATTTTTAAAATATAGAGTGTTAGTCCAGGTGCCGTTAAAACTGAAATAATGCAAGCGAGTGGTTATGATATGTCACCAGAATCAGAGGCAGTTCTTAAAAATATTCCTTGGTTAGAACCAGAAGATATCGCTGATGCAGTTATATACGTTTTATCAACACCTCCCCATGTCCAAGTAAGAAATGCATCACACTTTAGAAATATTTGGTATAATATAATTGTTAATTTCCAGATTCACGAGATGATGGTTCAGCCGGTAGGGGAACTCTTTTAAAAAGTTTATTGTATTTCCAATTTCTTTTCATATTTCTATATTTTATGTAATTTTACTTATAGGTACTATTAATAAAATATTTTTAAAGCAATGCAAGTGTTAATGAAAGATGATATTTTGTGAGATTATTTAGCAACCTAATACTGGAAATTACAGAGTTTTGATATTTATCGGATTACATTTGTGCCTCTTGTTTTACATTAAACTGAAAATTTTACAGGAATTCGTATTATCATATACAGTGTGATCATTTGAAAACGAATCACTTTTAATATCTCGTGAACCATAACAAATATCAAAAAAATGTAAAAATACGTTTTTAAATAGACCAACTGACGGGCATTGAGCATTCATGGAATCTTCTTTTACCGCTCCGTGCTCCGACGCAGTATCTACTGATTCGAGTTATGAAAAAAAGTGTGAAACAAAAAAGATCGAAAATTATATCGTCGATTAGACTGATAATCACTATTTTTGTCATAGAATCGATAATAACGGAGATATCTGGGAAAATCGGTTTTGTCCGCCATTTTTCAAGATTGCGGATGGTACCATCTGAGATTCCGTGGAAATATTTGCAACAAACGCTTAAAGAAATAGTTAAACATCATTCAGCTATAATGGATTTGGCTCTACAATGGGTGGTAAAAAACAATTGCAACTTGTTTGTAATTGAATGTAAACAAAATGTATCTATCTATCTCCAACCCCAATCATCATTAAAACTTCGATTCTTTCGGCTTCAGTAAATCTCATTTTTGTTATCTTATTTTTCAAATCGTTAATAATAAGTAACACACACTCCACTAAGTAATGTCAATACATTTTGTTTACATTCAATTGCAAACAGAAACAAGTTGCAATTGTTTTTTACCACCCATTGCTAGAGCAGTACCAACGCCTGCTCGAATATTGGCACTTTCATTTGAATACATTTTGGTAAATATCTTCGTTATTTATCAACCGATCTTGAAAAACTTTTTTTTATTGTATTCAGCATAAAAAAATCTATCAGATGAAGTATCAGAAAGGATTCCTTGCTATTTGAATTTTTAAAGTTGGAGTTGGCAGCGCTTAGGGGTTGGGTGGTGGGGGGTTGAAAATTACATCTCTAAATCATAATTTTAAAAAAAAATCGACGTGTCCGAGCATTTATTTGAAATATTTTTCTCAACGATTTTATTGAATTTATCCGTTACTTTCGGGAAGCACTGTATATCAAATAAAATCCTGCAAATTTTTGACCTGTTTTATTTGTTTTAATTTATACACAGCCGGGTGCAGTTAAATGTACAAATATTGTCAATTTAACTTAACTAAGAAAATAGTATTTTGGTTTCGGAAAATATCCCTATTACGTTCCCGCAAGATTTCCATTTCTTTGATTTTCTACTGGGACAGACATTTTAGACGCATAGATAATTATGTTGGCTAACCCTGACCAGCGCTTATTACTAAATATTTTATGCCGCAAAGTACTTTAATATTTAATAGTAAAGTACTGCAAATAGATTTATAATGTTCCAGAAAAGCGGTTTCAATTAATCTTTTTAATTTTCTTGTATAGCTTTAGTATTGACGTGCATGTCATTAACTTGTTAGGTGAATTATTTCTTAAAATATATTCCATTTATGGATCCTTTTTAATTACTTAGCTACTATTTTCTTTTCTCAGCACCCCTCTCTGGTAGTACTTATCACTTTGAAAGTTTTCCGGTAGGTGCGCAAGTTTGATCTAAATTGTTAAATATTTGTTTATTGCTCCTCGTCTAAAAACTTCCCCTAAGAATTTATTTTTAGTTCCTTTGAGGTGTTAAAATTTCATTAGCATTAGCAAATAAGACTCATTATTCCAAAATATGAGGTGCAAGCCTGTAAACGATAATTTTTACAGAATAAGACTTTTGGGTTTTTTAGAAAAAAAAAAATTTAGGTTCAAGAAAAAAATCACTACGTAATTAAATAGTTAGTGGTAATAATTTGTAAACGTCATCAGTTTTTTTATAGACAATTATAGGTACACTATTTTTATTTTTCTCTAACTTCAGTAATGGGGTTTAATGGGGTTAAGTAAATATGTTGGTTAACCCTGACTTACACGTGTTACTACTAAATATTTTACGATTCAAAAAAAAATTAGATAATGTTCCAGAAGGATTTATAAAAAAAAATAACTTGCTTACCTATATATAACCTTAATATTGAAATTTATATCCTTTACGTTTCGATCATTTCAGAGATAAGTTTAACTAAATGTTGACTAACCCTGACCACCGTTTGTTACTAAATATTTTATACTTCAAAGTAAGTATACTCATTTTTATATACCAAGAGAATTTATGATAATGTTAATTACCGACAGGAACTACTATTTTAATGGTACAAAGGAATAAAATATTTAATACTAACGTATAATACTAACACATGCATTTTTTTTAAATTATTTTATAATTTTAATAACAACCAAAATAACTAACGAATTTAGGGCTATCCCGGACCAGAGCGTTTGAAACTGATTATTTTATAATTCAACGTAATTTAATATTGAAGTACCTACAAAGAATGATGTTTCAGAGAAATGATAAAAAAAATAATTAATCGCTTTCTTGTATAATATTAGTATTGGCGGGTACATGTCATAAATTGATTAAAAAAGATTATTTCCAAGTAGATACTTCATTCTTTCAATATGACTTCGAATATTCAAACGGAATATTTAAGGTTACAGAAAAATATATTAAGATACGTGGGCATCTCCTTAGAAGAGAAAGAAAATGTTTGGTATAACATATACTCCCTAATAATTACAGTTTTCTTGTTGAGTTACCTTTTTACCAATCTTTATGGAGCGTTCATTAGTCGTGCTCATTTGGAAACTTTATTGGAAAACCTATCTTATGGTACTGCATCACTTTATGGTAAGTTTAATTTTGTATTTTATATCAAAATATGTTAGTTAGAATAGTGAAATAAAACATTCTAGTGAGTGCGAAATTGCTAGCTACATTTTGCGTTCGAAAAAAATTGGGAAAAACGCTTGTCTTATTACAAAAAAGTGTATTCCTTCCAAATATTGAACGAGGGGGAAACACTGAAGCACGTTTAATTAACGAGTACACATGGTTTGTCAATGTCCAGGTACCATTATTAAATATCAATGAATAATCTTAAAGTATTGCCGTAAACATTCTCACCCCATTTTTGGTCAGAAGCACATGATTTTCCATACATTTTAGGTAATGGTATTATATGGAATCCTAATTCTATGCGTTTTTGGCTCAATTGCTCAAACCATCATACCAAGAATGTATTATAGTGATCCTGGGAACTGGAATTTACCTTACGGAAAGTTTGTTCTCTTTAACGTAACTTATAGCCCTAACTTTGAAATAGCCGGATTGTATGAGCTAACTTCGTTAAATGCCGCAGCTATAGGAACGGTAACTATATCTAGTATCATTACTGGCATAATGGCTTATATATCATATCAGTTTAAAATGCTACAAAACTTCATTAGAACATTCTTTGAGTATACTAACAGGAAAATAAACTCGGCAAAGGTAAAAGTATAACAAGCGATTCAGAAATTTTTGGTATAATGCTATATTTAATTTGCAGAATGAAAATAATTCTGCAGATCTTAAACTGTCTATAGTACCATCTGATATTCAGTGGAAATATTTGAAAAAAACTGTTAAAGAAATAGTTATGTATCATACGGCTATAATGGATCTGGCTGAAAACTTCGAAAAACTATTTAATTTGGTGGCATTGGTTGACTATATTGCATCGTCTCTTGTAGTCTGTATTGCTCTATTTACTGTCAATGCCGTAAGTATATTACTATTGCCACTACATAGGTAGTCAAAGAAACTGACAAACAGAAACGATTATACTCTTTGTTCGTGCATATATAAATTTTCCATGCAAATAAGTTATGTTTCAGTATCCTACAGTTAATTTGCGTTTAATAAATCATATAAACCTAGCAGTTGGATGTACATGTATACAATTCATTACTGCATACTGGGGAACTCAAGTAATAACAGAAAGTGAAGCTGTTGGTAGAGCCTGTTATGAAGCAAATTTTATTGGCATTGATATAAGATTTCAAAAAAGTTGGAATCTTATAATACAACGCAGTCAAAGGCCAATGGTATTTACCGTAGGAAAGTTTGCTCCTTTATCAATGAATACGTTTCAAAGGGTAATACAAATATGAAATAATTATGTTTTTTGCATGCTTTAGTACTGATCAATAGGGGCCGGATTTATATGAACTAACATACTTAAACTATGTTCTTAAATATATATTTTCCCCCCTTTTCAGGTTATCCAGTCATCTTACACATACTTTATGATGCTTTATCATTTTAATGAAAAGAAAATTCTGGAGGTATAAATTATCACATTATACTTATTGAAACAGCAATACACCTAATAGAATGGTACGGGTACCTACGACGGATTTTAGCAGTCAGTTTCTAATTCATATAGGTATGCTGGCACTAGAATAGCAAGATGAATATACATTGTAGATGTAATACAACAATGTAGTTTAATGAGCACACAGTTTGTACAACAAATAAACTATCAAGCATATTATATTTATTTTAATTTTCACACAAGTGGATAGTTCTTTTTAGGAAATTCTGAACTCAGTCCCACTTTCCGCTGATGTTCACGATCCCAATCCTCTTACCCCTGCTCATTTATCATTTCATGATAGGGTGACATCTAACCTTGCTCTACCAGATTCAGATTACAAGAAAGTTCCTGAACATCATTTCCAACATACATAACAGTTGTAACAGCACATTTGGGGTAGGAGGCTAAGGTAGTACCTTGCCGAGCTTCTACATTGTACAAACTGGTCTTAAGGGGAGACTTCACTTGTCCTTATAAAGGATAACGACTTATCCTCTATGAAATGATACTTAGTTTCCAGGCAGTGATAATATTAATAGACGAAACTACGGGTGATACCGATTACCGTGTGTGTCCGGGGACCACCTAAAGAAAATAGAAACTGTACTGTGACCGAAATGCGAATTTAGTATCTTTGGCTTCATACGAAAATATGCAATCAGCGGCGTCATATTACTTGATATGAAGTCGAATGGAATTAAATCTGTATTAATGAAAAGTGTCTTCAGTAGGTACATTGATTTCAATAATTTTAAGAAGGACAAGCTTGTCAGACACGTACAAAGTACACGCGTAACGAAAGAAAAGCGTTTGATGACGTACAGTTTTACTAATGCAGTTGCACAAAGTAACTAGGAAGATAATGTCGCGGCATAGTAGTGACGACTGCTTTTGGGGATTGCACTACCAGTCCATAGGCGCAAACGTAAATAAGGTTCGACAATATACGAGTGCTTTAAGAAGAAATGTACAGCAAGAAACTCGGATTTCCTATCAAAACTATTAACAGAAAAGCATTTAGCAAACCCTGAAGAATCGTCCGTTGTCATTGTCAAGAATGTTGTTGAAGAGGAATTGCATTTATTTTAGTAACGAGCATTCAGAAAATGTACAGGACATATTTGCATTTTGGAAATCAAAGATAGGCGTATGCCCAAGCTTGCTAAATTAAAAATTTGCTCGGAAGGTACAATAGGTAAATATATTCTGTGTTCGTAAAATTGATTTTGTTTATCTGCGAATAAAATTGTCTGTTTTGGAAAGCGATTCCGTACAGCATTACGATGCTGTATTGATATAGGGAAGTAAGATTGTAAAAAATAAATAAAGAATTTAAATATTGATAAAGAAACATATACACGTAGGTACGTGAGACTCGCCAAAACACGCATTCTGGCTTGCAACCCCTCTCCCGAAGCTTCATTTTTAGATGGCACCACCAAATAAAATATTCTAGTTTCGCCTGCAATATTACAACTTACTAAAACGAGGTGTCAATCAATTGGGTCCACTACCACTCGAAAATACAAACATTTTTTTAAACTTCAATAATAACCGAGATTACTTAGAAAACTAACGAACCTAATTCAGCTTTTAGATCATTGTAGAAGGTTTAATTAAATATGTTGACTAACCTTCATTAGTGTTTGTTACTAAATATTTTATCATTCAAATTAATTAAATATTTAATACCAAAGTACCTACACATAGATTTATAATGTTCCTCAGAATTTCAAATATCTTTCGTAGCTTTAGCTTTAGTATTGACTTGTATATGTCATTAACTTGTTGAAAAAAATATTGCTAAATCGATAATTCATTCTTTCAAAATGACTTCAACTGTTGAAACCGATTATTTAAGATTACAGAAAAAAATATTAAGATGGGTGGGTATATCGTTAGAAGAGGAAGATGGTGTTTGGTATAACATATACTCCTTAATGATCACAATTTTCATGTGGAGTTATGTTTTTACTAGTTTTTATGGAGCGTTCATTAATCGTGCGAATTTGGATATTTTATTGGAAAACCTAATTTATGGTACTACATCACTTTATGGTAAGTTTAATTTTGTATTTTATATCAAAATTTATTAGTTAGAAATTTAGAATACTGAAATAAAACATTCTAGTGAGTGCGAAATTGCTTGCTACATTTTGTGTTCGAAAAAAATTGGGAAAGACCCTTGTCTTATTACAAAAAAGTGTGTTCCTTCCAAATATTGAACGAGGTGGAAACACTGAAGTAAATTTAATTAACGAGTACACATGGTTTGTTAATGCCCAGGTACCATATTGAATATATCAATGAATAAAATTAAAGTATTGCCCTAAACATTCTCACCTCATTTTTGATCAGAAGCACATGATTTTCCATACATTTTAGGTAATGGTATTATATGGAATGCTAGTTCTATGCGTTTTTGGCTCAATTGCTCAAACCATCATACCAAGAATGTATTACAGTGATCCTGGGAACTGGAACTTACCTTACGGAAAGTTTGTTCTCTTTAACGTAACTTATAGCCCTAACTTTGAAATAGCCGGATTGTATGAGTTAACTTCGTTAAATGCCGCAGGTATAGGAGGGGTAACTATGTCTAGTATCATTACTGGCATAATAGCTTATATATCATATCAGTTTAAAATGCTACAAAACTTCATTAGAACATTCTTTGAGTATACCAACAGGAAAATAAACTCGGTAAAGGTAAAAATAAAACAAGCGATTCAGGAATTTTTGGTAGTACTAGGTATTTAATTTGCAGAATGAAAATAGTTCTTCAAATCTTAAACGGTCCATAGTACCACCCGATATTCAATGGAAATATTTGAAAAAAACTGTTAAAGAAATAGTTATGTATCATACGGCTATAATGGATCTGGCTGAACACTTCGAAAAACTAATTAATTTGGTGGCACTGGTTGACTATATTGCATCGTCTCTTGTAGTCTGTATTGCTCTATTTACTGTCAATGCCGTAAGTATATTACTATTGCCACTACATAGGTAGTCAAAGAAACTGACAAACAGAAACGATTATACTCTTCCTTCGTGTATATAAACTTTCCATGCAAATAAGTTATGTTTCAGTATCCTACAGTTAATTTGCGTTTAATAAATCATATAAACCTAGCAGTTGGAAGTACATGTATACAATTCATTACTGCATACTGGGGAACTCAAGTAATAACAGAAAGTGAAGCTGTTGGAAGAGCCTGTTATGAAGCAAATTTTATTGGCATTGATATAAGATTTCAAAAAAGTTGGAATCTTATAATACAACGCAGTCAAAGGCCAATGGTATTTACCGTAGGAAAGTTTGCTCCTTTATCAATGATTACGTTTCAAAAGGTAATACAAATAATTATGTGTTTCGCATGGATCAATAGGGGTCGGATTTATATGAACTAACATACTCAAACTATGTTCTTAAATATATATGTTCCTCCCTTTTCAGTTTATCCAGTCATCTTACACATATTTTATGATGCTTTATCATTTTAACGAAGAGAAGATTATGGAGGTATAAATGATCACATTTCAGAATTTAAAACACTGTTACGGAAAGCATATTATTATATGCTTTATATGCTATATGTTATTCACTGTTCTATATTTAATAATCACAATGTAGTAATTAGCGTAAAGATATTGTCGGAATAATGTTTTTGTTACACTTTATTGAAACAGCAAAGCTTCGGCGAATTTTAGTAATCAGTTTCTAGTTCATACAGTGAAGTTCATTTATTGTGCAATATTCCATATTCATATTGCAAGATAAATGGACCGCCCACTTTATCACTTTCCCCTGCTTACTGATTTTGATTATTGTTTGTCAAATTACACAGTATTTTTTTTAGTTTTTAATAAAGAACAAGATTTAAAACTAACGATTTATTGGAAACATGATCTATAGTCTATACAGACGAAAAAAAATATATAGAAATGTGTATACTATATCACTCCGGATTATCAAATCATTTTAATAGGTAATGTTAGGGATTACTTTAGTGTAATATATCCTAACAGACCAGTCCCTAATGTGTCTACAATATCAAGAACATCTAGAAAGTTTGACACATGAAAAAAAATTGACGTAAAACAGTAACACATGAATTTGTACACATTTTTTTCGGTAGTTGTCAATCTTGTTCTATTAAAACAAAAACAAATTTAACAGGTGACAAACAATAATTAAAATCAGTAAGCAAGGGCAAGAGTGCTTAGCAGTGTATAATGGGTTGCCTATATTCCAATGGTAAAGTGGCCGGTCCATTTAACTTGCAATATGCCTATATTGCATAATAACTGTACTTCACTGTATATAGTGGCATTAGAATAGCAAGATGAATACATTGTAGATGTAATACAACAATGTAGTATAATGAGTACACTGTGTATACACAACAAATAAACTACTAGGCACGTTATATTTATTTTAATTTTCACACAAGTGTGGATAGCCTGTTTTTGGAAAGCGATTCCGTACAGCAATACCATGCTGCATTGATACAACGAAGTAAGATCGTAAAAAATAAATAAAGAATTTAAATATTGATAAATAAACATATAGGTGTTACGTGAAGCTCGCCAAAACACGCTTTCTGGCTTGCAACGCCTCTCCCGAAGCTTGATTTTTAACTGGCACCACCAAATAAAATATTCTAGTTTCGCCTGCAATATTACAACTTAATAAAACGAGGTGTCAGTCAACTGGGCCCGCTACCACTCGAAAATACAAACATTGTTTCAAACTTCAATAATAACTGGGATTACTTATAAAACTAATGAACCAAATTCAGCTTTTAGATCATTGTAGAAGGTTTAATTAAATATGTTGACTAACCTTCATTCGTGTTTGTTACTAAATATTTTATCATTCAAATTAATTAAATATTTAATACTAAAGTACCTACACATAAATTTATAATGTTCCTCAGAATTTCAAATATCTTTCGTAGCTTTAGCTTTAGTATTGACTTGTATATGTCATTAACTTGTTGAAAAAAATATTGCTAAATCGATGTTTCATTCTTTCAAAATGACTTCAACTGTTGAAACCGATTATTTAAGATTACAGAAAAAAATATTAAGATGGGTGGGTATATCGTTACAAGACGAAGATAGTGTTTGGTATAATATATACTCCTTAATGATCACAATTTTCATGTGGAGTTATGTTTTTACTAGTTTTTATGGAGCGTTCATTAATCGTACGCATTTGGATATTTTATTGGAAAACCTAACTTATGGTGCTGCAGCACTTGACGGTAAATCTTGATTTTTTATTTTATGTTAAAAATAATTAGAATAATGATATACAACCTTCTAGTGTGTGGCAAATTGCTTGCTACATTTTGTGTTCGAAAACAATTGGGAAAAGCGCTTCTCTTATTACAAAAAGGGGTATTTCTTCCAAATATTGGAAGAGGTGGAAACACTGAAGCAGATCTAATTAAAGAATACATATGGTTTATCAATGGTCAGGTAACGTACTGAATAAAGGAATAATCTTAAAAGTATTATCGTAAATATTCTGGACTCATTTCTATTCACTTGGGGAATACTAGGTTTGGTTAAAATATCAGAGACGAATATTACTAAGACCTCGGCGAATTGCAACACTCGGGCTTCGCCCTCATGCTTGAAATTTGCACCTCAAAAGTCATGCCAAATCTTACCCCATAAAAGCCTCTTTACGCCCTTAATTGGTACATAAATAACTATTATATCCACAATTATTACATATACCTACAGGGTGGCGCACCGCGCACATATTGGGAATACTTAGATCTTAAACGTGTCTGATTCTGGGTAGACCTGTGGTCTATGAAAAAAAAACAGAGCAGAATAGTTGTTAAGAAATTATATTACACACTGTTTATTTATCCTGTATAGAACACATTTTAGGTAATATTATTATATGGAATGATGGGTACATGTATTTTATGCTCAACTGTTCAAACAATCATACCAAGAATATATTACGGTGATTCTGAGAGCTGGAATTTACCTTACGGAAAGTTTGTTCTTCTGAACACAACTTATACCCCTAATTTTGAAATAGCCGGTCTCTATGAGCTTACTACGTTAAATGTTGCGGGTATAGGAGGAGGAACTGTATCTAGTCTCATTGCTGGCGTAATGGCTTATATATCATATCAATGTAGAATACTACAAAACTTTATTATAACATTCATTGAATATACCAACAGAAAGATAAACTTGGTAAAGGTAAAAGTTTAACAAGTGATTCAGGAATTTTTAGTAGTACTAGGTATTTAATTTTCAGAATGAAAATAGTGCTGCAGATGTTGAACTATCTCCAGTACCATCCGAGGTTCAGTGGAAATATTTGAAAAAAACTGTTAAAGAAATAGTTGCATATCATACGGCTATAATGGATTTGGCTGAAAACTTCGAAAAACTATTAAATTTGGTGGCACTGGTTGACTATATTGTATCGTCTCTTGTAGTCTGTATTGCCCTATTTACTGCCAATGCGGTGAGTATAATATTATACTATTACCATTACAATATATAGGGTGATTCACTAACTATGGCGATCTATTCAGGCACATTAACGGAAAACAATTTTTGTATCCTCCTCCTCTTCCAAGGTTAAACTTAAACTTAAACCACCTTGTATCTTGCGTGGAAGAACTCTGTTTCAAAAAAACGTGGTATTTAAATGAAGTTTTGAATATTTCCTCATTGAAAATTTTTTTTAAAGTACATTTTCAACCATTTCTTTCAAATTTATATTTGTGTTTTCTAATCGAAGGGGGATAACTATTTTCAGTGTTACAGCTGGTAGCCACGCTTAGTGAATCACCTTGTATAGTTTACAAACGATATACTCTTTGCTCGTACGTGTAAACTTTCCATAAAAATATGTTTCAGTATCCTACAGTAAGTTTACGTTTGATAAATCTTCTAAGTCTAGCAGTTGGATGTACATTTGTACAATTCATTACTGCATACTGGGGAACTCAAGTAATAACAGAAAGTGGAGCTGTTGGTAGAGCTTGTTATGAAGCAGATTTTATTAATACCGATATACGAATTCAAAAAAGTTGGAATCTTATAATACAACGCAGTCAAAAACCAATAGTTTTCACTGTTGGAAAAATTGCTCCTTTGTCGATGAATACTTTTCAGAAGGTGACAAAAATAATTATGTTTTGAGCATGCTTTAAACTTAATAAACAAAGCTCCTATTTATATGCGAAAATATTCAGACAAAATATGAACTTATAAATATATAAAATATACACCCAATATATAAAACCAGACACGTTAAATATTTTTTCTACGACCACATACGAAAATACATCCTTTGGTCTAGATACCTCAAGGGAAAACGACAATTCTAGTACTAAACAAATATCCCGTACCGTTAAGTTTCGTCTCTAGTGACGTAAATATCCCATATCAAGTTGCCATTTTGACCTTTGCCATTTAATTCTAATTTGTCAGTGACAAGAATTTACTGTAGTACCTGTATAAAAGTATAGTAAGTTTGTCACACGTCGAAAATTATTTTCTGAAGCTCGAGAAAATTACCAACCCCAACTTTATCTCGGGTGGTAAACTTTTCTCCCGCTTGCAAACAATGCTATTTTCGTCACTTGTAACAAAATATATTTTTTATTTAAAAGGACACAGTATCGCAGAACAAAATTAATAAGTATTCAGTTGCTATTAAAATTGCATATTACACACTCTGTGGTAGGTACTAAGTTCGTGTAAAAAATATTTAAAATAGCCCAAAAAAATGACTGAACTATATTTTCCATTTTAGGTTCTTCAGTCAGCTTATACCTATTTTATGATGCTTTATCATTTTAGCGAAGAGAAGATTCTTGAGGTATAAATTTGATCACATTTCACAGTTTAATTTAAGAATTCTACATATATTGTGTACCTGGTTGGAAAAACGCAAAAATAGTACCTAGGTATGTGCAATTCGTAGCAAAAGCAGATTCCGGAACGACTGTGAAAATTGTTGGTCGAGGCGATGGCCGATAGCAACGATTACAGAACTACGAGTTGTACCTACATACCTACTATTTTTCTGCCGACCGTGTGTTTGTGAAAAAAATCGTATTTTTAATCACCTCTGCACAATAAAAATAAAATAGAATAAGAATAAAATGAAAACTGTACGGGAATAATATTCTCAACCTAGGTCTACAATGTTATAGTACGCGTACAGTTATCTCACGTTGCCTAGCAATAAATAGGTGTACCTATACCTACTAGAATATTAAACTTTTCAAAAACAAATTTAATCAGAAATTGGCAATTTTTCTAACTAAGTATTATTCACTGTTCTATATTGATGTGGAGATAATAAGTTCAATAATAATGTAATTTTGTGTAAAGATTATGTCACAATATTGATTACCTACACTTTCTTGAGAATTGGGGCAGCGATATATGGTCAAGGCCCAGCAGCTAGGGTACTGACTTTAGTTGCTAAATCTCCATGAATTTCATGTTTGGTAGTATCAGAATCAAAAACTAAATGTAAATCAAACCAAAAATGTAGAATAATGAGCACATTGTGTTTAGGTACCACATCAAATAAAATATCACAAATCTTAGACATGTTTTATTTACTAACTTTATCCACAACTGGGTGTAAAAGAAGCTCTTCCGCCCGCATTAGCGGGGACAAAGTGCATTATTCTAGCCCTCGGGCGGTAAAGTTGCTTTAGCGCCGGCGTTAAAAAACATTTACTGTATTTAATACATCGTTATCGTAGAAATAATTAATTTCTTGATATTGTTCTATATTTTGATGATTTAATAAAAATTGAGTTCTTTGTTTAGTATGTTTACTGGTAAATATTTCTGGTTGTGGATAAAATTTTGTAAGTAGGTATATAATCTTTGGCGCAAATGATCTGTTTTAGCCCGCGTATGGTTCGCAGCCCGAGCGTATACCTATGGTTCCAAAAATATAACGTACGAACAATGAGACGCTCGTTGAGAGACATCTTTGTGTAAATTTGTTCAAACGTGTGTCGAAACTGGTTAAATAATTTTTCATACAGAGATCAAACTGAAAAAAGCTTGCCTGTAAAAATTAATAATAAAACCCATCCCATGTTTGTGTAATTTTTCAAGGATAAAGAGATGTTTCATAAACACTGTACATATATAAAATTGTAATCAATATTATTGCATAGAAATTCTTGAAAGACTTGGTGCAAACGTAGGTAGTTCTCGCTTTCAAAAACAATAACGTATTAATAGCCGAGTATAGTAAGCATTACAGGGGGTTGCCGCAACCTCCATATTCATCAGACCTAACCCATCGTGACGTTTTATTTTACTTCGAAAGAAAAGGACTGAAAGAAAATAATTTTCAAATTACAGTGGATATTCAAGCGTACGATGCGCGATCCGATTTGATTGGAATCGTTTGACGCAACCCGATTCGTAAAAGTGTATAAGCTCTTATGAGGATAATGCGTGAAATAAACTTAATAAGAACTATCGATATTAAATATCAGACTTCACCCACTGCGGTCGGTGCATGAATCTATTAGTAGTAGCTGGGAGTAGACGATTTATGCAACAAGCGCAAAAAAGGCGACCCTTTATTGTACGCGATAAGTGTTATAAGTTATAACACTTTTTGCGCGAATTTTCATAGGTAGGTATTACCTACCGTTTTTATTTTTTTAATACCTATAAAAAATATTGATTTTTGTTGCGAATTAATAACAAATTAAATAAACAACAATAGCATCGGGTGTCGTAAATAAAACAAACCACCCTTACTATTGCAACTGCTTATAAATATCAATAAAACCAAGACAAACTTCAAACGTTTGCACTAGCGTAGCGCACATAATAAAAAATAAAAATCTCAACATACAGGAAAACGATAAGTTTGGCAATTTATGCATTTTATATCCGTACATCCGTTAATGTAAAACTAAAAATAACAATTATTTGATTATCTTGAGGACTCCTTCCAATGGACATCTATTTTTCCTGAATTTTCTACGAAAATTATAGTCTTCTATCGCCGCGCCGCGCGCCACAATGAGTGTTCGTTCTGTTCTGAATAGTAAATGCACATGATTTCCTCAGATAAAACTCCATGCAGTTATGAATACCTTCGTCCTCCTGGTCATCAAAACAACTAGAAAAACTAAGTTCCTAAGCTAAAACGAAAATCGTTAAGAAAACACACACGCACCGAACGCCGTCATGTCCGCTCGAGACCGCTCAAGCGCTTATGAGTTATGAAACGCAATGTTTTAGGGTTAGGGGGAATCCCAAAACATAACACTTTTTTAAATTCACAAATACCAAAAATATGTCAATTAATTCCTTACTTATAAAGTTTTGTCAGGATGTACCATTATGGCATACCAAAAAAAAATGAACATACTTAAAACCTTTTTTATTATAAAAATACATAGGTACCTACAACATTTTCCATGTATTTTCCCTTCTACCATTACCTCTCTAGGTTGGCTCTTGACTGTGCAATGGGTCCAAATTGACCTTTAGACCACTACGCCCCTCAGTCTATACCGTCCCTTTTTCCATAATACCTAATGTTTTCCATTCTACCATTAGGTGTCTGCGTCTTCTGTTTTATTCTGGGTTGGCTCTTCACCGTTTGATAGAATGTAGTGGGGACTATTTGACTTTGAAATCGCCGTATTCCCTACAGTTTATCCTGTTTGCATTGTTCTACTACACATCAGTCACCTGGTACCTATTTGTAATCAAATTTATTGTAAGCTTGACCCTTCCCAGTGGACTGCTGGGCTTCTAAACCGCTTGCCTAGGCGAATCCTATTTAAAATGAAAGTTGGTTGACAGGATGGGTGATTAGGAAAACCGGGTTCAAACTGTTAGACAATCATGAAGAGAATAAAGTTGTTAGGGTCACTGTAAGTCTAATTTAAATGAAAAGACCTTTTAGTAAGTACAAAATATTTATTATAAAATAAAACTATGGAAGAGTGATAACTTTTACCAGGGTGGCATCATATAATTTGGCACTGGATTAGTAATAAAAAAAAATTTACCAAGTACCACGATGTATTAAGTAGGTAGGTACTTACATTTCATTTAAACCACACCAAAATGTACAACCTTTATTTTTGACTGTGTAGGCATGTCATCAGACTCATGATGTCTTGCTGGTGTAAAATCCTTCAAATAATCCTCATTAGGATGGCATAAAGGCAAACTGTCTGCCAACTCCTTTTGTGGATCGGTAATATGAGGCGGAGGAGGTGGTCTTGTTGGTCTCTTAACTTCAGGAACAATAAACGCAGTTACAGTATCAGAAAATTTAACTTTAGCTTGTTGCTTCTTCCCCACATTGATGTTTGTTGAAGGTTGAGATACATATGGTGTAGTATGCGATAAAGTTGGTGGTGGGGGAGGAGGAATTGTTATTGGAAATGAAGTTGATGGAGAGGAATTTTGAATATCATAATTAGATTCAGTAATCGATATTATATGAGAAGAGGGAAAATTAGTTGGGGTATAATTTTCCCATAACTGAGTAAATGGTGTAGATGGAATACACATTGGTAAGGGAGTGGAATTAGAAATCATAGGGGAGATCACTGGAGAGGGGAATTGTTTATTAAGTAAAGATAAGGAAGGAGGTAAAGGTCGAGCAACTGGAAGTGGAGGTGCCTTAATTACAGAACTGAATGGTGTAATAGAAGTAGAAAAGGTTAAAGTTTGTGAAAAGGGAGGAGTTTTGCTGCTGCTGAAAGAAGTTGAAGATACTGTTGGTTTTGAAACATCTACATCATGTATGATAGATTCAGTTTGATAAGTTTTTGGGTTAATTTCATTAAAATTAGTTGTTAAAAAGTTATCGTTATAAGCCGCAGATGCAGGTGGTACGAGTTCTGAAGATGAAAAGGATAATTTATCTTGGCTTTCACGAAGACTGCTATCATTACTGCTGTCAATAAAGGAGTCTGAACACTGAGAACATCCTGAGCGTGAACAACAAGACGCTAAAATAAAAATATAACATTCAATATCTCCAATTAAATAACGGTACTCCACCAAAATGTCGCGGTAGATAAAAAACAGATTTAATAAAAAATTCATTGTGTTGCCTTAAATGAAAATTTGTATTGGAAATCTTTAAATTTTCTCTAAGTTAATTATATAGAGAGTAAAATAATACTTGAGTATCTTCTATTACCTTCACTGGAGCACCTGCTTAATAATGCTGACGCTTGCGCACGGGCTGCAGCAGCCATCTCTTTTTCACCAAGACTGATTGCGCAATAATAAAGATCCATGAATAAATCATGATGTCCTATATCTACTGCCAATAAGAAAGCAGTTTCAAAAATTTTATAACGGACAAGTTGATGGAAAAACCTCCTCGTTAATGCGCGAACCTGTGACGGTAAATATTTTACTCTTTGTCTTAATGTGACGGTTTAAATACTCACTTGAGATCCGTATTTATGTTTAATACTAGTACTTAGAGGAACAGGGGAATTATGAAAACTACTTAAAGTGTTCTGAATATTTTGGGCATTTTCTTCCGTTAAGGGAAGCTTCAATAAATGTGCAACAATTCGCTGCAATACATTAAAGCATTCATCATTCCATTCCCAACTAAGTAACACTCCTATTGCTTTTTTAGTTTTCCCCATTTTTAAATATTGCTGTATTAGAGATATGACGGATAGAGATGCTTCTAAATGGGTTACCACAACCAATGGGCCATGATCTACCATTACAATCAAGTCTTTGCGTCCCCAATTAATACAAGACACATTTGGTTGTACATTAAAATAACAAGATAAGTCTAGAAGTCCACCAGGGGTGGAATCTTCTGCAGATAGTTGAGTATTAATGCGATTTAGTGCAGTATCAAAATATTGCAGCTGTCCCTTTTCATTTGAAAAAACAACTACTGCTCCACCTTTGTGCCATACTGCAAAGGTAGGTATTATAGAAGTTTTTACAACATGTGTTGAACCTCTTATCCTATCAAGAAGTGCAACTGACCCATCAATGCAACCTAATATTAGTCGTTGCTCATTATCACTCAAAGCACAGCAACTAACTTGAGTTTGTAAAGGAACAGAAGTGACTGCTATTCTGTTTAAAATATTTGTTGTTAATTCTAATGTGTTAACTTCTACACAGACAGCACCTAAAAAATTCAAACAAAACGTCTGAAATTTCAGTCTCTAAACAAAACCCTCACTCAACAATATTTTGCTTTAAAATAAACTGAAGGAAATATTACCTCTGAGAGAAACTTTCTGTTCAACAGTGAACAAAACTTTGTTTTGGCGTTTGCTGATTATTATATCAATGGGTTCACCCTCTGTTTTTTTGTGGGCTTGTAATTCTGGACCTCTTGCTCCAACCCAATATAATAATAGATTTGCTTTTTGATGATCTTTTGCAAGAGGACTCCAAGGTTGAGGATGTTCTGCACTTACCCGACCCCAAATACACAGTAATTCTCCATATAAACTGACCTTTCTTTTGGTGCCCCCATCTATTGTCCAGCCATCTTTCCAATCACCCCCTTGGCAGATAATACGTCCATCAGTACATACACACACTATTTGTTGCCCAGATATAACACCTACAAATAAAAACTAGTTGTAGTTATTTCTAATACAGAACGAGCGGTTGTAAAATGTTCTGAATAGGAATAGAAACAATATTACAAATATTGTTACTTACCATCACAGATTAATTCTGCTTGTATTTTTGAAGCCAATGATTTATTAAATGATATGCTAGTAATAATACTGGTATTTGTATTTAAAGTAATGTTTACTAATATTCCTCTAGAGAGCAGAAGCTGCAGTTTGTGATCTTCCCATGAACTGCTAACTACCTTATTTTGAAGAAAATACCCCTAAAACAAAATTAAACATGTAATAAAAAACCAGCAGGTGATGGGACTTCCCCCAAATTGATTTACATGAATCTTAAAAGTCTTAAGGTGCGTTTAGTGCTAGGCATCTTTTCATCGCAGGTTCTTGCGTTGAACGCCTGATTGGTCAATTTAAAATATTTTAAAATTAACTAATCATACGTTCAACGCAAGTGCAAGCGATGAAAAAAATCCTAGCAATGAACACACCTTTAGGGCATCATTTAAGTTTATAATACACCCTGTACTCTTACATACCTCTAGTTCCTTCAAGCTGTCTTTAATTTTAAACGGACGCTTATGAAGAGGATTTCTTGTAATACCTCTCTGCTCACAATAAGACTTTTTGCCATTGTATAAGAAACTATCATTTAAGTCCTTCTTGGAAAAATACCTAGAAATAAATTGAATATTTAGTGTAATAATTATATTGTTGCTTGTGAATTCAGGCAAACACAGCCGCAGAGTGCCTCTGCCTATACAGACCCCATTGGTGTGTGTATTAGAATTAACAAGAATAAAAGTGCAATTGTTATAAAATATCGTAAAATAGCTTACTTGAGGGTTCCGAAATCTGTAGATTTTACTGTAACATCGTCTCTAGTGCTCCAGAAGTGAACTTCACTTAAAAAGTTCATCTGAAAAAGACATGTATTGGTTAGTAAAGACCTATTTATCATACCAATTACAAAAAACTAGTCAAAAAGGAAAATAATTACATATCAGTTAGTATTCTTAATAAATTAGAGCAGACACTTACACCTGCTTACACCTTTGTTAACTTATGTGGTCTGTACTTTGTGCAACACCATGTATATTCGTTGCACGTGGCAAAACAAGAATAGCTGATCTTTGTTATTGTTTATAGGTTATGTTCTCTGAAGGATTTCTCTTGAAGATTAAATTATTCTAAATAACTTGGATAAGGATAAATTTATTTAGATAAGGTTTATAAAAGGTTACTATCCCTAGTTTTATTCAATGTTATCATATACTTGCATGTTACAAAAAATTAGTTCTAAATCCCTTCAAATCGTTAGGTATTTTTCTAAAATAATGAGTGAATTAAATAAAATAGCTGTATGCCAATTTACAGCAACAAATAATAAAGAAAACAATTTAAAAATTGTTCAACAACTTGTCTTAGAAGCAGCTGAAAATCAGTCACAGGTGAAATAATAATTTATTACGTTTATCGCTGTAGATAGTGGTGAAGTCATTTTTAGATTGTCTTTTTACCAGAAGGTTGTGATTATGTAGCAAATAACAAGGAGGAAATAGGAAATTTAGCAGAAGGCTTAGATGGAAGTTTAATGTCGGAGTACAAAAGACTGGCACAGAAACATAACATGTGGTTATCTATAGGAGGATTTCATGAATTAACAAACACTAATACAAATGAGCAGGTATTACAAAAATGATCTCAAGCATTAACATTAGATTATTATGTAACTGATTAGATTGAAGTCGTAACAAATTTCTGTGTACAGGGATTTATTTTCAAGTAATCTCTGTTTGATCGATTAATGTTTTCACTTTTGTATTCTTTGTAATTAAGAGCAGAAGTATTTATTAATACTTATTTTAATTTTTTTCATGACAGAAATTACACAATTCTCATATTTTATTAAATGAGCGAGGTGAAATTAAAGCTGTATACAGAAAACTACACTTATTTGATGTTCAAGTCCCTGAGAAAAATATAGATTTGAAAGAATCTAACTACGTCACCAAAGGAAGTGCAATTGTTCCACCAATTAACACCCCAGTTGGTTCTCTTGCTCTTTCGGTGGTATCCTTATGGTATAATTTTCATTAAACAATTTAATAATAAGCTTGAAATTATTCCTTAATGTTATAAAAGTGTTATGACTTACGTTTTCCTGAATTGGGTACAATTTTACGAAAAATGGGGGCGGATATATTAACATATCCATCAGCTTTTACCAATACTACTGGCCAAGATCATTGGGAAATTTTACTACGTGCACGGGCTATTGAAAATCAATGTTATGTTGTTGCAGCAGCTCAATATGGATGTCATAATGCCAAAAGAACTTCCTTTGGACAAGCAATGGTACCTATGCAATTTTTTCCATATGCTGTAAATTGCAAAATAAATAAAAGTTTAAATTAAATCCCAATCAACTCAATATCTAAGTACTAATCTTAATGTTTACGTATTTTAGATTGTTGATCCATGGGGTAAAATTATAGCAGAGTGTCCAAAATATACTTCAGAAATTTCAACTAATCAAAGCATTGCTTTTGCAAACATAGACTTAAATTTAATAAAGCAAATACGATTAGAAATGCCCGTATTTCAGCATCGTAGGAATGATATGTACGAAGTAATTGCCGCACATAATAAATTACCAGAAGGACCAGAAGAAAAAAATCAGTACATGTTTGCTCATAAAATTATACCATCGAGTACTGTATTTTATTCTTCACCGTACAGTTTTGCTTTTACCAATATTAGATGTGTAGTACCAGGTCGTATCCTTTACTGCAGTAACATAATAATCACCTCTCTCTCCCTCTCATCTCCCTCTTCCCTACTCTCATACTCCATCTCCCTACTCTCTTCTCCACATTTGGTAATAAAATAATTACATCTCTCCCCCTTCACTCTCCCCCTCGCTCTCCTCTCTCCTTCCACGATTTCCCCTGTCCCCCCTCTACTCTCTCTACCACCCCCTATTCCCTGACTTGCTCCCCTCCCATGTTCTCTCTCCCTTCTATGATTTCTCTCCCTATCATGCCCTCTCTCCTCCTCCCCCCCTCTCTGTACTTGTCCTATCGTTTCATATTAAATTGTTTTCCTGAATTTTATAAGATGTCCTTATTTCTGCAATTCGTCCAGTAACACGTCTTGAAAATTTAAGTGCAGAAGAAGCTGCAGATTTTTTCCACACAGTAATAAAAGTGCAAAAAGCAGTTGAGAAAATGTACTCCGCAAATTCATCTACCATTTGTGTCCAAGATGGTAGAGATGCAGGTCAAACTATTCCTGTAAGGACAAGATGATAATTTTTTTAATAGCTTTCAATAACTTTATAATTTACAGCATGTTCATTGCCATATTTTACCAAGGAAATCAGGAGATTTTGACCGGAATGATGATATTTATGTGGAATTAGCTAAACATGACCGCGATACTAATCCTCAACCTGTTAGAAGTATAGAAGAAATGAGTAATGAAGCTAGTTTACTTAGAACCCATTTTTGATGATTATAGGACATAATAATTAGAAGCTTTTATGTATCATAGTTAGAAATGTGAAATTACATGTACAGCATTTAATATAAATTACTTTTATTTTTTATTAAACAATTTTTCAAGTCTAGTATGACTATACTAAAGTGTTTTTCTGATTACAACCACAAATTATTCCTTAAATTTTCTTTTGTACGTTTTACCGCGGCTTTTATCGGCAATTTCAATACTGAATGGTTTAGGACGACTTTGCTCTTTAACCGCCGATTGTTCTTGTTGCCAAAGTTTGGAAAACTTCACCTAATTTAAATATTACCCAAGTCCATGTGAAGAAAATGATCGCGAAAAACTAGCACAAGCCGCACGTGCGAAAATTATTAATAATGGAACAAATCTGAAATACTGAAACAAATGGGGGCTGCAGTTTTTGCAGCTCCACTGTAGTGTATAATATGTGTCCTTGAAGCTATTCGATGTACGTCGACGCCTATGGATTGCAATACTGCAGAACTACAATGTCGAACGGTGATTTAAAGGACTCCGCTAGCGGACTTGTATTATTTTATAGTATTCATTTGACTGACTGTGATTTTACGCGCGCTCGTTTGAATCCAAAACCTCAACGTGCAATTTTAATTATCTTATGTTAATATCATTTATTTTTGATGATGGTTCTGCAGGATTGCAGCACTTAAAGTACGCATCTCTACTGAACAAAATCGTTATATTATTAAGGGTGAATTTAGTACGAATGCTTAGGATTCGTGATTACTTTAATAATCAGAATTGTGGCTCATTTAATACCTTTGATATACAATTATTACTCAAACTTGCAGGATATTCTTGGCAATGAATAACGAATTTAAATTTCATTACACCAGCATTTGCATGAAGAAATCTAGCTAAACTTTCGTATAATATGCAAATACCTCAACGTTGACACGCAAAACAACCAATCTTTTGATATCGTGACCTTTGTAATGCGTTAAAAATAAAGAGTAACTTTGAAAATATGCATTTTATAAAAGAATTTCTAAAAGCTTTTCAAGGGCGATAAAAAATTAAGGAACTATTTCTATTACAGCAGTTATCTCAATCACGATTTAGGTTGAGATATCTTTAAAGTTAGAATTATTGCTTGTAGCCATTCAATAATTCGCGATTCTTTCGGTTGAAGTGGGATTTATAGGATCCCTTCAACGCCGAAGCAATGGGGGATAGATATTGGGATCCACTTAATGCAAAATGGAAATTTATGAAAAAAATTACGTCAGCATACAAAGCAGTTATATGATTTGTGAATTTTACAAGATTTTATCGAAACACCCGTCATCATGTTGTACTTTACAATTTTTTTTTAGAAATATGAAACTATTTTTTGTAACAATCAAAGAAACTGTGAAGTGATTTATAATTTCAAAATGTTGTGTAACTTTTGGAAATTTCATAGATTTCAGTTTTTTATAGGAAAGGCTTTTCACCCCAATGTGAAATTTAAAAGGCTTGCAGGGTATTTCAAAGGTACACCGACAACTCGTAGGAGGTGATTCCTCTCGTCAAAATAAGGAAAAAAGTTTAAATGACCCATAGTCCGTAAATGCCTACCAGCCGACAAAGATGGAACAAAGAATTACTAATTTTTTCGTAAAAATTCAATCAAATAAGATATTGTTTTAGTTTTTGGGAGAACTATTCCTCCAGTTGGAGGGTACTTATTAGTGTGTTTTCAGAGTTTTAAAATTATCCAGAACATGGTAAACCATTGGTAAACCTGAGGACCATGCTTTTTTATGTCGTAACTCTTTGAAGGTGCTCTAAGGGGTGTACGGTCGATACGAAGGTCTTATAAAAACTCTGATATTTTATAAACGGTGCATATTTTCGTTATACAACAAGAGCACCTTTTCTTTTTGTCTAGCATGAGGGGTTTCAAATCCACTTTTGAATTTACCAAAAATGAAAAGACAAATCAGTTATAACTTAAAAAAACAAAATGGTCCTCTGGTTTGTCATGTTCTGAATAATTTTAAAATTCTGAAAACACACCAATAAGTAGGTACCATAAATCCAGAGAAATACTTCCCCTAAGAACCAAAACAATATCTTACTTGGTTGAATTTTTACAAAATTAGTGGTTCTTCGTTCTATTGTTGACGGTCGTTATCTACAATAAAATTTACTGAGGACTTCTCCTCTAAGTTCCAACGTTCCAATCATAATCGGATTTGCGCCTTTCTTACAAAATTTTCCAATTTCTTTGTTTCAAACCGGAAATTCAAAAAATAATATGCCGACGTGTTACCAATTCTACCAATACCAGTTTGGGTACAATACAATAATACAATCAACATTTCGACCATACATCATACAGGGGTTTTCATTTTTCAACAAAAAGTAGCCACCCTCAGTATCTTTCAAAACTATTGTTTGCTTGAAAATAGCCAAGACATCTCAAGAAAGACAGCAAGAGGGACATCGTTTTACGTAAAATCCGGACGTCTGTGATCAACCCCTTAGCCGTCACAGCCACCCCACATTTCAAATGGCACCATACCATGTGTGGTACATCGTTGGAAAGGTAATTTCATAAGGAATTCATTCTACTATTCTTTCTTTTTATTCGCTTCAAATTGAGACAAAAATAATTAAAAACTAGATATTTTGTTTATTTCGGTTTTGAAAGGGACAACGAACATTTGCGAATACCTACTTGCGGTAAAATAAAAGCATTTATAAGATATTGTTAAATAGCAGCGAAATAAACAAAACATAGTTTTTATTTTTTGTAGAACCGCTGCAGAACACGGGGTAGGTAAATAATTAATAGGTTTCCACAATAATAAGAATTTGAAAATGTACGCAAGACCATTAATAATAGCAGATATTGATCATTACATGCTAACTCACACTTTTCTAAGAACTTTAAATGAATAAAGTGTATATTTTATTGAAACAACCACACCTTATGTTGTCAATGATGGAGTTGTAAAGATTCTTCTTCTTGATGCTCACATTAATAATCGTAGATACTGGAAGAACCCTAAGTCTATCATACGATGACACGATGACAGGGTTTTCATTTCACTTGTTCTGCAGCTTTGCAGCACTTGAAAATAGGCCACCACTGCATGCTTGAATATGCAACTTTTGAATTTGTTTACCAGAATTGACGTTTTCGTTAACGTGCGCTAGGTACCTATAAATTATTGTGTTTGCTGTAAATTATAAAGTTCTAGATCTAGTTACTGTTTTTACATGAAGTCCGGGTATAAGTAAAAACGTAAACAGTTAATAATCAAATTTTTGTGATGTAACGATAATATATTACTACTAAACCGAAATGCAACTTTTGTCCAACAAAACAGGGTTGGTCATTCTCAAGAATGAGAAGCTTAACCCTCAGTGTTTCTCTGAACAATAATGCCCACACAGCACACAATCTGGAGCAAATTTATTACACACATACAGAAAGTAAAAAAAAAAACTGAATTCAGTATTGATCTTGAGAAATTTAAGAAGAGGAGCCGATGAGGACAAGTATATTGTTAATTTTTTTCCATTGCAACAGTAATAATTATAATCCTAAAGAATTTTTATCTTTGGTTTATGTGCTTTCTAGAACATTATTATTTATAGATTTTTCGATGATATTTGGATCGGAATAATTTAGAAGGTTGCGTGATTGATTCTGCAACTAGTCCATAGTGGCCGTTGGTTCGAATTTCTTCTGCATGGAATAGGTGTTCAGTCAGTGTTGCCGGGGTTTGTTATGTCTTCTGCATGTAATAAGAAGGAAGTATTTAGAATAAATTTGTTAGCTTTGAAATCCCAACATTGCCTTCTTAGTTATACAAATTTGAAACTCTAGAAGGTCTGTTGAAGCATTATAATAGCAAACATTTAATCTCAATCTAGTTTTACTAAGGGATGAGTGAAAACTTTGTTGTGTAACGAGTAAGCACTACAAGTTATAGTAGTAGAGAATAGCTTGATATTTAGGTAAATAACCATAATTTCTGGCATCTGAATTTAACGTCTAGTCGTTAAAGGATCAAACAGGACGGAATCTACGTTAATAGGGCTAGGACACTCATACTAATCCCTATAATAAACGTCACAGCGTAAAAGGACGGTCATGTCAACTTTGTGTTTATTTAATTTTTCTTTAATTAATCCAGAAGTTGCACCCTGATGTGAATTATTATTTTCAATTGGAAAAACTCAAAGGGTTACCGTAGAAGAAAGCTGGACATTTGAAATGATAAAAGAAAAGGTAGAGGAAATGTATTTATATTATTTATTATTTTATAAAAACGGGAATATTTCCTAGGGCCCGGGGGGGGGGGTACTGTCTATTGCTTCCCTGGGTCCCAAATTTTGTACCTTCTCCATGTCTCTTAATAGAAAGGGGGTGAATATGTGAGTAAGGTTTATACAATGTGAGTTGGTTCATATATGTTTAGGTGTTTCTGTTGAGAATAAAACAGTTCAAATATATTTCTGAAATCCGCACCCTTATTAAATGCTTTTTTAAAATTTATTTTTAGATATCGAATAAAGTATTATAAAAGTTAAAAAGTAATAAAAGGGTTATAAATTAACTTCATATAGTATTCGAGTCGTCCGAAATAATGATAAAACGTAGCCGCAGAAAAGAGAGAGCACCGTGGCGCGCTCACGCTTTTAAGATCTTTCCATTCAGCGTCGCGACGCCGAGCGAATTCCACTTCGCTAGATACAGCACGTTCGTCGGCGAACTAGGAAGGACGTTTACTATTCGATCTAGTCGGTTCTTCCGTGTTTAAAATTTTTTAAAATAATTTTTTTTTTAAATGATTTGCTTTTTACAAAGTGCTTTAAAAAACATGGATAATTATTTCCGTAGCCAATTGTGATAATTTTGCTTTTTAAAAGTTTTTGAAAGTTTTGTAAAAAGTTTTCAACAATGGAAAGTCGAGTTTATGTTAGTTCTACAATGGATTTTAAAGCTCGGTTGCGGTCTTGGTGTGTGGATTTACGAATTAAACAAGCTATGCAACACTTAGGTTTATTAGTTACCTTAATGGCTTATACTGTCATTGGTGGAGTGGTAAGTCAATTTAATTTTATAATAATCATTTTAAAAATTGAATTTAAATTATTTTTAATATTTTATTCATTAACCGCGTTCTCTCTCCAGTAAAAATTATTTTAAAGTATAGGACCTTGTCTTAGATGTTAGATAGATTTTTTTCTCTATTGTAAAAATCAGCTGAATAAAATTTAAATAATTTACCGAGTAAATGCCAAGATGAAATACAACATTAAATATTTATACATACTGCAAATCTATTTGTAGGATTCACACAACTATTTACACAATCGAAAATAGTAGCTCAAAGGTTTCTTGTTTATTGCAGCTTTTCAATGTTATATTTTAAGATTCGAGCATCAAACTAAAAACACTTTATTATGTTGGTAAACAATTAGCTTTTTCTATTTTATACTAAGAGTATTACGTCTATTTCCATTTATTTTTATTTCGAACAACTTTTCTTAATTGCTTGAATGTCAAAGAACAATTTTATTCTATTCTTGTTTATTTTATAAAAACGGTCACATAATATAATACCGAACATGTGAAACATGCTGTGGAGTAAAAGACTTTTGTCTTTCGTTTTTATTAAAAAACTTTTCGTTCGTCTTACTATAGGAATATAGATCTAACACGTGATACAGATGTTTGGAGAATCTAAAACGATTTCTTAATAAATTCCTACAATTTTTCTCTAATAATTTAACTTGTAATTCAATACATATCGATTTTTTTTTGTTAAAAGAACCGTAATTGTTCTAAATTTTAATTAAAAACAGATTCAATATGTATCTTCAGAGGTATTTTTAATTTTTTTAACGCTGTATATTTAATCTCAGTAATGCAGAGCAATCATTCTATAAATAAGTATATAGGGAAGTAAGTATATAAATCATGTGGAACACAAACGAAATTGTGAGATTTTTTTATAGCAGTTAATTCAATTTTAACGTGCTGTTCTATAATTTGTTTATTAACTGACGTTGTTTTAAATCTTTCTGGTCCAAGGGTAGATTTTATTGATTTACGCTAAAAATTACGTTTCTCCCTGGATACTGCCGCAAACGTCGAATTGAAATCGCTACTGCAGTATTGTTACTTTGATAAATAAACTAAAATATCCAGATTACAAAATAATAAAATACGAAAGATCTTAAAAGGTCTAAAACAAACCGTTACACGTTAAGTAAATTAAGAAAGCTTTGAAGTTTTGATTTTTTTATCCACCATAAGAGCTTTTCCAAGTTTATCTTTACTTACATCGTCATGGCGAGTAACCCGATTACGTGTAAGAATTGACTGCAAATTTCTAGTAAATATTGAATTGTCAATAAAATTTCCATTTTGTTCGTCGTCCTTGTGCCGTTTCTCTTCTTGAACGAGTCATCAAAATTCGTTTACAACATTTTTATTTTAGACCATCTTTCAAAATTGCCATTTATACACTTTTGGGGAGAAATTGTTATAGACCTTAATATTTAGGCATTATTTAAGGAATAAATAAATGTGTGCATAGTTTTCAGTGAACTCCTTAATGCGGAAGTTGATGATATTTTGAGGAAGATTGGGGATTTCCTCCACACTCTTTTAAAATGTCCATTCCATTTGAGAATACATAGGGTGTCCAAGATAAGGAGCACATGCATGGCGATCTCGTATACCGAAGAGATAGAGATTCGGTAAATAGAGAAGAAATGTTCAATATATTTACGAGATACCCATGCATGCCCTCCTTATCTTGGATACCCTGTATAGGGTGATGTTGTTAAAAATAAGCAAGATGACGGGGTTTGGGAGTCATGCCAGGGACAGATAAAATATATGAATGAAAAGCTCGAAATTAATTGTAGTAATCTGAATAAATAAAAAATGTGTAAACCTAGTGGTTGAGAGACTTTTATTAATATGCTGGGAGAGAATATTTTTCAATGTAATACTTCTTTCACTTTTCATGCGATGATTATGCATGGGCGGCGAGGAATGCATTATTACTAATATAGTAGGACAGGTAAAAGTGATTAATCTCTACCTGTTGTAGAGCATTTTGCATTTATTACTTTCACGAATGACTTAGCACAACCCCTAATTTTTCTTGGCGGATATAAAAAATACATATTTATAAAAATTATTCAACACGATAAATTATGTTAAAATGGTTCCTAAAATGATAACAAACGCTACCATGATAATAAAGAAAATTATCTTGGTCTGTAGAAAAATAAATTTAAAATTAATTTGGGGATCGGGGTGGTAACCAGGGCCGATTTATCCATTAGGCAAGAGAGGCAGCTGCCTAGGGCGGCAGACTTTTGGGAGCGGCAAAAAATACGAATTAATTTTAATAAAAAATGAATGTAGGTAATAAATAAAATTAAACATATTTAGACAAAAATTATAAATTTATTAAGTCGATTGAATTGGGTGAGCATATTTTTCTTTCGATGATTCCTGCAATGCTAACAAAGCGTCCGGAGAATCACCGGTGTTGCTTTACGACCAAATTGACTTGTTCTTATTGTACCTAAGTGAAAATTTTATTATGTATTTAATTGATGCCATGAATTTGATAGACTTTTTAGTCAATTCTAAAATATGGAAAAACAGAATCGACGTAGTGGTGCGGCTTATACAGGGTGACAATTTACTTACCCTATATGGGTACCTTTGATATAGTAGTAAGACTTAACAGAGTTTATTAAATTTGAGACCATTAAATAGGATTTTTTCCGATTTCAAAAATGTATAAGTATAGTTTCCCCATACAGGGTGATAATAATTTAATACGTTTTTCAGTTTTCTGGGATTATTTCAGAAATTTGGCACATTGATCAAAAACGAAAACAACGTTAGATTCTCCTTGTAATTCTGCCTAACTTTGCAGTTTTCAATTTTCATTTATATAAAGGGGCGGCAAAAAATATACCTAGGGCCTACTAACATACCTTAACGCGGGCCTGGTGGTAACATGGATAGACTCTTAAAAGGTGACCTACAATACGTAAGTTTGAATCTCGCACCAGGTATACTTTTTGTGAGAAAGTTAACTCTGCCTTGTCCATGGGTGTTTCTGATTTGTTTGAAATAATGGCTAAGAGCAGTTAGCGCTGCCTGTACTAAAAGTATCATACGTGTAAATTGAAAAAATATTTCTTAATTGCTGATAATATTTTAAATACCGAGCCCTCACCTATTATAATAGGTACATATCAAAAATAATAATTAATAATGTACTACCTTTCCTTCCTGAACGACTACAACTCAATTTCCATATTCTTTACCCGGCGCGGCGCGGCGACCCCCAAGAAACACTTTCACTATACACAATAGTTCAAGCACAAAAATATTGTAACTAAGATCAATAATTTAATTTATAAATTAAATTTCTTCCCGAAAATTATTTACTTCGAACTATTACAAACGCACTAATAGACTGGTTAAGTCAGGTAAAATTTCAATTCGGTCTATAATATTAGCCCCTCCTTATTCTATTCAGAACAGGGGAATTATCATACCAGATGAAAAACAAAAATATTGTAACTAAGATCAATAATTTAATTTATAAATTAAATTTCTTCCCGAAAATTATTTACTTCGAACTATTACAAACGCACTAATAGACTGGTTGAGTCAGGTAAAATTTCAATTCGGTCTATAATATTAGCCCCTCCTTATTCTATTCAGAACAGGGGAATTATCATACCAGATGAAAAAATTTGTCTGTTTTATGCGATAAGAAAATGACGTGCATTCAAAACGTACTAGATGTGAAAGAACGGCTTACGTAAGTTTCTTATCGATGCAAAACATAAGTTTTTTTTAATTTTGAGTCAGTTTTAATTGCTAAATAAAATTATGGGTTGTTTTCCTCGATACCATATAGCCATTATTGTAATGTAACGACTTTTCGTGTACGGTTGCAAAGGACATCTTTATAGATCGCACTGCTTCGACAGCCCTGCAGGAGCCTGCCCAGAGATGAAGGTTTAATTAACGCTCCTGAAGAATACCCGTTTTTACATGCTCGTCGAACAATATATTATTATACTACATTTTCATTATTTAGTGAAGGCATTATTTGTTTGTTTACTGGTTGAAATTGATATCATCAGACTCGTAAATACAGGGTGTCCGGAAACAACGTTCCGTAACTTCGGGAGATGATTCTACATCCAAAAATATGAAGAAAAGTTTTCATGAACAGGGGCCCGGAAAAGCTTTCTAATGGAGCTACGGCTCTTTGAAGAGGGGCCTCAAAATGTGTTGTTTTATTAATTAGTTAATCAATACACCCTACCCGTTACGCACGCCCCTGGCTTTTTTTTCTATTTTTAACATTACCAAACTATTTCCCGTACCAAATATACCCTGGGTACCAAATTTTATCAATCTCGTTTCAGTATTGATTAACTAATTAATAAAACAACACATTTTGAGGCCCCTCTTCAAAGAGCCGTAGCTCCGTTAGAAAGCTTTTCCGGACCCCTGTTCATGAGAACTTTTCTTCATATTTTTGGATGTAGAATCATCTCCCGAAGTTACGGAACGTTGTTTCCGGACACCCTGTATAGAAAATAGGTTGAACATTTTATAAAATTAAAAAAATGCAAGTAAAATATAATGTTGTAATATTTAATAATGTCCAGTGACTTGATGGACCTGTTAATTAAATGGATGTATGTAAGCCATAAGGGACAACGAATGTTTTACTCATACATAATATGTCAAATGTTATTCTAAAAGAACGGGGACACGCTATATTCTCTGTGTCGGAAAATATTGAGGAATAAAAATTATACACTGCACCGTTGTGTAGGGTACGTTTATCCTAACATTCTTTAATATTTGGACTAAAATTCCCTTATCGGTGTATCTTATCTACTTTTTTAGTACACGATTTTTTTTAAATATTCATACGAATTTCAGACCAATGACTAGGCAAAGAGAAAGTAAGGGGAAGTGCGGCTACATCAAAGTAACATTGTCTCATTAAAATGAATTTCCTGTTTGTTTAAGAATTATTTGGTATTAAAAGGTAATTGTCAATTGATATTTATTCTATAATTGTTTAGATTTATTTTCAAATTATTGTAATCAAGTGGAAGAGCATGGGGAGGTCTAGTTCCTCTTCATGAACTTCGCCCTTTGGGCAAACCACATAGAATATTATTTTACTTGTAATTCTATCATAATTTTTGAGTTGGTTGTCCAATAAAGACATTATTATTATTATTATTATTATTATTATCATATCAGCTTAATTGCAAGAACCAAATCTCGGAAAATTTCTTTTTATTTTTGACTATCTTACGATAAAAAAAAAGATGCATACCTATTTTACTTAAATGAGTGTTGATGTTGCAAAAAATAATCAAAACATTCAGAAAAAAACTAGAAATGTCTACAAAAACAGAGATGTTGCCCCTAATTATTTTCTATTTGATTTATTTGGGGTCGGCCAGCTTTCACCGTTCTGCTTTTCTGTTTCTTTTGCTCCTTGTTTGTTTTGCTTTAACTGACAGAATGTAGTAATTGTACATAAATGAATTTTTCTTTCGGACAACATTTCTTAAAGATCATAATATTCTTATCTTTGGAACCCTAATGGTTTAAGTATACAGGATGTCCTTGAATTGCTAAAAAAACGCATGCTACGTTTTTCTGCTTGAAATATAGGTAGAGAGAATAAAAATCTTATCCCATTTTGTGGGTTTCTTGTTAGTTTCCAAGTTATTCTAAGTCAAAAATTTAAATTTAACTTTCTTATCCTTTGGAAAAAAACTGGAAAAATTGCAAATTCCCCGAAATGCTGCCAAATTTAATAAATTTGAAAGATAAATAATCGAGAAACTGAATATTTTAGGGACACCCTATGTTTACAACATAGTAACCAACACCAAGTATGCAAACTTTTGGTTGCGTCTTAAAACAATATAATACAAACTTAGTTCGTTATTCGTACAAAATAATACTTCAAACTAACATTTTCTTAAGCAACGGAGCAGAAATTGCAAAAAAGTTTGTATTTTCTTGTAACTAACTGTAAAGATAATTGGAAACTAGACAATTTCCACACAATTTTCTAGAGTATTCAAATTAACTAAATAGCTTTCGGCTTCTAGGCAAATCGTTTAGACGCCTCTTGATAGCGCAATAAAGTGAAACACGAGTAGAGTTTAAATTTTTTTTTTGCTAAATTTTCTCCAATTTACTTGAAACCAAACGATCTAAGTTAAATTAACATACTTGCTGAAGCGTTTGTTATTGCAAAATACAGAACAAACAAACCCAAAAATAGACGATAATTGTTCTCAATGCTGTATAATCGATTTTGTTTCATATTTCGTTTCATGTACTAATGCATTTCCAATTAGAATAATTACTAAATCAATTCTTTGATTATTTTTGTGTTTTTTACAAATTTTAATTTAGCACGAACGTAATACATATTTACAAATTGCTTGAACAGTTAATAATGTAATAGATGCAATATTTGGAAATAAATTAAAGCTTTCTAAAGAATCAATATTGACGTACCTAATAAATATTTATTGGCAAATGAAATTTATCGTAGGCAGAGAAACACTGCGAAAACATAAAACACTGAAAACTGAAACCTTTTGCATGCAATGCTGTAACTTTTTTATTATTAAGATTAATAGGACCTACTGCAGTAGTATTACGAGGTTAAAAATAAATTAAATTGCAGGAAGCAAAATATGTTTATTGCTAATCGCGATTGCCATTTATTAAAGTTGACACGTTAATCAATAAATTTCTAGGGATTTGTATGGTGTCGATGGAAGGATCAAAGAGTTTTTAACTCTTTTTCCCATTTCCTTGAAAACCACGTCCGCGACATATCGAACACCCTTGTATAATAATTTAAATTATAAGAAACTATTTCTCTAACTTTATTTTTTATCAATAATCTACTTTAAATAATTTCAAAATCAAATCGCACAGGGGTTGATATTCGATTACATGTTGTACGATTTGGTCCTATAAGGAAAATTAATGATTTCCGCATTGTCATCTCCTTTATAATACTGTATTATGCACGAATTGCAAAAAAGCTTCGATATATCATTATTTGGTTCCTTTCGTGATCCTAGTGTGTTGGTTATAGATGAAGGTCCTACAGCAACATCATTATTCTATGTAAACCCTTGCGTGAAACGCCAGCACTTAAATTTTATTCTTTCCATCACAATAACTGTCTTTTGTTAAATTATTAAATACAAAGAAATTTATTGTTGAAAATTATTACAGCTCAGAGTTCGCCTTGAAACTCAAGCAATTCTTTGAAATATTTTTAATATAAAGTTCGTATAAACAAGAATTTTCCAAACAAATTATAAATCAAGAAATTTATTTGTTTTTCTTACATAGGTATAAATTTTTATTTTACTTTTACGGCAAAAATTTTTTTTAAACTAACTTACCTAAGATGTAAAAAAGCGAACTTTATAAATTCCTTTCCGCAATATTTCTTACTTACGTTTGCGAAGTGTTTAGGACTTTAGCTGACGTCTTTACGATTGTAAAAGTATCTAAGATAAATTTTCTGGTCTTTTATCTGCACATAAAAGTCTAGAACCCGACTAGAACCTGTACATGTGCTCGCTTTTGTTGTTCGTAGTACAATACTTTAATTGGGGCGAAAATCAGATAATATTTGTAATAATTAGCCACGAACAATAAGGAAGGATAAGACTAAGGCTTGTGATGGAACAATAGGGGTGGTTTTAAAATGTTTTTGAAGAAATGATTTCGTTTTTAGCAGATATTGCATTATACCTACAAGAATGTCTGTAGTTTTATGAAACTGTAGAAAATAAAGCTGAAAAAGTATTCAAACCCAATAATGATTTATTTGCTAAAATTAGACATAGCCCACGGGGGACCTGCAGTAATCATAAAAATAGCTGTAAAATACTACGGAATTAAAAGTTATCTCAACTACTTCCTTCTAGTAGAGTAGAAGATTTGGATCTATTGTTTTAAAAACTATACCGAATATAGCAAGATTGGGTTTGAATCCAGGATTTAGGCAAAGAAAAACAGCAAAATTGTTTTCTTTTGGTCAAAATAATTGCCAATTACGATTTAATGTACTAAGCCAATTAAACATCGTCTTGTATTACCCACAAATCTTGTATTGTCTTTTCAAAAATTAGTTTGCAATTACTAGTCATTCCACGTGAAAGGAGTCGTTTCGATACTAACACGTACTGTCAAGAACACCCGCAACTTAATTGTTTCGAACTTTTTCTTTTAAACTTTTGTTTCCTTTAACAGCTCTTTCTGGGCTATAATTTAGAACCAAAGTGGTCTCACAAGAAACCTCACGTTTTACTGCATTACCTTCATAGCTTTCCTTTCTCTACTCTTTAGTAGTAACCTGTAACTCCTGACTAAAGTATCCATATAGTTCTTAAATTACTAATTTATAAAAAATGAAATATATAAACTAGTTGAAGATTAATTGGAAACGAAAATTAAAAGTTCATATTACAAAACGGAATAAAATTCCTGAAGTTTTTGTTGTTGGTTTTTAGCAAAAATCCGCAACATATCAGTTTTTATTACTGAATGGTCACTTTTTAATATAAATCACACTTTTGTATCCCAACGAATGAAAAGGGGGGAGTTAGTAATTTTTAATACCGACAGGGGTCCAACGACATCCAAAACAAATAATTAGGTAATATCAATTTTCGTTACGCAAACATCCAACACAAAGTGACAGAATTATTCTCGTAAAGCCAAAGTTCTGTCATGAACAACGGTTGGGATTTTTTTAATAAAATCAAATTAGTTGGATTTTGAAATTCTGATGAAGGTTCCCGTTGTAGACTAGGAAGATAACCTAACGGAGAATTTTTTTATCACACTTTGTTTCATTTCAGTAGTATTCCGGAAATAATATTAATTCAACTCCGTGTATTACAAACTTAATTCTAGCTGAAAATTCGTTGACAATTAAATAAATATCTATTGGCTTTGTACAATTACTTTAAAATGTTTTCAAAAGGCTCCAATAAATATTGTGTTCAATAAAAAAAAATCTGCCCTAGTTGGCGCTTGGAAGCACAGGCTACTAGACTACCGTTTCTCTTGAACCCTATCTACCCTATCCCTACCCTATCCTTGTACCGGTTCTCTACTCATTCCGTAATTTTTGTAAAATAAGCCAATAATAATATGGTCATAAACAAACGTAACAATTGAATATTTGATTAACCCAGCGTATCGCAACTGCCACCAAAATCAGAATTTCATTAACTCCTTGGCGCATCTCCCTCTATTAGTGTCCGTTAATAAGTGATGACTCAATTCTGCCAAGCAACGAAATCTACTCAAAATATGAAGTTTCTTTATTAGAAATTTTTTAAAGGGTTGTTTGTATACATGAAGGGTCTAGACGATGATTCTAAGTTAGGTATGCTTATTCGATTTCGTTAGCTTTAGTTTTTTTTATCACGAAAACTGCCTACTTCTGCAAAATTCTATTCCATCGTCCAAATGTAGATCGTGGTCCGCATATTGAATAGTTCTGATTTAAAGCAATAACCTTTACTTACTTTGACGGAAATTGTGTTGTCACAATAGTGATTTAGAATTTTCTGTACTAACTATAAAATTTTCATATGTTTATAGAAACCCTTTTTTAATTAAATTGGGTTTATTGCTGCGGTTATAATAATCATTAAAAATTAATTTCACCGCTAATAAGAGTAGCTATTGCTGTTATAGGTGGTAGTAAATTAAAGAAAAAAAAAACAGGAATGTGTCCAATTCACGTGATTCCCATGCAAGATAATCGCAATAATTTGTTTTCTACTATAACCTACTTGATTAAATACACACGCTTATCATGATTTCCCCCTGCCGTGAATATAACAATAGATTTAGATTCCCTTCAAAATGACCGAAATAGAGTTGGCATTCACCTTTGTTACTATACTACAGATATTAATTGAGTAATTAATACATCAATCTATAGTTCAAATTCTGCAATTTGTATTTTGTAATTTATCACAATGATGTCTATATTATTGAATAAAATTAGACACAAATACAGATTCAGTTTCACCAAAAGAAATAAATAAGTATGGACACAATCACGTACGAGGACAGGAACACAGATAGAGACACGATTACAGAAATTGCTAGTCAGGCGTACCGCTAAATATGGATACAGATAAGGGTGTGGATATAAATACAGCCTAAAGCCACAGGTTTGAAATAGTATATTATACACCAAGGTAGAGAAGACATTTTTCTCAGCTGAGCATTATTATTTCCTGAGATGCGGAGCATCGAAGGAAATAAGCTGCGAGGCTGATAAGTCTTCTCTAGTGTGGTTTATGTAACTATTTTTTCCACTACTAGCACCTTTATTCCTTTTATAATTAATCGTTTATACGTCAATAAAAAATTACGTTACATTTCTAAATATCCACAAAAATCAAGTAGCCTTTGCCTGAAAACATTTTAACTGACATTTGTGTAAAATTTGACGTTTATCTAAAAACATATTTATTTCTCATTTTTAATAAATAATTATAATTAAAATTAATAAGGAACAATAGTAGATTGAAATAAATAAGCTTTAGAAAGTGGTTGTTGTATTATGAAGGTGAATAATTATTCGATATTTGACATAATTTTAAAGGCATCAAGCTAGCGTACTAGACACATTGTTTCTATTATTAACCAGTGGTCAATAATAAAAAATTAGTGACCACTAGCTGAGAAAATCAACTTCTTCCCCTGATTGGATGAAAGTATGGATAGAGGAATTGCGAACAAATTATATACGCACATTCGGGGGGGGGGGGGTCAATGGTTCGAGAAGTCCTGGCACGTCGTATAAAAGGTATGCGACTACGAGGTTCCTCTCTCTCCCTTAAATAGCAAAGGATTTATTGTTCATACCATGGGGTAAAGGATATTTGATGGTAATCTCCCTTACTGACCAATCATAATAGGTACCTCTCCAAATATACCGAATAAACTAGTTTGTGTAGTATTTAGGGGTGGCCCTGCAATTCCTTGTGTTTGAATTATTAGTACCTACCGTAATGCTACCGTATAGGTTCGTGATTTCCCTCGGCGCTATGCCTTCTTAACCTTGGAATATATTCTCTTTACTATTTTATGATTAAGGTTAAAATTGAAGTATTACAAAAAAAGTCGTCGGCTAATACAATGTTTATAGCATTAAAAAATTATTATAAAATAATTCTATAATGTTTTTAGTATTTTTAAAATTTTTATGTTTCAGATATTTCGTTGCCTTGAACATCCGGCAGAAGCAGCAAGAATAACACGTTTAAATTCAACTTTAAAAGCTCGCCGGCGCTATTTAGTAGATCGTATAGTCAATAACACAGATTTAATAAATTTAGCCGATCTCGTATATTTAGAATTAAGAGAATATGAGCAACTCCTGGAGGATGCCTTTGAAGTCGGTTTATCAGGATCGCATCATCATGAAATCAGTGATCTTGAGAAATGGACAATTTTAAAATCCGTCTTCTTTTCGTCTACAGTAATCACGACAATAGGTAAGCTTTATATTTTAATTAGAGATACATTTACATGTAAGATTTACAAACTAATATATCTTAGGATAAAAGGGCCAAAAAGGGTTTTTGAATTAAATTAACTGAATTAACTGTTAATAGGGCAATTTGCAATTGAAAGTAGTGAAGTAGATACTTTAATAGGAGCTAAGATGGTATGGATTTTCTATCCATTTATACAAATGGGAAGTACTGGCCGATTTCTACAAATATTTCCCAAAGCTACCCTACTAACAGATTCTCTTCCTAAATAAACATGATAATTGATAAGAATCGGTTTTCAGAGCAAATGTAGCAGCGAATCTTCTAACAACGTAATTGATAGCAAATAGATTAAACCAATTCCAATTGGCCTATCTCTGAACATTCAAGAAGCTTGAAATAATTTATTTGTTCCTTTTTAGAATTGAATGCAATTATACTTTATCTTAAGTGCGTACAACCCACAAAAATTCAAGATCTTATCATTTCAACCAGTTACGTTCTATTGTGTTTCGAGTGAGCATATTATATTCATTTTTATTATTATCTGTAATTAAATCATAATTAAAAGTGTATGGAGCAGTGCTCTTCAAAATAATGTTTTTTGTTCAAATCTGGATTGTTTCTTGGTTGTATTTAATTTGTTGCCATTTGCGGTGCTGCAGGATTAAATAAAAGGACGAAATAGTTATTTATGTTACAAGGCCGTGAAGTAGCACTTTTTTTTATTAGAATGAATATTATTTGGCGAGGCGAAGGCCGAGCCAAATAATCATTCGAATAAAAAAAAGATAGTTCACGGCCATGTGGCATACAAAATTTTGTGTGCAACTGTGAAAAATTACCAAAATTAAAGTTTCGATCGAATCTTTACATAAAATTAAAAGCTAATTTCATTCAAGATCATGACCCGTAAAAAAAAGTCTTTGTCGGCCGGTAAAAAAAAGTCTTTTTTTTACGTTGTCAGGGCTTTTTTTACGTTGTCAAGGTTTTATTTTACTATAAACAAATGTGCTACTTCACGACTCAAAATCAAACAAAAAAAGTGACCTTTTTTTGACAGTTGCACACAAAATAATTTTTGTGTGCAACTGTCAAAAAAAGGTCACTTTTTTTGTTTGATTTTGAGTCGTGAAGTAGCACATTTGTTTATAGTAAAATAAAACCTTGACAACGTAAAAAAAGCCCTGACAACGTAAAAAAAAGACTTTTTTTTACCGGCCGACAAAGACTTTTTTTTACGGGTCATGATCTTGAATGAAATTAGCTTTTAATTTTATGTAAAGATTCGATCGAAACTTTAATTTTGGTAATTTTTCACAGTTGCACACAAAATTTTGTATGCCACATGGCCGTGAACTATCTTTTTTTTATTCGAATGATTATTTGGCTCGGCCTTCGCCTCGCCAAATAATATTCATTCTAATAAAAAAAAGTGCTACTTCACGGCCTTGTAACATAAATAACTATTATGTGCGATGGTATTCCCACAATGAATTTATCCTAATGAATAGCCATTTTCATAATGACGACCGCTGCTAAGGCGTAGTACGCATTACGAATTTGAAATCAACCTAAAACGAAGTATGATTGTCTTAATGAACTTCTTCTCTGTTAGCTAATATTTCTTTGATTGTTCTTCTAGCATTTTCCATTTGTTAGGTTTAGAATTTCTAACAGAATGAAAGCAGGTGTAATCAAAAATAATGCATGTAATAATTAATTTAGGACGTTGGTAATGACTCAGAATTACTTGGATCTAGTAATTAATTTTTTTTTCTACCATCGTTTAGGAATTCAACATTCCCGCATTTAAATTGAGTGCGGGAAATTATTAATTCCCGCACCGTGCGGGAATAACTTTAAACAATGCGTTGCTTAGCAACAACAGCAACTCGCGCGAGTATTACTTGAGTCTCACACTATGTGCAAATTAAAAAAAAATCCCATAACAATTAGAAAAAAAGTTGTGCATAACAAGTGCTAAAAGACGGCGATTGCTCTTGTTGTGAAAATACCTTTATGTAAAAGTGAAACCTGATTTTGGTATTCAGTTTGTCGCACATGTATAAAAAAGTGATTTTTTGATTTTTAACGCACCTGAAAAAACAAGTCTCTTTCTGTAGGAACTAGAATTTTATCTAAATATTTCTCGAAACCTATAAAAGTATAAACTTTAACTCGAGGTTAGGTTTGTCAGAACAAATCACTCTAATTTGTCTTTTATATGATACAGAATTAAATTAAGAAGAAGGATAATAACACTGATACGTAGACCGCTAGATTTCTTGTAAGGGGATACTGCTCTAATCCTAGTGACAACAGCTTATCCTTCGTCGTCTATAAGCCACAGCTATTAATCATTCGGAAAAGCTGATAAGTAGAAAACAGATAAATAACTGACAATGTACCTACTTTAATAAAAATTGTAACCATCTAATAAAAATGTACAATTTTCCTTTGCAGATGTACATTTATATGATAAAATATTGTTGCTTTCAAAGAAGTGCTTCAATTCTCTTTTGTAGTATATGCTGTGTTAGAAAAATATGCTAATGTATGCAATGTTCCTACAAAAACTGGGTAATTTTGAAAATATGAAACCATGCGCCTGGAATAGCGCTAGGAAATCTTTTGAAAAGAACCCAATTCGTTTCTCCTTATAAAAACTAAGTGTAGATTTTTTCTCAAGCAGTAAAGAAAAATTTAAATTCCTGTTATTTCTCCACTAGCGTTTAAAGCGAATTAAGCAACGAACTTTCTCTAATAAAGACAAGTATTGCACATACTCGTGCCTTTCTCAACCTTCTGCTGTAAATATTTTCAAAACTAAATTAATAAACGTACTAGATCCAAATTTAATATCGAAACAAAATTAAAAGTGTTCATGTTCTTTACATAAAGGCAGCGTTGTTCCTCAAAGCCAGGAAACCCATGCGTGTTGGCATAATTTGCTTCAGTTTTATTTCTACAATAGACGATCTGAATCTACGTCTAATTCTGTATAATTGGGAAAGTCAAATTATCATAATTTAAAACAAAATGTTATCCTGCTACATGTTTTATTCGGCGTTGAAGAACGATTAACGTATTTAACTTCAGGAAGTGATAAACAGATAAGTCATGCAACATTTAAATATTGTGCGTCCCCTAATTCGTACCACCACTTGAACTGGTACACACGGCATCAAATAATTATATATAATATCGCCTATCGCACCCACATAAACAATGTTCTGTTCAAAATTCAAATTAGGCTTTTATAAGAAAATTCATCGAGTACCTCGGAATACTATAGACACCTCGTAAGGGTTTCTTTGAAACAGGGGATATGCTAAACCAACAGTGTGTAAAATTTTATGATATATCCTGCGTGTCTAATAAAGTTCAACAGAGGAGCAGTCCAATTTTCATTCCACGATCACAAAATAAGATTTACAGTCTATATGTAGAGACTATTTGGTTTTGTTATAACGCACCCTACTGGTAAAGAATCAAATTTTGGGTCTAAGGTGTGTATAAAGCAGGATATTTATCATCTTCGGGATTAGCTGCTTCCTGTGTCGAATTGAACTTTTGATTATACACACACCTATATGAAGTTTCTGAAGGTAACACGCAAGCATATTATGACACCTTTTGTTATTAACCTTTTGTTATAAGAAAAGCGAATAGCTGTATAGACTGGATGTTTGTATAACATTTAGTACGAGACGTGTTCATAATACTGTAAAGTAAGGCTTCCTGGAAAGTTCTTTTTGTAAAATTTGAAAATAGAAAATTATGAGGTATTGTATCCTTGAGGAAACAGTAAAGTGCTTCTTTCTAAAAGCAAGTTTCTTTGTAATATTTATTTTAACGTGAATTGTTCGTGTAGAGTTGATTTAACGCTAAAAATATAACTTCTAAGATGTATGATGTAATTGTTTCAATTTACCGCCATTCGTGCACATCTGTCATCTTTGCATTCAGTGCAGAATTATTAAAAACCTTATTAAACAAAACGACTTAAGAAACATTTTAAAGAATATTCAGATAAGTGAAGAATCTATTTTTTAAACATAAAAATGCTATCTAGCAGTTGTAATCACTGCTTTCACCTTGTTACATAAAAGCGATTCGCTATTGTTCTAATTAATAATTCTTACAGATTAACTCTTTTTATAGTCGCGCCGTAACCGAAAAAAAAAAAACGTTAAGCAAAGAAGCCTTGCGCAAAGAAAATATGTATGAAAAATTGTTCAAAAATGTACATAAAAAAATATATTTCAAAGAACTCCCTCTTTATTTAAGATACAGGATTGTCAAAGCATTCCTGGTAAATGTTTATATCTATTTGTATTTTCTGTCACTGGAGTGTCATAGCACTCCTGTTAAATTTGTATTTAGTATTGCAATTTATTTCGTCTAAGGAAATTTTATTGTCTGTTCTTGCTTTATGGTATAATATCGTTGGACCAAAATGTTTCCTCCACAGTAACAATTAGATGCGTAAGCGTAATAGCTGCAAGAAATTAAATGGTTAGCAAAAACAAATTATTGCACAGATATTAAAGGATTAATTTATAACAAAAAATTTTGATTGCTTTCTTTTATAAGCCATAACTGATTATCTTTAACAACTTTGAAAGTTTACATGACAAAAAATGTCTTTATAATGCATTTCATATTAACATGAAATAACAGAAAAAAATATAAAAAAATCGTTTACGTTACAATAATTAATCTCTTAGTACTGTACAAGCCAAACTTGATAATCGGAAATGTCACATTACTACATAAACACAACATCCTAAACTGTGACGAGGGGGGTGAGATAAACATTTCCTGAAAAAAAAAAATAACACAATATTATACTACACAAATTCCGATAATGTAAGTAGTAAGTGAAAATAACCAGAAAACGAACTGTTTCGCGCCAACCTTTTATTATCCCCTACCTAATTGTTTTGAAAGTCCCCCCAAAAAAAATCGCTGATGTATGAATTTGTACGTAAATGTAGAAATTAAAAAGATTCTTTATGAGTTTGTGAATGATCTAAGCCGCCTTAACACCTACCAAAGTGATTAATTGTGATATCCTACCAGAAATGAGAACATTTTTCCTTCGGTTAATAATTAAAATTATTAAAACTTTCATCGTACAAACAAAACATATTTACTAAAAGAATGTAAGTACCCAATTTGCAGTTTTGAATATTTACTTTCTGTTAGAATATGCATTTGCACGTTGAAAATTATTTAGACGTTAGGTCCTTCGGTTACCTAATTATTAAAAATATTAAAACTTTCATCGTACAAACAAAACATATTTACTAAAAGAATGTAAGTACCCAATTTGCAGTTTTGAATATTTACTTTCTGTTAGAATATGCATTTGCACGTTGAAAATTATTTAGACGTTATGTCCTTCGGTTACCTAATTATTAAAAATATTAAAACTTTCATCGTACAAACAAAACATATTTACTAAAAGAATGTAAGTACCCAATTTGCAGTTTTAAATATTTACTTTCTGTTAGAATATGCATTTGCACGTTGAAAATTATTTAGACGTTAGGTCCTTCGGATAATTATTAAAAATATTAAAACTTTCATCGTACAAACAAAACATATTTACTAAAAGAATGCAAGTACCCAATTTGCAGTTTTGAGTATTTACTTTCTCTTAGTGTAGGTATGCATTTGCACGTTGAAAATTATTTAGACATTAGAAATTTAATCTCGAAATCTCATTTCTAATAAGATCATTTAAAAAAATAAAAAAGGCGTTGTATAATAAGTATCCATTAGTAGTAAGTAAATACATGGTAGTCAGTGTACTGTAATATGGTAGCCATCTACCAACACAAATTCAAGCATAGTACCTAACAGAATGTACCTAAATCGGGAACCCCCTAAATCCCTCCCCAAAATCTACTTCAACTTCCTTCGGGAAGAAAAATTTGAATCTAAAAAGATGTTTTGGCCTCCCTCTTCTTATTAACTCTTCCATTTCATCTTAAGAGCTGCAGGATTTTTGTCTAACGTATGAGGCTGTTTGTGAGCTATAATAAATATAATAATTTATTATAAACAACTTTATATAATGTTGAATTTAAATACCTGCTACAAATATTTCAAGTTCTTAACTAAAAAGGTGCAGATTCCATCAAAACCATGGGATTAGGAAATGTAAACAAGGCCATGATTCTAAAACGAATGCTGTATTGGGGAGTAAATAATATTAAGTAATAAAATAAAATATAGCTACCTAATACCGAATAAAATAACAATACTTGCATTATGAAATGAGACATCTTGGGAACCTACACTAACCAACACTTGGTCTTAATTGTTCGATAAAGAATAGAAGTTTGCTGTCAAGAAAAGTGACAAAGCAACGGCGAAAAAAAATACCGATTACCGAAAGGAAGACGTTGTAAACCAAAAATAAGGACATACGATTATATGCCAACCTTTAGCCTTTTAGGGTAGGTACAACTACAACATTTACTTTTCAATCAGTACTAGGTACTATATAAAATCTAAAAATAATTAAGTTTATGAATAATATTGTAAACTGTAATTACTTATACCGCACAAATACTTATCAACAATTTTTTTAAACACTTTCAGGTTTCTTCAATAGGCACTTAAGTAAATCCCAGTCGCACCGCGCCGCGCCGCAATAAAAAAAAAAGTTAAGCAAAGAAGCCTTGCCCAAAGTAAATACTATTTGGTAGGTACTTAAAAGTACCAATAAGATTTTTAAGAAAGTACCTGAAAAATTGTTCAAGAATGTACATAAAAAATATATTTCAAAGAACCCCCTCTTTATCACCGTGGAGGAAACAAAAAGTTTAAGACATTCTCATATTGTGTAACTCCATTAATCATAAGCAACAACTTTAGTACAGGATTGGCAAGGTATTCCTGATAAGTTTTTATACCAAATATTGGTATTTTCTATTACTGTGTCATAGCACTCGAGTAATTTTCTGCCCCTGTAGGGATCTTGGAATGTCATAGCATTCTTGTTTTATACACTCTTGGTGTTTTTTCTATTCCTCGAGGGAATTTTATTTTCTGTTGTTGCTTTATGATATAATATCGTTGCACCAAAATGTTTCCTCCACAGTAACAATTAGATGCGTCTCGCTAGCGGAGACTTTGCATCCCACATAGCTGCAAAAAATGAAATGGTTAGCAAAAAGAAATTATTGCACAAATATTAAAGGATTAATTTATTTCAAAAAATTTTTATTGCTTTCTTGTATAAGCCATAACTGACAATCTTTAACAACTTTGAAAGTTTACATGACAAAAACTGTCTTTGTAATGCATTTCGTATTAACATGAAGGAAAAAAAATATAAAAAACTGTTTACGTTACAATAATTAATCTCTTAGTACTGTACAAGCCAAACTTGATAATCGGAAATGTCACATTACTACATAAACACAACATCCTAAACTGTGACGAGGGGGGTGAGATAAACATTTCCTGAAAAAAATAACACAATATTATACTACACAAATTCCGATCATCAACTTCAACTAAAACACACAAAATAATGCAAATGAAGGACCATTTTACATCGTAATTCATGTAATGATGATGCTGAAATAATCGTATGTTTATTTTTATAAACAATTATTTTATTTTTAGAAGGGAATCGGAACTTTTTCAGAAAAATTTGGGTAGGTATCTACTTTACACCATGATGACCTATTAAAATCTATTTGAAAGATAATCTTTCAGGCCCTGTAATTAATTTAATTCATATTTTCAAAAAAGGAAATGAAAACAGTACTAAAGAAAATAAAGAAATAAAAACGGTGAGAGATTATGAGAGAGACATTACAGGGAGACAGGGTAATTACAATGTAACAAGTCAAAAAAATGAAACTTTACGGGGTGAGCTCAATTCCCGTGAAGATACTTTCCTGACTTGTGCTACTTTGGTGCCAATTTGCAGTAAAAACACTGACTGTGTGACTGTGATACAAAGGTTAGCCCAATATAGGGCCCCAGTACACATGGCTTAAGAAAATCTTGGTGGAAAGGAGTCATCACCACCAGCCAAAACTTGCCCTTCTGTAGTATTACTTAAACATTTCTAAGTACTACTACTAACACAACAATACTGTAACTCCCTGAAGGTCGCCCTCTAATGCTTTCAAAAACAAAAAATAAAAAATGATGTGACACCTAAAGATATAAAATGTTAAAATTAGAGTTATGCTGATGGAGATACAAAGTTTACAAGAACATTAAAATGGAATGAAAAAAAAATTAACTGATGAAGTATTCTATCTATTAGGGGAATATATTATCCTCAACTTAAAGGGTGGGCGAGGGGCGAGAAGTTCAAAGTTAAATTAATAAATCAATATTAGGCCCGGTTTATTCACCTACCAGTAAAGTCCCGAGTAGCTACTTGACAATTAACTTTATAGGTTACCCGGGTAACAGGACTACATTAGTCCTGTTACCCGGGTAACCTATAGAGTTAATTGTCAAGTAGTTACTGGGGACTTTACTGGTAGGTGAATAAACCGGGCCTTAGGCCCGGTTTTACAAACCTGGAATAAGTTATACCGCCGACAATTGTCATGGTTACAATTGTTAAAAGAATTGTAACCATGGCAACTGTCGGAGGTATAGCTTATTCCAGGTATATACTAGTATTGTAAAACCGGGCCTTAGTGAAATATATTAAGTTTAAATTTGACTCTAACAATCTGTTTTATGAATTTGCAAACTCAATACTTGAAATGTGGGGGAGGGCTGGGGGGGGGCTGCTGAAACAATTCTCTCTGATGCCCTTTCTTCATCCTTGGAACAGCCTCGCAGAAAACCACACCTACCTTGACATTGTTGTCTTCTGATGCACACGATATCCAGTTCCATTTCCCGCACTAAAGTTCACTTCACTAGAATTTAGTTCAGTTCACTACTAACACTTCACTGCCAAATTGGGCCAGTCATGCAAATACTATCATGACTTCCAACTTCTCAGTAGAATGGCACAATTAGTCGATCATTTCTGCAAAAAAAAAATAATTGTTATAACAATACTAACAACACAGGGAAACAATAACAGAAAAACTTTAAAAGTTGAAAAGTATACTAAATAATAGGAATTGGTTTTAATATCAAGAAATCCATTGTTTTCGACTTATGCAATAGATTAGTAACAAATATTTCTGAGTAAGGTGTAAAGATTATTTAAACGATATGGGAGTTATGTTTATTATTATTAATTTATTGATTATCAATTTTGATCGTTCCAAAAAAGTTAAAATTGTTTAAGTGGTAGGTAATGAAAATGAAGCAATTATCAAACTTACCACTGAAGAAGTTGGTCTTTGCAGAATGAATGGTATTAGACTTCTCATTCATGTTATTTGGATTGAATACTTAGATGTGAGGAATCTTTCTGGTCCCTTGGCAACACAGATGATTTAAAACTGTAAAATAGAAAAATTAAAATTAATAACAATAATAATCAAATGAATTTCTTATTACTGTAGGTACTATCTCAGTTTAGTATGGTATAAATAAATCGCCTTATTAAACAAAATATTTTCAGAAGACACCATTAATACAGCACCAAAATTAATTAAGGGTTCTTCCATCATTGTTTTAATGTTTGCATTTTTGTAAAAAAAAATAATTTAAACAATTTAGCAAAAAGTTAAAATGTGTAGCTTAAATATTTATCAATAAATATTAAAACTTAATTCGTATTTAAAGTATAAAATTAATCAATGAAAATTTCTAATTGCATAAGACACCGGTTATCTGCAACGATTCTTTGGATTTCATGAATCAGATATTTCTATTCATTAAATGAAAAAGGAAAACTTAAAATTATGTAAACATTCTTTTACAATAAATTATGTGTCATGTAGTACTCAAGATCAGATGGATCTTAAAAGTGTGTTACTCCTTCAGGTGATTGGATAATACAAATTTTTCATAATCTTGCAAAAAATGTACTTGGGTATTGACCAATAAAAGATAAACCTACTATTAACCTATTATGATAAATTGAACTTGGAAATTTTTAAGTTACCTAATCCTGAAAGCTAAAGAAAAAGTTCCTTTTCCAAAAAAATTCTTAAAATGGTCCTGTATAAAAAATAAACACAGCAGAAAGTCAGTGTTGTATAGTTCCAAGGATGATATCCAAAGTACAAAATAGAACAAGAAACTCCGAAACGTATTCTAAATTTTCATCCCACTTTGTATTTTATAAAATTTTGACAACAAAACCAAACGGTTCCTTGAAAACTATTTTCATGGTATAGTATCGTCAAAGGGCTTTCAAACAAGTTGTTTCTGAACCTGATAAGATAACCGGTTTTTGAGTTGTAGCGCTTTAAAGTCAAAATTTTGAAAAATTTACACCCACCCACCCACAGCAAACATTTTTTCTAGACCACTTTTTTGGGTTCCTGTGGGTCCGAAATACGTATTTCCGCGAATACTATTTCAAAAATTTTCATGATATCAATACTTCCCATATACCAGTGGTAGTATGAGAAAGTAATACCTTTGGCTGTATGAGAAAGTAATGCCAGTGGTGGTATGAGAAAGTAATACCTGTGGCAGTATGAAAAAGTAATACCAGTGATAGATAGTATGAGAAAGTAATACCTGTGGCAGTATGAGAAAGTAATACAAGGGGCAGTATGAGAAAGTACATATTGAAAAATTTTACCTTTTGCGAAGCCACAGCTGCTCCTGGTCAGCGGCGGATTTACGCAAAGGCGCAAGAGGCGCAAGCCTCGGGCGCCGCACCCAGGGGGCCCCAAAATTGGCCAAAGAAAGGTACAAGATTAGCTAATGGAAAATTTGGAATTACGAATGTTCGATTGGCTTTTAATATTTAGGTGGGCCCCCGATGGGCCCCCTAATATCCTTTGCGCCTAGGGCCCCGTAAACGCAAAATCCGCCACTGCTCCTGGTTGCTTTCCGTGGTTGCCTTTCCAGGTTTTGACTGACACCTTCGCAAACACTTTTGAAACTGCAAAAAGGAACAAAACAAAATTACTTATAAAATACAAAACTTTCGTCGGATTTGTTCTACATAAGGATCAAACTACAAAAACTTATTTTTTTTAATAGGTATACCTGTTGATAAAATGCAAGAGTTTACAACAATTTTGAATTTACAAAAGACTGAGGTGAGGGTGTCATACAAATAACTAGTTCAAATCTTTGAAAATACCGCCAACTGCGAACAGTAAATCAAATGTTTGGTGCAAAATAGGTGCAAAGTTTGTTCGTAACCAAGGGTTACCGATGAAGTATTGTGGACAAGTTCATTATTATTTGAAATGGAGGGGAAGCCGTCTTAAAATATTCTTAACTTACCTTTGAAGGCAAAAAATTCGTTTTTTCCCCATCGGATGGATGAAAATCACGGGGAAAATCGTTATTTCACCTCTAGGAAACTCCATGAAACCTGGAAACACACATTTTTATTAGTAAAATATGGTTAACCATAAAAAATACGGAAAAACAAATTTACGATAAAAGTTACGACTACGATTTATAACACACATACATTATATCTTATGGAAACATTATACACTGTCGAAACCCGAATTATTGATAAAAAAAACTAATAATTAGTAACAATTAAAACAGCCGCTACAGACGTGACAGCATTTCAAATATGGCGTTGTTGAAACATTCGAGTATCGCAGCACAGGCAGCACCCAGCAGCAACCGTGCACATTACATCTTCCCCTATCCGTCTTGCTGCGGAGAGATGACATGTGCAATGCCAACATTTACTCGAATTTCAAATCGTGATAACATTTAATAAAAACCGCCCACGCAAATCTAAATGCCCCAAATCATTCCCCACACATTAAACTTTATATTTTATTTACCTTTGAATATCCCACAGGAAAATATAACAACTTATTTTAACTTTTAAAGCACGACCGACGGTGACAGTTCTAATAGCGGCGGCCGCTGGAACACCTGTTTGCAATGCCGGACAACGGATGAACGGAATTTTAAAACACTGATATTTTTTTAAGAAACATTATTTGACCAATTCTAATTATCCTAACATATTCCCTGTAATTAGTATTTTAAGTTTAACATACCTTTGCGGCGTCAACAGACATTTTTAACACTTTGTTTGACATTCAACATCAACACTTTGAAAGCATAGCCGACACGACCTTCGATTGTCAACCAATCAGAACACAGTATAGGAATAGCGCTATGTGGTGGTAAATTTAAATTTAGTATTGCTCTAAATACCTAAATTTTTAAGGGTTTTTAAAAGTTTAAACGATAGAAAATTGGAAATACACGACGCAAACACTAATTTCAAGGTTAAAAAGACTTTGGTTGATAAAGTGTACCTATAATACTTAATTTCCGAACATTTAAAGAAATTCAATATTTCTACTTAATTTATGATTAATTTACACTTAAACATATTTTTAAAAGACTCTTGTAACTTAACAAACCATCCTAAGGACTAGACTGGTGAATACAGAATACACGTGCGACCATGATAGGTAATAGTAACCAGACTGCACGTGCGACGTGTAGGATAATAGCAAGGGCATTTCCAGTTACAAACTTTATCTTCTACATATGGTATACACTGGTATATGGGAAGTATGGATACCTATCAGGAAACTTTTCGAAATTGAGATTATCGCGGAAATACGTGTATTGGACCTCCAGGAACCCAAAAAAGTGGTTTAGAAAAAATGTCTGTCTGTGGGTGGGTGGGTGTGCAAGTGGTTAGCGATATTCGCTGATTAATAGGTCCTATCAGTTTAGGATAAATTGGACACACGAACTGCAGTAGGTATACTCCCAGTTACGTAAGAAGGTAAAATAATTGCAGTTCATGTCTTGTCTTTTATTCTTCTAAAATTCATTAATTTGATATATTTTTTGAAAATACAAACAATTAATTGTAGACATGCGGTTTTCTAATCGTTTGTGAACGACGAGTATACAAGTATAAAAGTAGTTTCACGTCTAAAAGTTCGGCTAGGTTATCGTGGAATCGATTGACCGGCTCGCCAAATAGTTTTCCTTAATAAACAAAAAGTAGACGTAGCTTTCCACGTTTACCAATATTTACTGACTTGATTATCCGTAAATTTCAAGGTTAATATAAATCAGAAAAGTTTTTGACCTACATATTATTTTCCTGTTCTTAACTTTTATAAAAGATTCTTTGATCAAACATTTCAAATTTACAACGGCTACAATTTTATTATTATAAATTATAAAATACTAGATGTAATTTAAAACTTGGCAACCTCAAGAAAAATGTAGAGTTTGTATTGATTTTAGTTTTAAACTTTAACACTGTTTCTTGGCAAGGAAACCTAGAGACCCAATTCTGCCATAAACAAAACAGTAGCCCGAAAACCCTGAAAGTGCGTCAATGAGCAATAACTTTAAAGCTGAATTTTAAACGCGCGTCAAGATGTCGCTGAAAATTTGGAAACTCTTCAGGGACCAATTTCAGCAACTACCTGTTTGGAACTCATACATACAAATTGCTTTTGAATATTTAATTTCATTTGAACTTGCTTAATCACACATTTACAAAGTTACGAAACTTCATATTTGTCTTTGAAAGTTGCATACTGAACCAACCACACAGTAATAATTCGGGGAACAGCTTATGATATAAACCTATTAAAGATAACAAGGAAAATATAAACCAAATACATATTACATGAACCAATTTTGGTAGTTCAGACTTATCCTAATTAGGTGTTCCTTAAATGTCGATCTTATAGGAAACTTTGCTGTTAGAATTCCAAATTAGGATCACTTAGATTCACAATAGAGCTTTTATAGAGAAAAGGTATCTCTGATGGAGCATATCTTGTCAAATATGAGAGAACCTAACAAAGAAGGCAATAAAATATAGCGACTCCGTATTGAAGAGTTTTTTTATGGTTCATATTTTTTTATGTCTTAAACATACGCCGAACACTAAGAAAAATTACAACATTTTTTTTATATTGGGGTGAAACACATAAAAAGATTGCAAAACCAAAATAGTTCATTTCCTGCAAATACAATCAAATTAATGTCTTTACAGTTTAATTCCTTCAACTGTCGGTGCTTAATGTTTATTACAGTATCCGTAAACGACGTTTCAGTACTAACCAATTAATAAAATAATCACCTAACATTTTGCAATGTTAAGAATAGGGCCATGAGCAATAAATTTGAACTAGGTCATTAATTTTGTGGTCTAGGTTAAGCTTTAGTTTTGGTCTTTAAATTGCCTATTTCCATTCCCATTATAAGGCTTAAAAATGTTGAGATAACAATACCCAAAACCCAAACCGTTTTGTTTTATCAACAATTTTCTAACTAGGCACGTAAATCTAAGTATTTTGTGGAACTTGTGGAAATTAGCATAGCGATAAGCACATGAAGATAAAACTTTGTGCTTTTTAGGAAGTCATGCACAATCTAAACTACATTATTTACATTTTCAAGGACATGCCAAGCATTACAGTATCAAACAAAGGGACATTAGTTTGAAACAAATTTGCAACTTTAAATATTTATGTAAATATAGAAAGAATGTTTATTTAGATTTACTTATAAAATCACTTTCGTAACTTAAAAATGATGATATTTTGAATTTAAGTGATGAAAATTGATTTATAGCAGTCATGAGATGAAGCATCCTGTACTGTAGGGCACCATTTGCGAAACATTTTCTCCTGCATCAGAATCTGCGTCATTTATATCCACCCTGCATGAATTTAAAGTTGCACTAGTTAACTCTATGGTTAAAACGTGACGTCATAGTCACGACTGTCTTGGGGGACTGCACTACCATTTCATAGACGTTTGCTGTGCAATATACGACCAATTAAATCAAAAACAGATAGCTATAGAGGCAAAGCTACAAATTCGTGTCGCTATTACTTGAGGAATAAAATGCAGGCCAAATATGAACTTCCTTCGAATGTTATCTGTCTTAATTTATGTCGTATCGTATTTAAACATCAAAACATGTACCTACCTAAGTAAAATTATTATAGATACAACAGGTCGATTAAGAGACGCCTTAGTATTGTTCAGTGGGTTAAATATTAAAGAAGCTTCCTTATCTTTTTCAGGATATGGTAATATAGTGCCCATGACTACAGCTGGTCGAGCGTTTTGTATAGTCTTCGCTATAGTTGGAATTCCTTTAACGCTCACAGTAATCGCAGATTGGGGACGACTTTTCGCTTCCTCTTTATCCACCTTCACACACCACATGCCGCGTTGGTGTAGGTAGGTATTTTCATTTGCAGTTATCTTGCAAATTTTGCGTACTTTCTAACTACATTTATCATAACTTAAATTCACGTAAACCTAGCCCAAACGCCCAAACATTTTCTACTTAACATACCAGTGTAATATTTTCTAATAATGAAAATTTTAAAATGTCTAGAAAGAAATGAAAACAAGAAATTGTTGCAGATCGGCTACAGTGGCAAATAGAACTTCGTCCTATGCTTTGGCAGCCATTTGCTTTTTATTCGTTTATTTGGCTGCGGGCGCGGGATTATTCGTCATTTGGGAAGAGGACTGGACCTTTTTCGAAGGATTCTATTTTTGTTTTATTACAATGACAACAATTGGCTTTGGAGATCTTGTTCCAAGTGAGTATATTTTCAAAGCCTACCCCTTTGTGTTAAACGAACTATTTGAAGCAAACACTGGAAGGCTTTCAATGTCTTTTCTTAGACTACTACATTCGTATGTTAAATATCTACCCTAAACGAATGGAGAAGTTGGCTTTACAAGAATTCCCGATTCTAAAAATTTCAACTCTATTGTAGTTTCCAAGTTCGAACCTGTCAAAGATTCAAATTAGATTTTGATGAACTGGAATTCGATTTCCTGTTCAGTGCCAATAGGAAAAAACTTTTATTTGAACTAAATCAAGGTGCATATTTTGAAAAGTTACAACCCTTAATTATTGCCGTTTTAGTAACAGAAATTTTTATCTACAAATAAATACTAATAGGCTACAGTAAGATTTATTTTAAAAGTGTAGATTTATTGCGTGAATGTGTTGTGGAGTAAAAACGTTTAGTTGATATATTTGACTTCTTTAGTATTCAGACGGTATTCAAAGCTATTTGAGGGGTGAATATGCAGCGTTATAAAGAAAGCTTTTTTATAGAATGTGCAAAGCGATAAATTTGTAAAACATTGAAACTTATTTTTCACTAGGAGTATAAAAACACAGATACTATTTTTATTTGCATTCCCCACCCGTATAGAATTCTTGCAGTTAGCAAACTTTTAGTCAACTGAACTAGCTTTATATTATTAAATTGTACCCAACATTAGGGTGAGGGTTAAATTGAACAGTTAATCAACATAAAATGAAATTAAGATAATTCCTTTCCGATAGATTCCAGACTCCGGAAGCTGTTATCAGACAAAACCCAATGGCATTATTAGTATCTAACTTTTGATAATTTAATACTCTAGAGATAATGCTGTCGCCGAATTAAGGCACTTAAAATTAATCTAGGTTATTTTCATATGGGGATGTTCAAAAATTTAAAGGACTTTAGATAATACAAAAGTGTTTTATTTTTACTGGAAAAGAACGTGTGCAAACAACAAGCAGCTGTAAGGACTTGGAAAAGAAGTACAATTGTGAAAGTTATTGGAATGAAACTTCTAGAAGCAAAGGATAATAAAAGCAAAGAGCCCAACTTAACTAATTTTCTAAGTTCCTTTTAATTTCAATAAAATCCAAGAGTATTGAGAAAATCACAGTTTCTGAAACTGTAACAGTAACAATGAAGAGAAAGTTCTCCAATGAATATATCGTTATATCTCGCTATTAGAATGAGTTATTCCAATATCTGGCATTAGAATATTATTTAGAACAAGCGAATTAATTAAAAAACTGACGCCACGCCGCCGCGCCGCGCCGTATCCATTTTCTGAATAATTTCAGGATTTTTTGGATAAGCAGGTAATAATTATGTTGTGTTACTAAAGAAAAACTATTCCAGGACGATGACAGCGAATTTCGTTTATTTTGACGATTAAAGATTTTGACACGACCACCTGTTCAAAAGAAGAATGTGCAGAATTTTACGAATAAGACCCTGCTTTTAAATTCTACACCATTCTCTCCCTCCCGTTTTGCGAAGCTGTGGTATTAAAATGCTTGGCGAGTTTATAATTGCTCAGATTTTGTTTTAATAAGCTTGAGGTCAAAAAGGATTTTTTCACCATTTAAACGCAAGAATATTATCTTTTATTCTCTTCTAAGTGAAAAAAAGTAATACTAAAAACGCGTTTCGGGAATTAATTTCCTATTTTCAGTTGTCTGAAAACTAGTGAGAATGGGTTTTCAGTTTACTGAAAGGTCCCATTGCAACTAATTAGGAAAAAAACACCTTAGCAGAATAAGGATAATAAAAGACTCACCCGACTTGCGTGATACAACCCCACTTCACATAATCTGCCATTGCGCAATACTTTTTGGTAGCTAACACGAATTGTAGGTCAATTCCCAGAAGGGTATCCTCTGTAAAAGATGCAGAACTACTTGAAGAAGAATATTTAGTAAAGGGTACGAGTATATAGTGCGCTTGGAACCATACCCAGGAAATGAAAACAAATTCCATATAAAAGTTACTTACCTACTAAAATTCTTCCAACATATTATTTTACCAAAACTCAATTTAGAGAGCTCCTAGGGTGGTCTTTCCATTTCACAAGTTGCTACGATTTGGGAGTAATTATGTTAATGTTGTCATTTAACGAATTTCAGAAGTTTGGAATTCTCAGGAGTCAACAAAAACAGAAAAACCACCACAAAATCAATACCGGTCACCTTCTAAATTTTCAGGAGTAATTCAGAAAGGGATAAAAAGAAAGAAAAAAAATCTACTAACACTTTTACAGCATGAAAGCCATAATTTAAAGGGAATCAAAGGTAATGTGAAAGTGTCTTATTCCCAGGGTCCAATTGCGAAAAATATAGGTCCGATTCTTTTTCTAATACCCATTAACAAGATAGTGCGAAGGACTGATTTTCAAAAAGACCGGATATAAGGGCTAAGAGAGAACCTAAATAAAATATCACGACCCATTTAACCACTCGACAGCTTATTGGGCTGAATAGAATCTACTTATGCTACATCATGTTTTTGAAAACACTGTGATTTATTGTACGTCGTAACATACGAATTTTTTCATTGTTGGTTTAATAAAAGGAACTATTTTTATTAACGTCTAGAATTTTGTCTAAAGGAACATAATGTATCTTGGTTTTGCAAATAAAAACATCAAATCGGTGTGGGGAAGAAGTAAAATTTTGCATTCTTGTATGTTAGAGATAAACCCTGCTAGAACCTTATAAAATACAAATACTACTACGTACGAAGAAGCTGTAGAGAAAGTGAGGACGAGAGTAATTGTGTATTCCTGAATTTTAGTACATGCTCAGCCAGAGATCTTATAAAAAATGAAGACGTGAGGAAATGCAAAAGAAGGCAGACGAAAATAAATGTATGTGTTTAGAGTGGAAACAAGTTAAATTATTTATCCCTTCACAATTTTCTATTAATAGGGACACAAATCCCTTGTGTTCTAGGAGTCTAAAACAAATACTATGCGAATAAGAAAATTTACGTGATGTTGCCCAAATGAACACATAACAATGTAAACTCTAAGGAAATTCCAGAAATAGGTATAGGTGGGGTAAATCGAGAAGATAATAAAAGATAGATAAAAAATTTAAAATTATGGCTTGAGGCTTTTTTAGGTAACAGTCTGTGTATAATATCATCTGCAACAGATATTATCAGAGTATCATTGTAACTGAATTGCAAGAAGGCTGAAATAGCTAGGTACAGTTAGTATCTTGAAGGCGGGGATAGTAACCATTAGTAAAGTCCTACCTACTACAATAATAAATATGGGAGTATTTTAGTACTTTTCCTGTCGTCCAACGGTCCAACGTTTGTTTCAAGGAATTTTTTCGTGTTTATAATTTAATCTCGTGAGACACCCTTTATACCTATTCATTACTTCGTAGTGGTAATGGTAGACAAATATTAAAATAAATCTGTAAGTAGTAGTGCTCATAAGTAAACATCAAATAATATATGATTGCACTAGACAGGTGGCACGTATTTCTGGTATTATTTACAGCGTAATTTCTGAATTTTTTCATGACGATTGTGATAATTATATAATAATTAAGTTGATATTTTTTATTCATTAATCTAAACTGTGGTGTTGAAAATATCCAGTCATACCAAAGCAAGAATCGATTGCCAGCCAGAAAGACGCCGTACTCACTATCAAGTTAGAAGTGCTGGCATAGTCCACCGTAATTTATTAGGTAATCCGAAGTGGAAATTTCTGGCATGGTCAATGTGACAATTTGCATCTTACATGACATATAGTACGATTTACGAAGTCAATTATTACTTTTAGGAAGTATAAAACTAATTTTTCCAAAGAATTTGAATTTTTTTGAGACACCCTCAGCATTCTATATTCTATTGTAAGCCCCTTATTTACTTTTCTACATGTCTAGAGGAATCAGACAGACGTTAACCCACAGATTGAATCAATTTAAAGTACTTAAGCTATTACCATAAACGTTTTGTTGTGCCTACTCTGATATACCCAAAGAAAGCTATATTAACGAAAATAAAAATATAGTCGGGAAAGCACATAAAAAAATGATTTATGTATGTTGATGATCCAACGAAGCTGGCGAAGAAATACATTCGCAAAACCTTTTTTTACAAAAATTTATTTCGTTATAAATATGGTTCTTAGTATTTTTTTATAAATACCCAAACAGATGAGAACCTACCCACGCAGTGTTTGAACAAATACCTTCAGGAAGAGAGAGATGAGAATGCATTACAACAGGACGGTGTACCAGCCACACTACACACAGGTGTAGATTTTTCGCAATAGCAACTGCAATTATCTCCCGAAACCACTGTCCCATATTTTTCTTTAGGAATATTTTAAAACTAAAAACAATTAATCTGTTCAAGAAAACCATTGAACCAGAAAATGTAAACTGTTCCGCAGGACACTACACGAAATAATTATGTATAATTCCTGAGGGTATTGAAAGGGAAACCAACGGAAGTCACTTCCAGCATAAAATTTTTCATAAACTTCAATTGATATTACAAACAAAGCGTTTTCCTTTAAATTTTGAATTTACGACAGGAAATTTATATTTTCAATTAAAAATAATCAGCCCTTTAGACATCCTCTGCATAAAGCGCTTGGATATATCCAGAGGCCTTACTTTTTAAATCTTTTCATTATAGCTGATTGCAGAGGTGGTTCCCTAATTTTATTTAAATGAAAAGTTGCACCCAAGAGATTCGAGAAAGGCGAAGCCCTATCGATTTGCACTAAAAATCAATTAATGTGATATTAACTTTATTTTCGTTATAGAATGCAACCTTTTAGTCTTACTATAAATAAAATAATATTTTTTTATGTTTGTTCCTTATTTTATTTACAACTTAAAGAAAGAAAATTGGATTGTTACTGATATTTTTATGGCTATTTCCAGAAAAGCCCAAATATATGTTAATATGCACCCTTTACATTTTGATTGGAATGGCTCTAACATCAACCATAATAGAGTTAGTTCGTCGACAATATCTACAGTCCTGGAGACAGTTGCAAGCAATGTCCTTTGGACCTTTGGCGGAATCCCTTCGTAGAATAGCAGATAATGCTCCGGGCATCGATGTAACAGCCTTTCAAAACGATCTCAGAAAAGTTCTTACAGTGGTAAGTAGTAGAATAAAATAAACGAGATTTCTTATTCAGATTATATCTGAAAAATTTCGTAATTGCTTTTAAAGCAGAAATGTCTTTCCTATTCAAATTACATCACCTACATCGCATCGCGGTGTAGAGGGTTATAAATGACGCAAATATATCTTTGCTTGCTTGGTTTAAAATTCTGCTACGATTTATCATGTAAACTGTCAAATATTCACAATGAGTTTACCATATCTGATTTCGAATGAACCGATTTCATATCTACCTAATGTGCTGCAAGATTTATCCTTCTGCACGCATTGATCTAAAGTTAAGCTTCGAAAAGTGCTGATTCTGGAAAAGTTTGCTTTATTTCAAGCGATCACATAATGTAGCATCAATTGTTATAAGTTTGCCGCAAGCAGTTGACATTTTCGGACACACTGAACTTTAAGGGTCAAAGATATAAAAATTGAAATGCTTTTACTTTTGCTGTTTGTTTTCAAGCGGGCACACATTGTCTCACGTCGAATGTAGCTTGGGTAGTAACTTTTAAACTTTCTTGTAATAAAGGATTGTTAAAAGTAGAATTTTCTAGGGTGTTCCGTATATAGCGGCAAAGCAAAATTGTCAAGCAGGCGGCCAAAGATCCTTGAAACTACTCCGTTAAATCCTTGTCAAGACCAACTTAAGGGTCCTCCAGTAAATTTCCAATCAGTCGCATCTAAGCTATTAAATAATTCCAGAAATAACTTCTTGAATACAACAAACATATAAATAAAAGAAGCACAAATAGGACGCCCCTGCAATTCCCATACGGAAGCTCGCCACTATATAAGGAACACCCTTCAGCAACACAATGTTTCAAAACCTTCCTTCATCTACATTATGAATATTTCATATTGTTATGTCCTACTTTGTATAGGTAAAATTAAAATATAATTGCAATAATTCAAAAAACCACAAACATTACGTGTTTCCGATGTTATCATAAAATCCATTCTTTTCCGTTCAAAATAATAATGAATTTTAAAATAATGGCCCTATAAATTTTCTAGGTAACGATGCCAAAGAAGATAGCAAATCAAATAGAAAGAGGGGGAGAAAAGAAACACAAACGCCAAGATTGGGAAGATGCCGTAGAAGCTGTGATACGGGATATCACATCTGGGGCAAAAAGTAAACGACCCCCTCCGCCCGTTGTTCAAATTGTCATCTACGAGAGTTCTGTTTAGGAGGTCAATGAAATAATATTACTTGTAGCATCCTCCTAATCATGTTATCTAATCGTTCGTGTAAATAAAGTATTATTTAGTACCTAAGTGCTTATTTATTGATTAGAATTAGACAAACTTCCTAGTTTTTAGACGGGAAATAAAAAAATATAGTGTTAAAGACCTGGAAAATTTTTCGTTTAAAACCTTAAAGGTTTGAAGCTCAAATGTTCAGATAATTGTTTCATTTCTTTTGATTCTGGTAATAATATTTACAAGATGGAGTAGATTAACTTTTTTGAAGTATGTACGTAAACATACGAAGTTGGGTTAGTGGGGGTTGCAGGCAGATATTCTAAAATTTAACCAGAGTTTTTAATTGCGAAGACAACCAAGAAATTTTCCAGAATGTTACCGCTGTCTTTTAGTCATACAAAAAATTATTATGCTTTCCCTCCGTGTTGTACCAAATGCCAAAAAAATGGGTGATACTCCCAAAAGTGGCAACTGTGGAAGTGGCTACACCGTCAACTTTAAGGGCTGCAAACATTATTTCAACATAAACCTACTTGCAACAGACCAACACTAACCAGAAGTTATAATTCTACGAATCAAGAATAAGGGCCTCACCAAGAAGATTCTTTGCAATGTTATTACTTATTATTACCCCACCCATCAAAGTACATTGTGATGCAAGTAAAAATTATTTGGTTTCAACTCTTACATAAGGATTTTCATAACATGTTCATTGTTGGGTTTTCCACATTGTGCAAAAATTGATAATTGATAAAATTTCTATTTCTATCTATTTTTCAAGTGTTTATAAGCCCTTTACACGTTTTAATCAACTGATAATTGCAATAAGAGTAGGTACCTATGAAAATTTAGTGGTTCAATGTAAATACGAATAAAGCAGAATTACTTGGGTGCAGTCCAAATTAAATAACATTCTCTTCATAAATATACAATTAATTGGACAGCTGCTCACAATTTTCTCTTGCGACGAAAATTTAGAACTTCATTTTCATTATTAAATTTACTACGTTCAAGTAACAGATGTCTCTTTGTTATTTGTTTATATAGGATGCATAGAAAAGGATGCCACGAAAATGGAAAAATATTCATATAGATCAGCATTTGAAGAATATCGAGTAGATTGTGGGATCACACAACACATGAATGTACTATCACTTTTATTAGAGAATTCTTGACGACAAAGTTATTTTATTTCCTCCTCGGTCATCTGACCTAACTCTCTGTGTTTATTTTCTATAGCCACTATTCAATTTACACAATAATATTACTTTGTTAATTTTAAGTCTTCCTCTTTAGTATTTTCACCGTGCCATGCAGATGTATTTTATGGAGATTTTAAAATTAGGTTTTCCCCTTTAATTCTCACTAAACAACGACCTTGGTAAATGATTCATAACAACAGCAGTAAGACAATAAAACAGTTTATAGTACAAAATCCAAACCCTGTATTACATATAAAATTCAGTGCTAATTAATCACTGTTTAAAAGTTAAGTGTTTGCGTCAGATATCTGATCATAAATCAACCATTTTTTGATGTAGTAGATGATAAATGCTTTTATGAATTCAAGTGTTCCTCATCAATTTTTTAGTATTACTATTTATTACTCATCACGAAGATATCATTTTAAATTTAAACAACAATTTGTTTTTCCTCATATGTTCAATATTTTAGTGTGAGGTAGACTATAGGTAGATCATCACCCGTATCAGTCGTATTTTTTCGAAAACTTTAAATCTTAAGAGTGTTTCGGCAAATTTTGTTATTACCAAAGCCGCAACGGAATATAGAAAAATCGACATTCTGAAGAGTTTACACCAGAATCTCGAGAACTCCACAATTTCAAATCATATATTGTTGAAAAAGTCTTTAAAAATTAAGCAAGGTTTGTAGGAAAAATAATTTTGTTACCCCTATCCTTTCTAAAGAAAACTTGATTGAGATATTTAGAGCTACCGATAGTGTCCAATTATTTAATAATTTCAATCGATTATTCCTCTGAAGGGGTGGGGATAAAAAAATTAGTTTTCCTACAAAACTTGCTTACTTTTCAAAGAGCGTTTCAACAATACCACTTTCTTGTTCTATTTGAAATTCTGGAGTTCTCGACATTCTGGTGCAAACCCTCCAAGACGCGCGCCGCTTTTGCCGGGAAACCCCAATATCATCATCCGATGCTCTGTTGTGGCTTTGATAATAAAAATTTTCGCCGTAACGCTCGAAGATTTACATTTTGCCAAAAAAGCCGACTGATACGGGTAGTCTGCCTCACCCGGTATACAAGTAAGTATGGGTATTATAAGTATAACCTGTTACAGAATATTTACTGTTTTCGGTTTTATGATTTTAAAATCACTTGTTTTACTCAGATTTTATGTACTTTTAAGAAGATTACATTTCAGTACAAGCTAGGGGCGTAAACAGAAAGTCGTAAGGTCACTCGTTAAATCCCTTCTGATCTCTCAATTTATCTATCTATGTTGTTTATAGTTGAATGGATTTCATGTATTTTACAGTAGCGTAGATTACTAACAATTTGAGAAACGAGCTTAAGATTTCATTTAGGGGTTAATCCAGGCGCGGGTTAATCCACTTTTATTGCAGTCCATGTCTTTTCTAGTAATGACTCAATCATACACGTAACACAAAGTAAAGACAACAATTTGTTGAAATGTAGAACAATATGACACCACATACTTCCTAACATACTTCTGCGACTGCAGCCTCCACACTCCCCTGATCAACGACCATGCAGCTATTTTTTATTTACAAAAATCAAACTCTAATTCCGTGGAGTAGTACATCCAGAAGATCGTAACGGACCAACCAAAAGAATCGTCAATTTGAAGAACAACGTCTTTGTTGGTGTGTGGCTCCCAAGGGAACTATTTTGAAGGAGATAAAATTAATTTATTCTACAGGTGCCAATAAAAAATTTAATGTGGTAATATTTTAGACAGTATGGTACTTATAATTAATTTTGTTACTAAGAGAAATGTTGTGAATAGCCAGTCACTGATAGCAATAATTTGACCTTCTATAGACGCTAAAAGTGCAGCAAAATCTGAACTCATTAACAATTTAAAATAACATCTTATTACTGTACGAAAGTAACTGGTAGTTATTTAAAAATTAAATAATATGAACCGCATGAAACACTCATACAATGTATTATCGTAATCGTTTGATAACCTTAAGGTCAATTGTCTCAATTTTTCCCATAAGTTCAACTAAATGTTTGTTATCCGTTTAATTTAATAACCACGATAATGTTTGATTAAAATTTGGCAGTTTACATGGGAACTCGTTAATATTGATAGCTTGAGAGCTTTAGGGAAACAATTTAAAGCGTATACAGATTGTCGGTCGTTTGCGTTGATCTATAGTGACGGATCAACGCAGACGACGCGACGGTGCAGATATTCATTTTACTAACGTATTCTGTTTTGATAATAACTCGGATGAGTTTTGTTCACAATGACCTTTAAAAATTAGGATCTGCTTATAAAAATGTTGGTGTTGCTTTTATAGAAAGAGTTTTATAATATCTCCAATTTATGTCACTTTTATTATACCTATGTGCGAGTTTTGCTAATTTTTTAATCTACTGTACTAATGTGTAGAACAATAATTATACACCGTTCTCTGATGATCTCACCGTTTTCAAATTTATAAACGCACAAAAGTATACCTACCTTTAAAATGAATCAACAAATTGAGCTCTTAGCTTCCTTCACCTTTACAGGAAGTGTTGGAATAGAAACCGACTTAAATAGAATAAATCATTATTCAATTATTATATGCTTTTCAGAATGACATATTGATACCGAAATATGCATAAAGTAAGTAAACCTAATTATTTACAGTTGATATTAATATTTTTTGTTAAACTATAACATTTTTCCGAACTAACAAATCCGATACGTATTTTCTACAAAACTCGAGGGTAATTTGATTATAAAATATGCATCTTAAATAAAGGTAAGGTGGTACACCAAAAAGATATTTAAATAAATTTATTAAATTAAGTATTAGTAATTGCTTTTACGGCGGAATCGTGAGAGCACGCTCTATTTACATTTTCGCTCTGGATATTGGAATTACACTTTCCTTTTTGCCAAGTAAAAACGACAGAGAACAGATAAAAACATTACAGATTTAATTAAAATGTTTTTAGAAGAAATTAAGCGCTTTTGAAATGAACATTCGCTTATTGTAAGTAAATGAGAACATTTTCTCGCAAAAATGACTTTTAAAAATTTTACTGATATTGTTATTACGGTTTATAAGATTCGAGGTTGGGGTTGAGATAACTTTAACAAAATATAATTCCTGGAATTAAATGTTTTTAGACATTGTAATAATTAAATGATGATTAAAACAATTAGGAGATAAAAATGATTTAATTATTTTTTTATCACTTCTGTTTAGTTCAGTGTGTTATAACTTATAAGAATTGAAATAATAGTTATTTAAAAGTAACAAGGAATGAAAGGACGTACTAATATGCGAGGTAGGAATATAATCCGAAGCATAGCCGAGGCTTGTAACCTATCGAGGGTGCTAATAGTTGATACATTCCGTGTTGCTTATTAAATTTTTTACGTTACCGGTAATAAGTAGCTTAAAAGTATAAGAAAACACTATTTGCAAATGTAATTTAATACCGTTACGAAAAGTCCTAGGAAAATAATATAGTCCTGGAAAGGTAATGTAACGATAGCAACCGTTGTCAAGGATATCTACTACAAGAATGCTATCCGGCCACTTTTAACAGTTCCTGTAGCCATGGATATAAAGCCTACTTACATTGCTAATAAGGTGAAAATATTATAATTAGTGCTAAAAAATAGTAAAATAAGTAATAACGAACTTGGTATGTCGTGTTATAAACAAAGAGCGGATTTATAGGCACTAAAAAAATATAAAACATGCAGATGCAGATAAATTTAGCCTCTAACTATAATAATTTGTTAATTTTATATGCAATTTAAATATTATTCTATCCTTTAGTATGTCAGTCAAAGTCAATTGTTATACCTTATCCTTATTTTATTGTGTCTGTATTGTGGATCAAGTTGGCTTTTTAAGAAAGCTCTTGACCAATGTATTTTCACACTTTCGTCTTTTTAACGTACAGATCATGTTAGTTTAGAGATGTTTCCAAACGGAGTATCGATTTCAAAACTTCTGATAAGAGAAATATCGTAATTCACTATTGTATTGGAAATCTCAGCTATAAAAAAAAATATCGAGGGACGAATAAACATGAATCACTATCATAAATGTAGTTCAAAACAAACTTTTAAATAACAAATGTAGTTGGAAATGCTATAGCTCGGATTAATATAAAAAAAAAAAACTGTATTTAACAGATAAGCATAATTATTAAAAATTCAACAGTCTCACAGAGTTTTAATCGCTTTAAATAAATAATCCTAACTAATACATCGACTTGATCATGATCATGTTCATAATGCGAGGTTCGAATACCGGAAGATGCCGGAATTTAAATTTTAAGAACTATCTTTAGTACTTTTACTCGTCTTAAAACCGTTTGAATTTAAATCTGTAGGTCAAAAAAAGTTGTTTATGTCGCTTATATATATAGAACTATTTTTATATTAAAATAGCAAAGGTGACCAATGTGTTGATTTGGATCAAAGAATAGCAATGTTCAATGTTATGACTTATGAGTCACCAGGAATCGTCTGGTGCTTAATAATATAATTATAACGTTATCTTTTAATAAAATTTACTTCCCCCCTCCTATGGTTAATAGACATGCTGGAAGATAATTATATTTTGGTAGAGCCAGAAAGTATGAGTTCTAGTACCTAAATCGCAAATAATCCTAGTAGTACCGGTGCCTGCTTTTAAAAAGTCTATACAAGAGTTGCTGTTAATAAAGATAGAACCAAAAAGCTCTTTTGCTCAAATGGTTTCGGATATTTTGAAACTTTGGAGATAGTATTTCGCATACTTAAGAGTAGAAAAGAATATTTTTTTGTTAATAGTCTTTGAGCACGCCCATATATATTTTTCATATACTATATAACAAATTTTGATTGTTATACTACTCGCTTTTTTGTTGTTAGCAATTCTGTTCACAACATTGAAACACTACACGACAGCAAGAATTGCTAAGCAACAAACGCTTGTAACAATCTTCAAATTTATTGGCAAAATTATATCTCTTATGGACTTATGGTATTATATATTATGAAAATTTGAAAAATGTTATGGTTAGTTTGTCGACTAAGGATACTGCGGTCTTCTAGTTTTCTAGTATTAATATTTATTATTTATGTAATAGCACCATTAAAATATGTTTCTTAACGTATGCACGCTACAATCACTAAACTACCTATTTATATCTTTTTTTATAGTAGGCAGTAGGCGCTAAGTAAATACTTATGTTTCCAGAAGTTTGGACAGCGAACTTTCTAATTTCACTTTGTTAATAAGAGTTTGTGTCGTCTCTTAACAACATAATAAGATTACACAATTATTTTAAGCCCAAGGAACACAGAAGTCGACAGTGAAACCTAGCGAAATGGAATGTAAAATATTCGACAGAAGTAAGATAGGTTAGTTACAAAATTGGTTTGATAACTTAATTATGCCTCTAAATAATCAGCACCTAGCAGGTGTATCGGTGTCGAACCACAAACGCATAGTAAGATTCTGATTACACACTTTTTTCTTTATAAACACACTTGCTTATTTACAATTTTTATATAAAAATACTTGAGTAATAGTTTCATATCTTCAGAAATACACAGGGTGTTCCTAAAATGGGGTGGAAAAATAAGCTGCATTACTCTGTTTGAAGTAGCGAGTCAAAAATTTTAATGCCATTTTTTGTGTCTTTCTTGCTTGTTTCGGAGTTATTCTTAGACAAAAATTGAGATTTATCTTTCTTATCCTTTGGCAAAGTCTGGAAAACGGTTTCATTGAAAAGACATTTCAGGGTTTCCAGAATAGTGTAAAATTTATAACAATATTTAAAATTTGAGAAAACTAAAGTAAATTCTATTGTCCCTGTCCTCTATCCGATAGCAATTCCCAACTATTCATAGCTACAGTAATTCAATTACTTTATAGTTACAAAGAAAAAATTAATAAAAAAAAAGTTAAATTTAGATTAATTTGTATGCCAAAATAACAAGCCTTGATTTTTGAACGTAATTCGATTTTCTAGAATAACACCGTTTGTTTGTTGTTGATGCGAACTGCAAATTGTATTGTATGCAGCATCCGGATGAAAATTTTCTGCTAATAAATGTTTGATAGGTACTACGTTAGTCTAGAAAAACTTGTGTAATGATATGAAATATTGAGCACATCGGAGAAAAAAATTAAACATGATTTTCACTTATTTGAAATCATGTACGGGGGCGGGCGCACAGAAATATTGCCTAGGGACGTACCGATTCTAAAACCGCTACTGCCTATGAGGATTCCCCTCACCCCTTACTTCTATATATAAGCAACTTCTATTACTAAGCTACATTCAAAATATCAAACTACTTTGAAAAACCAAGTGCCTAGTGCTTTTTGTGGAGTGCAATAATTAATTCATCTTTTATTCTAATGGAAGTAAGTACCTACATTGACAGTATTATTTTTTTATTTGCATTCCTGAACTATTGAAATTTAAATAATACGTCAATTTTTGTAACATCTACTGCATAATGCAATTTTATAAGTACCGGTTTGCATTCTTTCATCCTATTGAAATCTAAACATTTGTATAATTAATAATTTTAATAATATTAATAATGTCTTTACATTTTTAACATTTTCTTACAGACTTCGTTAACAAATCCTATTCTTCTTTCTTTGCTTCCTGCTTTATAAAAAAATAGCTATTGCTATAATTATTCATATTTATTTCAGCTTTTTTTCCAGATGTATACCAATACAAAGGATTACGTAAACAACACCGTCTCTCCTGCTGTACAAACAGCTGTACAAGCAGCTAAAGATGCAGTTGAACCCGCAGTACAAAGTATCCGTCAAATTACAGAACCTGCTGTAGAAAAAGCTGCTGCCCTGAAAGATTATGGTGTCCAGAAAGTTGATGAATTTTTACACCCAAACCAAGATTCAGGTAGGATCACTTTTTTTCCATTCTGTGTACTAATACGAAATTTGCTATCTTCAGAGTTTTACATTTAATTTAATTGCCTACCTAATTTTGTTAATAATTATTAATAATTTATTTTTTTTCTTGATTACAGAAACCGTCGAACCTGTTGTGTAATGTGCAGACTGCCAGGAACCTGTCAGTAATCAGCTGCATTAAAAATTGTCACAATTAATCATTATTTATACTCGTTGTTCCACAACTTCATCAAAGACTGCATTATTTGTTATTATGTGTAGATTTTAGTAATTATGTATTTGTAATTAATATAAATAAACTTTCATATACGTAGTATTCTCATATTTCTGTATTTTATTTTTATTGCTGATTTACCCGGATGTCATCAACGAGGAGACATCAATACAATCTTTCAAAAAAAAAATCTAAGAACTTTATATTCGCAGCCAGAGCAAATTCAAATTAAACTTATTTTTGCTAATTGAGGTGTATCACTAATATCTATAACTCGCACACAAGTACCTATTATTTGTACTTGACATAAATTCTTGCAAGGATTACTGTAAGCTACAGAAACACCTCAACACAGGATAACAAACAACAAAGGACTTGAGGTGTAGGATGTGTGATATGGAGGATGCAACCCCATGTCACGTAGGCAATTTCCCAATGTGAAACACTGTGGCGGAAGGGCTTGGAAGGATTAGAGTGGATGGAAGTTGGAAGGTGTAGGTATAATACGGTTATACTAATAAATTTAAATGAACTATTAATATTAAATTTAATACCACATTATTTCTTACACAATTTCATAAAATTACTAAAATTAAATTCAAAATTTTCAAAATATAAATTCCAAAGTTTTTTGTTTAGCAAACATTTAGATTTATTTTTCTTATCCTTTGGCAAAGTCTGGAAAACGGTTTCATTGAAAAGACATTCTAGGGTTTCCATGCAATTTATAACAATGTCTAATAGTATTAAAGAAAACTAAATTATCTTCTATTGTCCCTGTCCTCTATTGAGTCTATCCTATATAATAGCAATCCCCAACTATTCATAGCTACAGTGATTCAATTACTTTATAGGTACCTAGTTACAACGAAAAAAAGTTATATTTAAGTAGATTAATTTGTATGTCAAAATAATAAGCCTTGATTTTTGAACGTCATACAAGTTTCTAGAATAACACCGTTTGTTTATTGTTGATGCGAACTGCGAATTGTATGCAGCATCCGGATGAAAATTTTCCGCTAATAAATGTTTGAACTTTGATACTACGTTGGTCTAGAAAAACTTCTGTAATGATATGAAATGTGGAGCACAACACAACAACACACACAGAAGCAGCATGACACATAATCGCACCATGCGTTTATTCCTATGAGGATTCCCCTCTCCTTTAATTCTATATATAAGCAACTTCTATTACTAAGCTACATTCAAAATATCAAACTATACTTTGAAAAACCAAGTGCCTAGTGCTTTTTGTATAGTGTAATAATTAATTCATCTTTTATTCTAATAGAAGTAAGTACATTGACAGTATTATTTTTTTATTTGCATTCCTGAACTATTGAAATTTAAATAGTACGTCAACTTTTTGTAACATCTAGTATTGCATAATGCAATTTTATAGTACCGGTTTGCGTTCTTTCTTGTTATTGAAATCTAAATATTTGTACTCGCATTTGTATAATTAATAATTTTAATAATATTAATAATGTCTTTACTTTTTTAGCATTTTCTTACAGACTTCGTTAACAAATCCTATTCTTCTTTCTTTGCTTCCTGCTTTATAAAAAATAGCTATTGCTAAAATTATTAATATTTATTTAAGCTATTTTTCCAGATGTATACCAAAACAAAGGATTACGTAAACAACACCGTCTCTCCTGCTTTACAAAAAGCTGATGATACTGTTGTAAAACCTGCAATGCAAGCAACTAAAGATGCAGTTGAACCCGCAGTAGAAAGTGCCCGTGAAATTGCGCAATCTGCTGTAGAAAAAGCTCATGCCCTAAAAGATTCTTGTGTCCAGAAAGTTGATGAAGTTTTACACTGAAACCAAGATTCAGGTATGATCACTTTTTTTCCATTCTGTGTACCTACTAATACGAAATTTGCTATCTTCAGGGTTTTAGATTTAATTTAATTACCTACCTAATTAGTAATTTTGTTAATAATTATTAATAATGTATGTTTTTCTTGATTACAGAAACCGTCAAGCCTGTTGTGGAATGTGCAGACTGCCCGGAACATGTCGATAAGCAAAATTATTAGTAATCAGCTGCATTAAAAATTGTCACAATTAATCATTATTTATACTCGTTGTTCCACAACGTTCCACAACTTCATCAAAGACTGCATTATTTGATATTATGTGTAGATTTTAGGAATTATGTATTTGTAATTAATATAAATAAACTTTCATATACGTAGTATTGTCATATTTCTGTATTTTATTTTTATTGCTGATTTACCCGGATGTCATTAACGAGGAGACATCAATACAATCTTTCAAAACAAATCTAAGAACGTTATGTTCGCAGCCAGAGCAAATTCAAATTAACACCTTATTTTTGCTAATTAAAGTGTATCACTAATATCAATAACTGACACACAAGTATTATTTGTACTTGACATGAATTCTTGTAAGGATTACTGTAAGCTACAGAAACACCTCAACACAGTAAAGATAACAAACAACAAAGGACTTGAGGTGTAGGATGTGTGATATGGAGGATGCAACCCCATGCAGCGGCGGATTTACGCAAAGGCGCAAGAGGCGCAAGCCTCGGGCGCCGCACCCAGGGGGCCCCAAAATTGGCCAAAGAAAGGTACAAGATTAGCTAATGGAAAATTTGGAATTACGAATGTTCGATTGGCTTTTAATATTTAGGTGGGCCCCCGATGGGCCCCCTAATATCCTTTGCGCCTAGGGCCCCGTAAACGCAAAATCCGCCACTGACCCCATGTCACGTAAGCAATTTCCCAATGTGAAACACTGTGGCGGAAGGGCTTGGAAGGATTAGTGGATGGAAGTTGGAAGGTGTAGGTATAATACGGTCATACTAATAAATTTAAATGAACTATTAATATTAAATTCAATACCACATTATTTCTTACACAATTCCATAAAATTACTAAAATTAAATTCAAAATTTTCAAAATATAAATTCCAAAGTTTTTTGTTTAGCAAAAATTTAGATTTATCTTTCTTATCCTTTGGCAAAATCTGGAAAACGGTTTCATTGAAAAGACATTCCAGGGTTTCCATGCAATTTATAACAATGTTTAATATTAAAGAAAACTGAAGTATCTTCTATTGTCCCTGTCCTCTATCCGATAGCAATTCCCAACTATTCATATAGCTACAGTGATTCAATTACTTTATAGTTACAACGAAAAAAACTTAATAAAAAAAAAGTTATATTTAGATTAATTTGTAGGTATGTCAAAATAACAAGCCTTGATTTTTGAACCTCATACGATTTTCTAGAATAACACCGTTTGTTTATTGTTGATGCGAACTGCGAATTGTATGCAGCATCCGGATGAAAATTTTCTGCTAATAAATGTTTGAACTTTGATACTACGTTAGTCTAGAAAAACTTGTGTAATGATATGAAATATTGAGCACACGAAGTATCTTGGGATCCACGACTATACTGTCTAAACAACGCGAGTCATGTTCCAAAGTCCATTTCTATTCTGTAGAATTGTAGAGAGAAATAAAATTTTGTAGGTACGTTACCTACTAGCTACTTCCTATTAAATATTAAATTCAATACCACATTATTTATTACACAATTCCATAAAACTACTAAAATTGAATTCAAAATTTTCAAAATATAAATTCCAAAATGACCAGTTTTTTGTTTAGCCAAATACGAGTAAGAAGAAGAACAAGTTGGGTTAGCATTAAATTTATTTACTAACTTTACTTTATTGTGCCTCACTAATATTCGTTCTCTTAAAAATGGAAGAATATTCGTTACTGCACTTTATGTATGGTCTTGCAAATGGAATAAGTCGGTACGCAGCAAGACTACTGAAAACTTTCCTGGCCATCCTTCGCCAAACGTGAAAACGCAACTTTAAAACAAGTGGTCCAAATTGGACTGCACTTTTGACTTTATAAAATCTTCCTAGCGACAAACTATCCACTTTACACCCTAACAATAAGCTAATGTAGTAATTACAATTTGAACCAAGAGAGGAAAGTACAATGTACAATCTAGCGCTCAAAATTCAATTCCGTAGCATGTGATAACACACACAGAAGCAGCATGACACATAATCGCACCATGCGTTTATTCCTATGAGGATTCCCCTCCTTTAATTCTATATATAAGCAACTTCTATTACTAAGCTACATTCAAAATATCAAACTACTTTGAAAAACCAAGTGCCTAGTGCTTTTTGTGTAGTGCAACAATTAATTAATCTTTTATTCTAATGGAAGTAAGTACATTGACAGTATAATTTTTTTATTTGCATTCCTGAATTATTGAAATTGAAATAATACGTCAGTTTTTGTAATATTTCCTCATCTATTGCATAATGCAATTTTATAGTACCGGTTTGAATTCTTTCTTGCTATTGAAATCTAAACATTTGTATAATTAATATTTTTTATGAAATAGAAAATCCTGAACTTTCTTGCAGGTGCAAACATTAAAATATTTTTTTTCTTCAAGCGTATCATAATATCCGTATTGTTGTACAGAACTGGCTATGTAGAAGGAAGTCATTTTGTTAGTAGTCAAATAATGAAAATAATGTTACTAGTACAATAATGTGTTTACCTATCCATGGCAACGGCAGTATTTTGGCCATAGCTCCGCCCCCAAGGTTGGTAGAGGGGAGAGCGTTGTTCTGTCGAAATGACTTTTTAGGAAATATTTATTTACAGCAACAGAATATTTTTACACTTGAAGAAAAAATAGTATATATTATTCGGAGTAGAACGTCGTATTTGTGTTTCGCTCACTTGCACAGCCTCGGCGCGTACGCCTCGGCCGCAATATGGCTCAACACAAAAAGAACTCTTTCTACTCCTAATAATATAATATACTATTCTGTTGTATAAATTTATCTAAAATTTTAAAAATAGTTATAATCACTAACAGGATCTTTATTTTAAAATTGATTAATCTCAATGACCCAAAATGTGTAGGGTACTGATAACGTAAGCACGTATACCCACATTTTTCCAACTCTTTTGAAATGTTTAGTTAATACTACAAAATTTTATCAAGGATAAAGATGGTTCAAATGAAATATTTACTATTGTAATTGATTATTTCGAATACATGCATAAATAATAATTCGTTTTAGCAACAGTAAAATAAAACAATGTTGATTAAGACGAGGAACTTTAACCTAATAATTCGAAATTGTGACTATGACTCAAAAATAATCTTAATTACTGTAGATAATATTTGATTGGAGACTAATGAAGAGCAATTGAAAATTTTGAACTTACATTGTATTATGGCTTCATTTTATTTTCCAATCTAATCTCTACAAGGTCATTTTTTTAAATTGAACAAATTAAACGTACCTAACTAGTACTAACACTTTCTAGAATGTTATTTCCTTTTCCTGTCAGACGCAGCGAATACGAAATAATTTTACGTATATACAGGGTGTCCCCAGACATCCCTCCAAGGCCCATTATCTCATTTATTTAAAAAATAACCTCAAGAAACCCTGGAAATTATCAAATGGGAAAAAATTCTTAAGAGAATCGCCTTATAACTATTTCAAAAGAATACCTACGAGTAATACGTATACGTATTAGAAACATTTTTTTTCATGTAGGTATACAATTTTTACTATCTTTGATTACGTTTTTTCAAGGAAAACGCTAAAAACTGTATGGTACCAGCAGGTCAGGGCATTTCTATAAGCCAAATGTTTTTGTTGGGTCTATTTCTAAAAAATAAAGGAAATAATGGGCCTGGAAGTGATGTCTGGGACACCCTGTATTTCTAGTTTTTAAAAATAACCTTGTAAAAGCAAAATTTGGTGCAAACACATTTTTTTTGAAAACGTTCTACATTTGTTATTCTAATTCGAACCAATTATTTGTTAATTACCTACTGATAATCGAGAAGTGTGTGTATGTGTGATAATTGACCTTAGTATAGCAAGTCCAAATAAAATAATATTAATCTCACATGTTTAAAAGTGTCTGATTAAATTCTCCCCTTCCATTTGACTTTTATCAAATAAACGGCTAAACTCGACGCATTTTGGGTCAGTACAAGCCAACAGTTTGTATAATTTTAACGTGTGTGAAGCGTCTTTATATTCAACTTTTAAATCGTAAGTCAAGGCTAACGAACATTTTAAATTTATCTCAACCTTTTTTAAAAGTAATTAATGTTGTCTGTAAAATTCCCGATATTAAATATTTAAAATGATTTTTTTAAATTGTTTCTTGACCTCAAAACTTAATTGTTTTCATATCCTTGTCTAGTTGTTTGAATCTGTGATTTAATTCACTGAAAGCTGTTCTTGTGAAACCCTATTATAAAAAATTTTTTTGTTCAAGATTAAAATGTCTGCTTCCAACGACGTTGCTGCAAATTCCGCCGCCCCTTCTCAAGGAGGAAGCTGTGCCATGGAATCAGTTAACAGAATTTCCAAACTTCCAGTTGTTGAATCAACCATCAACACTGCTACCAGTATTTACGAAAAAGTCAAGGTAAATTAAATTTAATTATTTTCATTTGATTTAAATGCATGTTTCCATACTGAACTTTTATTATTTTGCTTTAACTTAAGTTTCAGTTTGTTCAGATTCTTAAAATAAAATTTAAAAATAGCTTTACCGGTACTTTGAACCCCTACAATATATCATACAGTTTATCTTTGAGTGTGGATGAAGCGCATTTTCTGTAGTACTTTATAATATTTTATATCTTACCCGTTACTGTTTTCTTATCTATAAATATTTCAGAGTTCAACTATGTATTTAATCTAAATTAATAATAATTGTAACTTAAAAACAATTTCGAATGCGAGTTATCACAAAATTTTAATGCAAATAAAATGTCTGTGTCAACATGTGCTTTAAAAATCGATTTTTAAATTTTGCAGACATGATTACACTTATCCTGTTTTATCGGTTGACCTTTACTGCAAAAGAAAAATAACAGAATTTCTACTTTAACCCTGAAACTGCATTATTGTAAAATTTAAAAACCGCAAAAAGGAATGTAAAAATATTTAGCATCGTTTTCAAGAATTCTAATAATATTCCAATCAAAATCTTTTCTTTTATTTATTTTCTGAATATTTTTGAATATTTTTTATATATTTCTATTATTGATTCTGTTAAAAAAATAACTAACCGAGAACTAACTAACCATTAAAATAAAACTGATTTTTGTTTTGTGTTTTAGGATTACAATTCAGTAACCCATTGGACTATGTCCACAGCTGAAAGTACTGTAAATAAAGCTATTGAAGTAGGAAAACCACTTGCAGCTCCAGTGGTGTCCCATTTGGAAGGTCCAATTAAGAAAGTCGATGGAATGTTATGTACTGGACTTGATTACGTTGAAACTAAAATTCCTGCTGTGAAACTGCCTCCAGGCGAGGTAAACAAAGTAATATTATGTACCTGTCTTTACTCTTTTAACATTCTCTTACAGACTTCGTTAACAATTTCCTATTCTTCTTTCTTTGCTTCCTGCTTTATAAAAAAATAGCTATTGCTAAAATTATTAATATTTATTTCAGCTTTTTTTCCAGATGTATACCAACACAAAGGATTACGTAAATAACACCGTCTCTCCTGCTGTACAATCAGCTTATACTGTTGTAAAACCTGCAATGCAAGCAGCTAAAGATGCAGTTGAACCCGCAGTACAAAGTGCCCGTCAAATTGCAGAACCACTTATGCAACCTGCTGTAGAAAAAGCTTATGCCCTGAAAGATTATGGTGTCCAGAAAGTTGATGAATTTTTACACCGAAATCAAGATTCAGGTATGATCACTTTTTTTTCCATTCTGTGTACTAATACGAAATTTGCATTCTTCAGAGTTTTAGATTTAATTATCTGCCTAATTTTGTTAATGATTATTAATAATTGATTTTTTTTCTTGGTTACAGAAACCGTTAAGCCTGTTGTGGAATGTGCAGACTGCCAGGAACATGTCGATAAGAAACAAAATTCACCAAACCATGAACACTCCCCTCAAAATTATTAGTAATCAGCTGCATTAAAAATTGTCACAATTAATCATTATTTATACTCGTTGTTCCACAACTTCATCAAAGACTGCATTATTTGTTATTATGTGTAGATTTTAGTAATTATGTATTTGTAATTAATATAAATAAACTTTCATATACGTAGTATTCTCATATTTCTGTATTTTATTTTTATTGCTGATTTACCCGGATGTCATCAACGAGGAGACATCAATACAATCTTTCAAAAAAAATCGTAAGTACTTTATGTTCGCAGTCAGAGCAAATTCTAATTAAAATTTATTTTTGCTAATCGAGGTGTATCACTAATATTAATAACACACACAAGTATTATTTGTACTTGACATGAATTCTTGTAAGGATTACTGTAAGCTACAGAAACACCTCAACACAGTAAAGATAACAAACAACAAAGGACTTGAGGTGTAGGGTGTGTGATATGGAGGATGCAACCCCATGTCACGTAAGCAATTTCCCAATGTGAAACACTGTGGCGGAAGGGCTTGGAAGGATTAGAGTGGATGGAAGTTGGAAGGTGTAGGTATAATACGGTCATACTAATAAATTTAAATGAACCTTGGTTATGTTACAGTTGTAAGACACTGTTTGCGATGTCACTTCCATTTTTTTTCAATTTGACCGCTTCTAAAAACATGCAACTTTGATACGCACGATTTTTAATTAACTTGCTGCGAACTCTCATTGGTAGACTTTAGAGTCCTCTAATTTTTCAACAAAAATATTTAACAAAAAAATACCAGGCTAATATGACTTACTTTACGCCCCAGAATCACCCATTAAGGATTGCCGTTACATTACATAATACCATGTATAGATATAGCCCTTTTGATCGCAATACAGGAAAATTGAACTTCCCAAAGGGATTCAAAGCACAAAGAAGAGCTTAGAACTGAATGTATTTTCAGTACCAAAAGTAACCCCACCCCGTTCGAATCCTGGATGGAAGTTTGGTTTTTGTCTTATTAGACTAGATGGGACGAACTTATGAGCAGTTGCTATCCTTCGTAGTGCTTTTAATAAAAAAAAACATTTGATTTGTAATACAGGGTGTTTCAAAACATGTGTCGGAAAATAAAGGGTGGAATTTCTTCGCTAATTATAAGAAAAAAAGCTCCTATTAACATACGTTTTCCGAGAAAGAGAGTGTAAAAAAAATATTATTTTCTTTGTTTTTAGACGATATCTCAGGAACCGTTTGAGATACAAAACTCAGCTTTTGTATGCATTTTGTTCTAATTGTAAATTTAAATATTTGGTAAGTTATTTTCTTTCCGGCTATTTAGTGGAAGCGAGAGTTTTAGGACTATTACGTTTTTAAAAAAAAAGGAATTCCTTATCTTAAAGGCCCTAATGATTTTTCAGTGTCCTATGGGAGTTTGCTAGTCGATTTCAGTAACAAAGAATTTCAAGGACAGGGGGAACAAAAAATAAATATTAAAATATACAACGCCGTTTTTATAGTTTTTATAAATAAAAATATACAGAGTCTGTCATATAGTATAAGGTAGTTATATAACTAAAATGTACGGTTGATGAGAAATTCGTGAATTTTAGCTGCGTTTTGTAAATTGTGACTCTGCTAGAAACCGAGCGCGTCGCTTCGGTCGGTAATGAGCGTCCAGCTTCGCCAGCTGTAATTTCAAGCTGGATTTCAGTCCCGGTTTATTTACTATAGATGCGTGTCTTTCTTCTGTACATATCGAACGCGTATAGCCTCGTTCGTGGGGCTACGCTACGCTTTCAAGTGATGTCCAATGCTGCCTCGCAAACTACTTTTCAATACCAAAAACGAAATGTTTATTTTTAGTATGGGAAAGTCCAGGGGAGGTTTGCATTGATGGAGATTTTAGGGTTGTATGAGGTTTTTTTGGCCTTAATTATTTCTAGGACACTTGGGAAATTGGCATTCTGAAAGCACATTTTGAAACGCCAATGTTTTCTACACGAAAACGGTACTCCTGGTCAAAAGCTCTAACTTGAACCGTTTTAGAGAAAAACGGCATTTTATGATGAAAAACATAAAAAAAGCAGCAAGTCAGTCATTAAGACGTGCGTAGGTTGGAAGCCTGCATTACCGTAAGAGGAGGCCATTTTCAACAATATTGTTGTGATTTTTCTTATTTTTTATGTTATTTGCTTAGTTTTGTAAAATAAAAGTTTTGTGATCATGTTGGTACCTTTTTTATGTTTTGAAACACCTTTTTAAAACAATACAAGGAAGAACAAATGATTTCCGAAGGATACTAGATAAAAATATCTCTTTCGAAATTTAAGGTTACGTAATTTACCATTTACATCTTTTTTTATTATCTTGTTATTGTTGATGCCTAATAGTCCGAAAACAGAATTTATACCAGTTAGATACTTAATAATTATTACAAATTGAGCACTACTCGCACTAGCAAACAGTTATAAAGTAATCAATCAGATAAAATTTTAAAATCACGTTATATTAAGTGATTAAGAATGATCATTAGTGCAGTAGTGCACAATATACAATACAGTACTACTGATTGAAATATTATAATTAGTACTAAGAATAGAATTTGCTTGCACATTTGCAATAAAAGTTATAATGGCATAAAGTTTTTAATTTTTAAAAATTTCCCCATGCTTATTATCAGCAACTATTTTCTTGCGTTGGGAAAGCTTGTTTCCACATTAGAAAATAGAAGTGGAACTTATTTAAAAATTATGTAATAAGTTCATCTGTGATATGATATTATCGAACGAAAGTAATATAACTAACTAAATAGCGTGTTATGATTATTAATTATTATTATCAAAGTAAAACCGACGAGTGCGAAGCACGAGTTTAATTTTATGAAGACTTTTTAATGAATTATTCTTATCATCGATGAATTATATTCGTTCTGATAGTTTTTACTACTCTATTTTTTTTTACTATTCTAAACACAAAAAAGTGAAAAATATATACTATTATATGTACGTTTTTTTTCTTGTTGGTTTCGGAGTTATTCTTAGTCAAAAATTTACATTTCACTTTCCTATCTTCTTCTTATTTAAATTAAACCAAGCCGATAAGCTCCTGTTCAACACTATTTAGTATTATCAGATACGTTGCACATCCAGTAAAGACCTATGAGTAGAATGTTTAATAGCGTAGTTTTTATAATATTCTTGAGACATAATTACCTTATATAGAAGTAAAACGTCTATGTCAAAAAAATGCATTGCTGAAATTTTTATACTGGTGTTTAAAAAACAAGTCATATGTAAAAATACCTGGAAAACAATGCAATGTAAATTAAATTACATTTAGCTACATAAATAAATTTTCAGACTGAAAAAAGTGTAAATAAGACATTTAATAACAGAGATAGGATATGTATGCAGAAAATTTCTGCATATTTATGACCTTTTCAGAAATGCAAACATATTTTAGAATTTTTGGATATGGAATTTCCATTTTTTTTGGCTGTTTATCGTAAATAATTGCAGTTAGGAAAGCATTTTTGGTGCCGGCGATGGACAACTGCGCGAGGGGTAAACTACAATTAGGGTAAATTTAAATTTGATGTTTTATAACCACCAACATGCACTTTTCCTTTAAAGTAAACCAGAAGATATTGGGATTTAACCTCAGCCATTGTATACAAATCCTACCCCTACTAATTTTTCACTCTACCCTTTCTTATGTCTTTTTTTATATACTTGCTCTTCCTGCGGAGACATTTGAAGTAATCTTCTCGTGGCTAAATCAACAAAAGTTTCCCATTCCGTTTTTATATTCTGGCATAGTATCGTCACAAAAGTAAAATGAAAAATATGTATAGCAGTCCATATTATCGTCACACAATCTGATAGTCGTTGGTTTGGTGGAAAATGTCGATATTTATAAATAGCAATAAATTTGTATAAATTATGGGTAATCCAAATAAAGGAATGAATTGTCAGCAATAATAAAAATGGTCCATAAATTTCATTTACTTTTTTAGTAGCAATCTGTAATTTTCCATGCATTTTTCTTATAGTTTTAAAAGATATTTCTGGCGAACTTTCCAGCAAATTATTAATCAATTTGTATTTAAATTTTAATACAAATAAGGTATTTGCAAAATTCAAAACTGCCGTGATTATAAATATTTCTGAAAGGGTATAGGCAACGAAATCCGACAATTTTCTTCTTATTACATCAATTGTTGTAATTGTAGCAATAATTAAAATATATACAAAAAATTCATACTTTAGTATTTTGCGTTCCTGCTCATACGTTTCAGTACTGAAATCGTTTTCATCCTCAAGGAGCTTATAGATTTTTATGATCTTCTTTTGATGCCTTATTGCTATAATCCAGCAACTTATTATTATGCAAGTTGTTAAAGTAGTGCATGTAAGAAATACTGCACGAATTAGAAACATTGTTTGAAAATATTCTACAGTTCTTTTAAATTTTGCAATCACAAATGCAATGTTAAATAAAATTATACGTATGTAGAAAAATGTACCCGCCCTACAATATTTAATTTTTAGATTTCCACTATGATCTTCAAAAACATGCACACTTAAACACAAAAATTTACTAATGTAAAAGAAAGTTTTAGATATTGTATTGTGTTTCATGGTTACCACATAAAATAAAATTCAAATAGAAATGAATGGAACATGAACGCAAGAAACGCATTGAAGTGGAATTTTTTACATAAGTAGTAGATACTTAATTTGATTAAGTAGCAGTAAGAGTACAAAACAAATAATATATTAATTTTCTAACAACTATTGAGTGTTTACGATATTTTCATGACCAATATGAATGGTTCGACAAATTGGCAGCTGCTCTTTGAATTGTGGATTGTGACGAGGCGATAGGATTTGTCGTTTGTTAATCCCAATAGGTAGATTAAAATCGATTGACGTTACCAAAGAACGTGCTTCAATAAGGAAAAGCTAGCTGTCGATAATCCAATAAAATACTTGCTGGGAGTTGACAAAAATGTTTGTTTTGTAGTAAAAATATCTATTTTTCGTGACATATAAATTATCTTGAGTAATTATAATAAAATGTAATACAGAGTATTGGGATTTACCCTGGTCCTTGTTTGCAGCAAACTTATAGGACCACGATTTTAGAAAACAAAAAATAAGTGGGATATTTATTATTTTCAGAGGCTGAAAATGAAGGGGAGGAGGACAATCCCCACTGAATTTACGCCACTGGGTATTGCCAATTTTATTAATAATAATGTGAATCCGAATAGGTGCATTTGTAAAATGTTTTGCATTGAAATTAAATTAAATAAAATCACGATGCAGTTTTATAAGAAATACAGTTACTCTAAAGAAAACGAATACAAAAACATTTTTGTTACTAGATTTAATGCACATAAGTACATCATTATAATAAAAAAAAAAACAGAAGCTGGTTTATTGTATACGGAAATCAATTATTTCCGGACCTTATGGAATGGATAGAAGCTGGGTAGTAATTACTGTCATCTTGAATTTTCTTTTAAATGTGAGGTATGTATTCAGTTACTCATAATAAAAATAAATGTGAATAGAAAATTTTAAATTGTTAAACAGATAACAGTATTGTGACAACTACTTGTGTTAGGTAACGTCTTTATTGGAGAAGCATAAGATTGTCGTTTGTTAAGTGCAGTAGAAGCAAGTTTTATTTGTAAGTTTAGTCACATTTTAATTTGTACACTTTAGGATACACAAAGATAAGTATTAAATTATTAAAATCTATAATTAAAGCCAAAGGACCTTAAAAATAATAATAAAGTCAGTTGTGTAAGAAATAAAGGAAGAAGATAAATATGGGGATGATTTAGCCGTAACAAGCTCCGAATATAGATTGAGGTAGAAATTAAAACAAGAAAACATAATTTCATTGTCAAAGTGTATCGAATTTGCTATTGGAAGAAGTTTATCGGTTATAATTTTAAATTATTATTCGAAATAATGATAATCACCTGATATTCAATAAACAATAGCATTATCTGTGTTGTGTGGGGTGAATTAATAAAATTCAAAGCGCCTCTTTCCTTTTGTGATAAAAAAGTAGTTATTACTATAAAACCATTGCCCATCAATTATTGTGCTTACAGTTACTGTTCATTGTTTAATCTCAGCGTTCTAAATGAAAAATTATTTTAATCTTTGAAATCAACAGTGGAAAAAATATAAGTGCAATTTATTAATAACGCACAAATGAATTGGTGCTAGGCCACTGAACATCATCTTTTTCTCTTCTTTATAATTTTACAAATAACGGTAAGCTCTAAATAGTTTCAGTAATAAAAGCACCAATTCGGTCAAAGCGAATCATTTGATTTTGTATTGCTGCCTGCGGTTTAATAAAGTGCTACGTGTAAAGTGTGATTAGTTTGTGTGTGAAAACCTCCCTGTTGCTACAATTAATTCTACCCTACATGACAAGAAATAAAATTAATTCGTCGCTGAAAAATATTTATTTACTTGGTTCTTCAGAAATTAAGGAACTTAATTAATTTTTGTAAATTTTATTAATTATTTGTTAATATATTTTTGTAGATTAAAAGGTGAGTAAAAATATACGTTGATATTTTTTAAGCATGGGCAAAACAAACACGTAAATATCTGAAAGAAATATTAGGTAACTAAAAAATTGTGAAATAAGCTGAAGGTTGACTTCTAAGGATTCGGGACGCAGTCTTTTACCAAAAATTTTAATGAGCAACCTTACAAGATTCTTAAAGCATTAATATTATAAAAATTAAAATCAATCAGCAAGCTGGAATTAGAAATAAAAAGGCAGCATGGAAGCATAATGAACCAGAAAAAATATTTCATTTCAAAACGACCAAATGCAAGAAATATTTTTTTTCAGCAGCGAAGTGTAAAGGATTTGGGATAGAATTTCTATGAGTTTGAATACTATTTCTGCATTTAATAGAAACTTGTGTGAATTTTAAGGTGCATATAAATTTCTAGAATAATTTCCTGTAGATTTTAGGACATTTTTGCTGCGTCTGCACCAATTTATGCGTTCAGAGTTCATTTTGGATGACTTATTTCTTAATTCACTTCCCAGCTAAGTAAGTACTACTTGCATCCTGGTACAGTATGGAGTCAATTTCAATACGCGACTTACAATTTGGAATTAAAAGAGTTGTAAACATGGCCAAGGAAAGGCGATCCTTAATGTTGTATTAATTTTTGAAAATAAAATAAAATTGTGGTAAATACAAATTTGATCTTTGAAAAAACACCAAATTGCACAGTTCTTTAATAAATTAGTATTAAATACATATAATTATTTTGACTTTATACGGCATAGTTAGACGTTTATAACATCCCTAGTTATTGTATATAAACTGCCATTTGAGTCATACTAGGATAATTAAACCTTGAATTTTGAAATCAAGAAAATTTCATTATTTAATGAATTATAAACCTTCTATGTGTAGCTAATATTATAAATACAACAGATAAAGGAACGTAATTAAAATGCGCGTAGTCTTCAATTTAAAGCTTAATGTTATTACGATATGATTACCAATTTGTCTACTTTGATTCACTTAATTTTTTTTTTGTTAGTGTTTTTGAGATAAAACGACACCAGATATAGGTAGTACTCTTTCATCAAATGCCAGAATCAATTTGTTTATTTACTCTTGACTCTTGACTTTAGGAAGAATTCGCGTCACCGAAATAGAAATTACCTACGTTTCATCCTCGGTCTTACTGAAAGCTTCCGAGTTGTGATAGATAATACATACAATACAAAAATACATAAGATAGAGATGAACAAACAAAAGGAATGCAAATCAGAGTAATACCTAAGTATAGGATTGACAGCACACGGAAGATTACAATCATGTGCTACTCGTTATAACTGTGAGACAGAAACACTAGCACTATAACTAAATCCACTGCAAAAGTGGTAGTACGGATTATCCAAAGAAAAATGAAAAGCTTATTTTGGCCGGATTAGTAATACGAAAATCCGCAAAAAACAGAGGAGTTTAGTAACGTAATAGTAACTTAACAAGAAATGAAGAAAAGCACAAAATTGCATTTCCTCCAAATGTAGGAACTGTAAAGGATTAATATGTGTACCACTTTTTGTATGTCATCCTGTATGGAAATACTTCCGCTAAATTAAATTTGTGCTAACAAAAACGTTCCAGACATCTCACAAAAACATCATACATTCACTTCACGAGTACTTAAAAATAATAATAGCTATAGCAACACTTTTATTGTAATTTTATGCAAAAGGCTGTATCATCTTTTTATGGGCTTTGTTGTCACTACACTAAACAAAGCATTAACATTGCATACCTTCAAATCAAACATTAATAAAACTATTATCTAAGTTTTCCTAATTCAATAAGTAGTACCTGAAGTGTTTATTTTTAAAAAGTGAAATGTTCTTGAAGACCACTGGACATATCGTAAAATTTCACTTGTTTATTTAAAAAAAAGTAAAAACGTTCCCTTCTTTTTTTATTACTGCCAATAACGATATAGATGAGATGTAGTAAAATTCTCATATAACTTTTGTATTTGTTCAGATCAGTGTAAAATGCTCACTGCGCTTCTGGTAATATGGGTAACAGTACTCGTCCTTTGGTATTGGTTGCAAAGGAGACATTTAGTAAAACTTGCAAGTCAAATTCCAGGACCATCTGGATATCCTATCATTGGAAATGGACTTACATTTTGGGGTAAACCAGAAGGTTAGTGACAAGGTTTTAATAATTAATTTTGTTGAGTTAGTCAAAGCTTTAGATTTCTCCACGGCCATTAACAACAATTTTTATAACAATCTATACGACGACGTACGTCTATCCGTTCAAATTTTTAAAAACATCATCAAATGACGACATATTTTATGTCCTTGTGAGAAATTATTGTTTTCTGATATAAAACAAAGAAGGTTTTAAGTCCTAAAATATTGTGCATACTTCAAATATTATCAAAAACAAAATTCTATTATTATCTTCGTATTCATTTTCACGTTTAAAGTGCACCTACTTCATTATTCACTAGGGAATAATGATTATTCACGAGAGTGTATTATGGTTAGCATTATCCTTGACCAAACAAATAATTGATATATTATTTACTAGCCGTTGACATCTCATATTTTTCTCAGAGGTTTTCAAAAGATTACATAAAATTAGTACCATATACACACGAATGGTAGCATTATGGATGGGACCACAATTACACGTAGCATTATTTGATCCTAAAGATGTTGAAGTGGTCTTAAGATCCAGGACAATCGAAAAAGCAGACGAATATAAATATTTGAAACCATGGTTAGGAGAAAGTCTGCTTTTAAGTACAGGTAGGGTATTCGAAAATATAAATATTCTAAGATTATTACTTGAGTGGCTTTCAAATGTCAAGTTTGCTTTTAATTTTTTTACCACATGCATATAAATTTTATTGACATTAGGCGGATAGCACTTTAATTAAAATTATATGGATATTGTACTTGATTTCCGTAAAACATTATTTTTACATTGTTATTTTATATTAAAAATTTCTAGTTTGTGTTTCCAATTTGATAAGATTTTATTTAAAAAAAATGTTTTGTTTAAATCTACTATCAGATATCAATAATTAATTTTTAATTGAATTAGTCACTAAGTTAATTAACTTTTTAGGAGCAAAGTTTAAACAAAACAAGAAACTTATTATGCCATCGTTTCATGTAAATAATTTAAAACGTTTTTTGGATGTTTTTAACGACCATGTCGTGGTATTCGTAGATAGATTGAAAGAAGAAATAGGAAAGGATGAATTTGATATTCACCCCTACCTCAGTACCTGCACGATGGATGTATTATTGGGTAAGATTTAAATTACAAGAATATAATTTAGTTTTACATATCACAAAATTACATTTAAAAATTAGGGAAAGAGCAATTTCATAAAAACTACTTTTACTTTACTTTTACACTTCATACTGTACGCGCAACGAAAGAAAAGCTAGTTTATTGAAATAATATTTATTTTAGAAACTGCTATGGGAATCAGCAAGGAAACTCTGGGAAAACAAGCTTTAATATATGCCCAAGCAGTTGAAAAGTAAGTGAACCATTAAGTAATAAGAATTCAGTGTTTCGAACGAAGAAGACTTCGTTGTGACAGAAAAATAAATAATTCTCATTTTTCAGATTAGGACGACTTGCCCATATTAGAGTCTACAAATTTTGGCTTCGTCCGGAAATAATATTCCGCTTTTCCAGTTTAAAACGAGAACAAGATAAATACCTTGATATTGTCCATAGTTTAACGGAAAAGGTTATCCAACAAAGGAAAAAGGAATACGAATCACGCAAACAACAACAAAGCGAGACTGGAGAACCAGAAGAAAGTAAATGGACAGTGTTTTTAGATAACCTTTTGGGTGCGAAGGATGAGGATGGTATCGGTTTAACAGATGAAGACATAAAGGCTGAAGTAATGACCATGATGTTTGCAGTAAGTTGAATTTTATATTTCAATGTTTACTGGTTCTTCAAAGTTTGCCATGACAAAAATTATTTTTTCTTCAAGCGTATCATAATATCCGTATTGTTGTACAGAACTGGCTATGTAGAAGGAAGTCATTTTGTTAGTAGTCAAATAATGAAAATAATGTTACTAGTACAATAATGTGTTTACCTATCCATGGCAACGGCAGTATTTTGGCCATAGCTCCGCCCCCAAGGTTGGTAGAGGGGAGAGCGTTGTTCTGTCGAAATGACTTTTTAGGAAATATTTATTTACAGCAACAGAATATTTTTACACTTGAAGAAAAAATAGCATATATTATTCGGAGTAGAACGTCTTATTTGTGTTTCGCTCACTTGCACAGCCTCGGCGCGTACGCCTCGGCCGCAATATGGCTCAACACAAAAAGAACTCTTTCTACTCCTAATAATATAATATACTATAGTGCAACGAAACGTGTCAAATCAAAACATGCAGTGTAGTGACATACTGTATGTCTATCTTTGTCTTCCTAGGGCCTCTTTGTTGAATGTAATTTTTAATCACACGTTATTTCCATATGTATAGATGTAACTTTTGGTTCCTCGTAGTGATTAGTAAAATAATATTACCTTTTTGTGAATTTCTTGATTAATATAAAAAATATGATAATTTTTGTACATAACAAATGTTTAATTAAAGTCAGTTTAAGTGAGTCACCTCGCGTTTTAACAATTGGCGACGTCAACGTGTTAGAATATTGTGGTACCTATTAAAAAGAAGCTCGCTTAGAGAATATCAAGTGATAGATTGATTTGTATAAAAACCTGTCGATTAACAAAAAATAAGGCCACTTATTAAAAACATGCATGTATCAGAAGTATGTCATATCTTTTGTTGAAATAACAATAATTTTGCTAAATTGCGCTAGAATTATTATTGTGTTTGAATACAATAAAAAAAACGGTACTAGATGTTACTACAATTCCTTCGATAGTAATGATGAATGCATTTTGTTTGGTTCGCCTTTACGTTATTTCCTTTGAATTAGTTTTAACCGTTTCTTACAAAATAAATTATTTCCATTGTAGTTGTATATAAAAGGCTGCAAATTGAAGTTTGGTATTGTTGTTTGTCAATCACTGTTCTACTTCGATTACAAATCGCAACATCTGCCGATACTTTTCAATTCAATGACTTCAATTTTTTTTCCTCATAACCTTCTTATGCGGGAATAAAAAATACAGATAACTGTAAAACACATCTTAATTTTTCTTCTTTCAGCATGAACTTGATGAACCTGATATTTTGAATGTCACAAGCATTAATAACTCTTCTGAAAATTATAAAATCCTAACAATAGAAATTCCAAATTATCGTGGTAAAATTATAAACGGATGATTTACCACACTCGTATTCACACGTGTCGTAAATTTCATCCTCTTCACCAACAGCAATTTTTGCTCAGACATTGCTGGTTAAATAATTTACTGAGGGGTGGTTTATCAACCCCCTGTTAAATTCAGAAAGAGTTAATTGTTATGAATACGAATTGTTACAAGAATTAAATCCATGACAGTTGACCGTTGGTTAGCCTAACAATTCTTGTAACAATTCGTGTCTATGACAACTGACCGTTAGTTAGCTTAACTGGGAGTTAAATCTGAATTGAAAGACCCACCCTAAAGTGATCTAAAATAAACTGGATCACGTTGGTTATGGCTCCATTTAACTTAATAGAATATTAGAATCGGAGCTAACTTAACCAAGTTTTTTTTTTTTTTTTAACTTTTACGCCCCAAAATTTTTAGAAATAATTAATTTATAATCCGTTAAGTAGTGTTGCCTTATATATTTCATTCAAGGTTGTATGGGATATCTTCAGGGTTGTGTTTTAATTAAAATGTATGAAAAGTCCTGAAATTTAAATGGAAACGTAGACACTGGCAGTTCTTTTAGCGATGACGCGGTTTTATAAGTCGGAAGCTCAGATATTCTGAAATAATATTCGCAGAAATGTACAACTTTTATTTGAAAATATTGGCTATAAAGCTATACACTAAATAATTTTGGAAGTACTGTTTGAAATAATGTTTTTATAGCTTATGATATGCAACCCACTTTCACACAATTTGGTTGCTGAGTTGCATACGATCGCGTGGATTTAACAAAATTTTAATTTACTGGTTCAATTTTTTACAGAACAATTCATGTAGAAGAAGGATATTTCTATGAATTAATATTGTTTATTTATAAATATTAAGCTATTAACAACAATTCGTTATTATTTTCGTGGAGGTTTGCAACTTAATCTAAAAGTACCGAGCTAAAATGTCATAATATTAATAAGTGCTTTGAAATGTATTCTAAAAACAAATAAAATGTATCAGAAAAAATAAAAAAAATTAGGTACCTAATAATTTACAAACTAAGTTAATAAGAAGATTTATTTAAATTGAGTCTTAAAATCCATGCAATAAGAGGGGTATTAAGTATATGCGCTCGAACTTGTAGGGGTGCAAAATATGTTATACGGGGTAAGATAAGATGACGTACACGAGGATCTCGGAAATTATAAGAGATACAGATTCGGCCTAAATGAGAAAAAAGTTGCGCAATTTTAAACCCAGCTCGATAGGCAAACGATATTCGGGTAATCGGAAATTATACGGAACCATACTGATATACCTTGAAAAAACTGAAATCTCCTGATTTTGAACATACCAACTGACTCTATTATTATTATGAACAAAACTAAAACTCAATAGTCTGGAATACTGACAAGTTATTTGATCATTATATTTGTTACAATTTCGTTTACTAGTTCACTTATAAGTCGTTCGTTGTTCCTTATTGCTTGTATTTGTTCTTGTGTGGTCGATACCACTGATTTATCTATTATTATGGAAATTTCTTCTATTCTTCTCATCAAAACTAATGTGGTTTATATCTACTGACAAAATAAAAGTGCATTGTCTGTAATTTTACGAGTCACGTTTTATAAATTATGAATTGTTCAGAAAAACAATAATTTTCTGGTGAGATTAAATTAACTGGAAATGTTACACATCAAACTAGATAGGGGGGGCATACTAAATGGGGATATTGTAAGTTCAATAACTCTTAACATCTTCAGTATTTTCAAAACATCATAGTAGGTTTATGTGAAAATGTGAACTTTACCACAAATCGTAATGTGTGGTTTCAACAGAACGGGGTACGGTCACGCAATGGAAACCACAGTCAGAAAATGTAGATAAATTAGCAAATAATTAGCTAAAGACATAACTTTTGTACCTTCTTTTCTTTAACTTGATTGATTCCGCATAAAATAATAAGGATGATAACATATCTGTAATTAAGTTGTTTTTATTGTAATGTTTTCATTAACTTTTACAATTTCAGGGACAAGATACAACAAGTGCGACTGTTGGATTTGTCCTAAGTTTACTTGGAATTCATCAACGAGTACAGGTTAGTCGAGTTTTATTACGTCCTTTGCCAAGACAGTTAAGTAGTAGTAGTACTTGACACGATGATGATTACATTAAAGTAAATTACATTCTAGGAAAATCTTATATTTTATAATAATGTTTCTGTGCGTACAGAATAAGAAATTGCTGTTTTAGATGTGCAAACAAGGAAATTGTTCGTTTGTTTATTTTAATACACCATTAAAGACAGCAACAATATTGTCTAAAGGAAAAATAGGTACTTTACTTTTCAGAATCAAAAACCAATACTTACAACCATTAGTCCACTTTTGAAAAAGTCTGTAGGTACAAAATATAAAAATTTTGTCACTTTTCCGAGTTACTGGAAATCTCTAACGATGAGTTTCTTGTTTTTAAAATATACAAGTATAAAACATGACTACCTACGTTTATATTACGAAACTTTCTCCAAGTTTTAATAATAATTACGAAAAATATTCTAATTAAATTGACTTTCTCTGAGTGTTTAGCCGAATACAAAAAGCTATTCGTCTATTTTATTCTGATGTACCTATCTTACTTCAAGGAAGTTAGAGCACCACAGGGAAATAAAATAGAAGCGTTTTATGAAAGCCCACAACTTTAAATTCGGTGATAGAAAAGAATTTTAGGAAGATGAGAGTGCAGGGTTAAATGCTAGGATTTACTTGACAGAATGAAATGCCCTTAGGAAATACCTAAAGAACGTTTTAAAATTGGATTTTTTGGTTATTACACCCTGCTGTTTTGATTTCCTGAAGGTTTTACCTCTGAAGATATACAGATTTTTATTTTTGTGTGATTTTTGTTTTATATTTATTGCTAATAGTGAATGGATTAACATTAATGGTATTAATTTATGTTTAGGATAAAGTTATGGCTGAATTGGATGAGGTTTTTGGAGAATCTAATCGTCCTGTGAGTTTTGAAGACATCCAGAGTTTACGTTACATGGAACAAGTAATACAAGAAACGTGGAGGTTGTATCCTCCCATTCCTTTAATTGGAAAAAAGGCAGTTGCCGATATACAGCTGGGTATGTTATTGATTTATCTAATAAATTATTTAATTTTACAATGAACATGTCTTCAGGAACACCGGAATTCAAAACATGTTAAAATGTAATACTAATAAATCAACTTGGCCAAATTGATCGTTTTTTCAGTTTTCTACCAACGGATAAACACAAAATTACATTAGAATTTTTTACTCGGTATTTCAAGCAGAATAACGCATCGTGGCTGTATCTCGTCATTATACGAACACGTTCTATAAACTAAATATTTTTTTTTCTTTCAGAAAACTGTGTTCTCCCTGAAGGCAGCACCGTGGCAATAATAATAATGGCAGTGCACAGAAATCCAACACAGTTTCCTAATCCCGATGTGTTTAATCCGGACAACTTTTTGCCTGAAAGAATCAAAGCTCGTCATCCTTATAGTTTTCTTCCATTTTCTGCAGGATATAGAACCTGCATCGGTGAGTGGATGTATTATTATCAATTGGGCTGCATGTTTTTCTTGGGATATATATTTGGTTCATATCTTCTAATTTAAAAATACGTAGGTAGGTAAAATAAAGCTTCGTATTTTATTATCGTATCCTTTACGTAACTTTGCATGAATTAAATATCATAGACGTAAAGGTATTAAAACTTGCAGTATGCATAAGTGTCACACTTGAAAATTGAACCGGTTATATTTGCGTCAAGGGGAAAATAATTAAGTTTGTAATTAACATTGAATCACATGAGTTATGAAAATGCAGTGATAGGAATTTTTATATTTTTACGTACCTACTACAGTATAATTTCTAGATCAGAGCGCAATTTAATTAGAAATTAATAGCTACTATTATTTTATTAAGGCTTTCAAGAACTGTGTTAATAAATAATAAATGTAAATAATTTGGATCGATTTATGCATATTTCGATATCAAAGTATCATTTTCAAAAGCACATAATAATTGAATAACAATTTATGTAGGAGTTGATTCCAGTTACGTGCACTTCTGTTCCAAAATTTCCACTAAAAGAAATCTAGGGGCTCAATTTGTTCATTTATTAAAGGTATTTTTTTTATAATTTTGTGCTGATAGGTGCAATAATATTTTTAAGAATCTTAGGATCCTCCTGTCGACAAATACGTTTCTTAACTAATTCTCATTTACTTTGCTTAAAAAATTGTTTTCTCTTTTTCTTCATTAAATTTTTTTTTCTGCATCCACATTCATTTGAAAACTTTTGTATAGTTCACCACATGAGGTAAAATAGAACTTTTCCTAATCTTTTTCTTCTATAAAACAACATCTAACATATATTTCAAATTTTAATAATAAATTATAAATTTTCAGGCCCAAAATATGCAATGCTGCTAATAAAAGTTGTGTTGGCGACAATGCTGCGATCCTACAGAGTATTCTCTAAACGACGCGAACGTGATTTCATTCTGGCTGGACAAACTGTCTTAAAACGACGGGATGGATACCTTATCAGTCTGAAACCCAGAGAAAAATCTGCTGTGATCACAGCTGCTGCGTAAACTAAACACTGGAAACCATTTTTAGTATAGAATGGTAGAGTATGTTGTTTTCTGACAACAAACAAAACTTTTGTAAAATAATCTGCCGTGATGTAACATCACGAACAAATTTTATTTTATATTGTTAGATACCTATTCTTGAAATTGAGGTTTTGTTTTTATTGTTACATGTTTTGTATTCGATAACTTTGTGAAATTTGCAAGTGTCTTTTAAAAAACATAAGCCATTATCGAAATTTTAATTACATATTTGGAAAAATAGAAGCGATTAATTATTATGTCAGAACTTTACGATTATATTTTTTAATTTGCTCCATATTTAACCTGGTTATAAAAAATGTGCTTTTCTTTTAATATCACCATGTTTCAAATAGTTTAAATAAAATTAAGCTTTGCATTGGCACTATTGGCAGTATTGATTAATTAAGTACCTAACATGAAATTCTTTATGGTTATAAGGGAAACTTTGTTAAAGAGATTATAATTTGTTATTATTGGATGTAGTTGATAAATTTGTTTATTACATGTTATAAATTAATAATACAAATATATTAAGAAATTAACTTGACTTTTTATTTTTGCCTCCAGAAACTGATTGTCAAAACATACACCACATTACCATACTGGTTGCTTTTATACATATGTACCTACCTACTACAGCGTATAAACTGAATTGATTTCGTTTCTTTCCGTATATCATAAGGGTTGGATTACATCTGAAAATAAAGGAAAAGGCTCCTTTTTGTTTTAATTTTACTTTTGGGAGATGTTTTACATCAAGCAATGAAACTTTAACCTTATATTAAATACAATATCCCTATTATACCTAAAATAAATTATTTTGAATGATATACGTTCTCTCAAGATGACTTATCTACTAACAAGCAAATCCCTTGATGCAATAATTGTAACATAACTTTCGGATCGCTTGGGAATTTCGTATTATTATACCACTACATAAATCAGACATTAAATTAATTAGAGCATAATTTATAGATGTACATATTTAATATTATATTAATGTCCACAAAACGCCTTAAAAAAAATCTTCCAATCTTTAATTGCTCTATATTTTGGTACTGACTTGTGTTTTGTACTAAATATTCAATATAAGAAAGATAATACACCGGTTTTCTAGTAGACTGACAAATCTGTTTGTTATAATCGTCCAGTCTGAGTTTAAAAACTCCATAACCCTTTATATTTCGCCATGTAAGCAATAATTAAAGCAAATAATGAATATATTGACATTCTCAAGCGTCACTTTGTTGAAATCCATGATTATATAAATAATAAATATTAAATAAAATATCGATTTCAACGGGAAATAATAAGATTTATTCGCTTTATACGTATTTCGGCATCATTGTGCCATTGTCAAAAGCTATTATAAAATATTATAACAAATGCAAAAATATAGTAACTCCTTGATTCTATTATTTTAACACTGCGTGAAGCAGCTGGCCCCAGTCAACCCGTCGGAGGTCAGTCGCTTATCAGTGTTTTAAAAAGATATTTATTCCAAAATCTTCAGTAAAGGAGAATCTAAGAGATCAATTTGCTCATTCATTAAAGGTATGTTGTTTTTTGTGTGTTTATAAATTTCAAAAGCTTCTAAAATGTTTAATTTATTTTTGTTATCAGAAAAGTGTAAAAATTTAATTGTATTATTAGATGTTAATGTGTGATTTTGTTCTAACAAATGTTTAGCAAAATTTGATTTATGTGCATGTTTATATTTGTAACAACGGATATGTTCTTTTTGCCTAATACTGAAATTTCTAATTGTTTGACCTATATATACTGAATCACAATGTGAACAATTTAATTTATAAATACCTGATTTTAGCAAATCATTAATTTTGTCTTTAGCATTCCATATTTCCATATTTTGGTAAAATTTCAGAAAAGATTGCTAAAATTATAAATAACACAAATAAATATAAAGTCATTTTTAAAACAAATAAAAATATTCTATACTCTCTTTTCAATGCTAAAGACAAAATTAATGATTTGCTAAAATCAGGTATTTATAAATTAAATTGTTCACATTGTGATTCAGTATATATAGGTCAAACAATTAGAAATTTCAGTATTAGGCAAAAAGAACATATCCGTTGTTACAAATATAAACATGCACATAAATCAAATTTTGCTAAACATTTGTTAGAACAAAATCACACATTAACATCTAATAATACAATTAAATTTTTACACTTTTCTGATAACAAAAATAAATTAAACATTTTAGAAGCTTTTGAAATTTATAAACACACAAAAAACAACATACCTTTAATGAATGAGCAAATTGATCTCTTAGATTCTCCTTTACTGAAGATTTTGGAATAAATATCTTTTTAAAACACTGATAAGCGACTGACCTCCGACGGGTTGACTGGGGCCAGCTGCTTCACGCAGTGTTAAAATAATAGAATCAAGGAGTTACTATATTTTTGCATTTGTTATAATATTTTATAATAGCTTTTGACAATGGCACAATGATGCCGAAATACGTATAAAGCGAATAAATCTTATTATTTCCCGTTGAAATCGATATTTTATTTAATATTTATTATTTATATAAATAATGAATAATTAGTTGCTGTATACCTATATCCTCCAACAATGGATGAGTGAAGGATGAAGGAGAGAAAGAGAGATATGATGGACCAACTAATCTTAGTTGCATCTACTATCAAGTACCTACCTACAAACAACTAAAAAAGTGGAGGTGCCCAGCTCCCGTAGACTTCCCCATACTAAAAATAAACATTTCGTTTTTAGTATTTAACAGTAGTTCGCGAGGCAACCCTGGAAATCACTTGAATGCGTAGCGAGAAAAACGAGACTATATGGGTTCGATATGTACCTACAGAAGAAAGACACGCATCTGTAGTAATAATAAACCGGGACTCTGACAGAAATCCGGCTTAAAATTACAGCTGGCGAAGCCGGACGATCATTACCGACAGACGATCCGTTTCTGTCAGAGTCCAGCCTAAATCTTCAAAATTTACACAACGCGGTTAAAATCTACGAAATTCCAATCAAACGTACATGAACACCTTATACATATACTATGTGATAGAACTGATAGACAATTAAATTTTTCATTGAATTATATAATAATATACAGGGTGTTTTAGTTAAAAGAACAAAGTTGCTTATTATACTATGAAAAGCAAACACTCTGTATACCTGATATTAATTTAGGAGAATGCATTTCCGCGAAAATCTCAATTTAGAAAATTTTTATGATATCAATATACTTCCCATATACCAGTGGGAAAGTAATAAAAAACTTATGGAATGAAGTGTGACTCACTGTTCAAGAAGATCATAGTTTTAATTTAACATTCTATTACAGATCAAAGAAAATCAGGAAAAACATCAGTCAGCATATTTGCATTAAATAAACCAAGCATGACACAGTGACTACTAATTTTGAAAATTAACATACAATACTCATTTGTTTATTGACCTAAAAGGAAGGAATTTATAGTAATACGTATTTATCTACGAGTTTTCTGTCAATTCAAGACAAATCTCAATCTTAACATAGATGCCGATACCGAAAGGCATATCACGTATGCCTTGATAAATGTGGTAACACAAACTTATTATTAAAAGAAACCGGTTCAGCAAAATACAAAGAGTAATTAAAATTACTCGATTTAGACATAATGGGGGCAAGTCAGCTACCTCGACGGCCTAGTTAGAAGTCCTATTCGCTCTGCTTCCGCTACGTCTAAAAGGGGAAACGGAGGAAAAACTAAGGGTATAAACACTAAAAATAAACGATTAAGGAAAAAACCATTGAATACTCTATACTGAAATTTTTAAAATAATAGATGAAAGTTGGAATCAAATAAAAGAAAAATAGTTTTTTACTTCCGGAAACTGTTTGAGGTATTAATACCAGATGAGGTCTCCCAAAATAAAGAAAACGCTTTTAGACAGCTGAAATGGCACGCCTGGTATGCGGATAGATCCAAATCAGGACATTGCATAAGTTTGGGAATTTAAGGGCCGGTTTATTAATTAGTTAACTCCTTAAGCTAACCGTCGGTTAGTTATCATGGATACAATTTTTGTAACAATTTGTGTCTATGACAATTGAATAATTGATCGTGGAGCTTGGGTTAGCTTAGCAAGGAGTTGATAAACGAGCCCTAATCGTTCGACTGTGGTTTAACCGGCCCAAATGGTGCTGTATAGTTCTAGAGAAATAGGACAATCTACATCGCTTTTTCTAATTTATTGAGAACATCAAAAGATTACTTTTTTGAAGATTACAAACCTTGGTTGAGGGTGAAATAGGTATCTCTGATCATAATGAGTGAGCCTTCGTTACCATATCCTGTTAGTATTTCTTCTATTCCCTATTTTCAATTTTTCAGTATTCAACATATTTTAAAAAATTACAGTATAATTGATTGTCACCAAATATTATGATTTTTAAGATAATTTAAACTTTTGCGACACATCAGAATTGATAACTGAACTTTCTATTGTTTTCGGGTATCAAAATAACGGTACTTTAAAAATGAATAATTAGTTTCATAGCGATTGTTCAGATGATCCACCTATTTATACCAACTGAACTGTAGTTATTGCTGTAGTTAAGAGTTATGTTTGTGATATTTTATTAGAAATATTAGGTGTTTCAGTAGCGCGATTTTAAAGTAAAGCAACGAGATCGTTCCGAATAAAACTATAAAGGTACTGTTTAGTATTTTGATTTTGTTTGTAAAATAAATTTCTTTATTTCGCTTAAAAGTAATTTCAATCAATGTATTTTGCCAAATTTTTGCCAAAGTTTTAAAAGTTCAAACATGTTTTTGGCAATCAAGAACAACTTTCTAATGGAACTAGAATAGGGTGTATTATAAAATAGTGTTTACTATTAGCTAGCTCATCGCTTAACAAAACGAAAGTTAAATTAAACACATACGGGGCTTAAAGATTTGAATAATGTGGGGAAATTTCCTTCCTACGTAAAAGGGAAACTTATAGCATCTATTGAACTGTTTAACAAGTGCAGCTCTTGCAGAGAAAGCAAAATGTCAGTGAGTGCAGCAACTCCGGAAGTGACAATTGTTACTGATTTCTTCTCAGCCAGCAGTATGTTTTACTTTCTTCTAATTCCTGCCGCTGTATTATGGTATACGTATTGGAGATTATCCAGAAGGAATTTGTTACAACTTGCGGAAAAACTACCTGGACCTAAAGGATGGCCTATCATTGGAAATTTAAAGGAATTTATTGGATCTTCACCTGGTAAATTTATTAATTTAATTACGTTACGTAATTCATAAGTAATAAATAATTAACGACGATGGAAAAATCTTTAAACTTCAAAAAGTTTGCGAAGCCTACTTAGCTTCCTATAAACTTTTTGTTTTTAAGGGTTCTTTCAAATTCGTTATTTTCCAAACCATAGTCTCCAAGTAATTTAGATAATGAATAATTAATTATTATAGCTTCAATGTCCTGTGATTAATCCGTAAACACAACGTGACCCACATTTCGAGTTCAATGCTCTACTGTAACAATTTTGTATGATAAAACCACTACCTTCTCTATGAAAACTTATAAATAAAGAAAGTGTACGAATGAGTTACGGTATAATAGCAGGCTGGGTGTCAGGTTAGGCATTAAGATTTCCGGAGAATTTCTTTCATTTACTTCTTCTGCCTGCTAGGGGTTCAATACCGACGTCAAAAAATTCACACTTTTAACCTTTGAATAGGTTTATACAACGAGTGGTGTCTTACACAGATAAGGCTAGGGGCGCACCAAGCAATGAAGCATATCACATAATTAGGGGGGTTTGCCGGGTTTTGAAACCCGCTGCCTCACGACTCTCAAGTCTGAGACGCCTTTTTGACCATGAATTGAGTCTTTTTCATTATTTATTGCCAATCTTCCCAGAAACGTAGGTCGTAGTTACTGTACTTAGAACCTATACTAAGCAATTTGTCTATATCCGACATAGACGATACGCGACAGTGTTCTTGCAGTCTGCTGTAACGCACACTGCAATTATATTTATTGCTTACAAGTAGAACCTATTCTACTCTTATCTACATTACTTTTCCTGCATCTAATCACCATCCAAGATAAGAAATTAAGAAGTGAAATCATGTCCTTAATTGATGTCAGCCGAAGACGGAGTTTTGGATATTAGTTATCTCAGAGTATCATTCGTACGTGTCTTCCTTCTTCTAGACGTTTGTGATATTTATGAATTTATTTGCTATACAATTATGCTACTCTAGTAAATTTTAAATGCATTTTTAAAACGCATTTAGGGTAGGTTGTGATTCTAAATTGAAATTTCCAAATACGAATTTTTTAAATATTATATGGATTGGTTATTAGAAACTTTAATTTTTAATTGTAGAAAATGTATTATTTTGAAATTTTTTAACTACTGGATTCTCATCCGACATGTTCTTAAATTGTGTTTAAATAAGTCACGCCCAGTTTGAAAAAATATTACGCCTGCTGTACCATTTTTGCTCACCAATAAATTGATGTAATTATACCCCTCAAAAGTAGACATCACGAGCCACCACTGGTTATAACTTATAAAAAATTTAATAAAAACATATCCTACGTAATATGGCGCCTTTGTTCATTTACCTACAACATACCTGCCTCAAATTAGTATCAATATATGCCACCAGCTTTACTGTTTATTTTTCAAAAATCATGAAGTTGATTTTTTCATATACAATATAACAAGACCTTGGATTTTTATCAGAAGATTTCAATAGTAGTTCCAGAAACATTGTTGCTAGATAAAGCACGAGAGCACAATACATTTTAAAACACGAGTGTTTTTCCGGTTTTGTATCCGAATCCCGAATATGTAGGTACTAATCAAAAAATAGTAAACAGTGAAACTGTTTTGTTTGACAACTGCTGAGATTCATACATTTAAAGCTGTAAATTTATTATCTAATTATATTCTAACAATGTCCCAAAAACATAAAAGCTTGTTTGGTTTGTGATAAACTTGTGTCAAGTGATAAGAAATATCGTTTTTCCATATCATGTCTTTGAAGCTAAATTTTTGATATTATCCTGCGGCACTGAAACTAATTTGGGGCAAAATTACAGTAAATAAAATACTGTAATCTACCGCAGGTTTTACTGTATTTCTGATACACCCTGTATGTAGTGTTTGTGAAAGTACTGTGTTGCTTTGATGCGTTATATTACTTTTGCCTTGACTGATGAAATTTAATAATCATAAAATTTCTATTTAACTTTCGTTTATGATTCTATTACTACTTTAAACTTTTTAAATAAAGAATGTAGAAAATTTAAATCTTTTCTGTTATTTTGGTAAAACTTATCAGTATTTATTTGAAATATTAAATGTTCTTTAAATATTAGGTCATTGCAACTGCATTCTATTACGTAAACATATCTAAATTAATGAAGCCAATGACTTTCTTATTGCCTAATTTATTTTGGCATAGATTTTAATATCGACATTTAAAATATTCTTGTTTTTATTTAAATACTTCATTTAAATATGTTATCGAAATTTTTTTTACCTCTCTTATTTAGTTTATAAAACGGAGACGAATTTCGTAAATATAACCCTTGTGAGTAATACCCATTATATACAAAAATAAAATACTTTCAGATATCTTCAAGAAGATTTACACACATTCTTTTGAATTTGATAGAGTTATAAAACTTTGGGCTGGACCAAAACTTCTTGTATTCTTAGTAGATCCTCATGATGTAGAAATTATTTTAAGTAGTCACGTATACATCGATAAATCTAGCGAATATCGCTTTTTCGAACCTTGGCTTGGCAACGGTTTACTAATTAGTACTGGTAAGTGTATTATCAGGTTTCTTCAAACCGTTTTGCTTAATAAATTATTGTTTTATAGGAAAAATATGGAGAACACATCGTAAACTAATTGCTCCAACATTTCATTTAAATGTCTTAAAGGGATTTATTGATTTGTTTAACGCTAACAGTAAAGCAACGGTTGAAAAAATGCATAAAGAAAAAGGAAACACTTTTGATTGTCACGATTATATGTCTGAAGCAACCGTGGAAATGTTATTAGGTAAGATTATTATTAAGGTTTCAGTTTCAGTTCTATTGAAGATGGGAACTTAGTTCGACATAAATTCATACTTCCTAAATTTTTCTGCTAAGGACTTTTTGCAATTTGTGATATTTCCAAACGTTTGGTATTATTTTTCCCATTAAATAATTTGAAATTACTTTATCCCACAGAAATGTGTAATATTGTTTTTCTTATAGAGACTGCTATGGGGGTGAGTAAAAAAACTCAAGATAAAAGCGGATTCGAATATGCTATGGCTGTAATGAAAATGTGTGATATCCTACACTTACGACATACTAAAGTATGGTTACGTCCTGATTGGGTCTTTGGTTTAACAAAATATGGAAAAATTCAAGAAAATCTACTCGATGTTATCCATAGTTTAACTCGTAAAGTCGTAAAAAGTAAAATGGAAGCATTTAATAAAGGAATACGTGGCTCCACCGCTGAATTACCAAAAGATACTAAAAAACAGAAGGTAAACATCGAAGAAACTAAATCCAAAGTTGTTGTGGAAGGCGTGTCTTTTGGGCAAAACACCGCACTTAAAGACGATTTAGATGTGGAGGATAATGATGTAGGGGAAAAGAAACGTTTAGCTTTTTTGGATCTTATGATCGAAGCATCTCAAAACGGAGTTGTGATCACAGATGAAGAGATTAAAGAACAAGTTGATACGATTATGTTTGAAGGACATGATACCACTGCCGCTGGAAGTAGTTTTTTCCTGTCTATGATGGGAATTTATCCTGAAATTCAAGAAAAGGTTATTCAAGAAATGGATGAAATATTTGGAAATTCTGATCGCCCTGCCACATTCGCAGATACCTTAGAAATGAAATATCTTGAACGATGTCTTTTAGAAACTTTGAGATTGTATCCACCTGTTCCGGTAGTTGCACGCGAACTTCAACAAAATGTTAAATTAGGTTTGTTTATTATTCAGCCTTTTTTTAACTCTTCCAGACCTCTTCTACATTTTTCCTGAACTTATTTAGATTAATTTAATTACAAATAAACTCTAATCGTTGTATTTTAGCAAATGGCGATTACACCCTTCCTTCTGGCTGTACAGTTATAATTGGTACATACAAAGTACACAGGCGAGCTGATATCTTCCCGAATCCAGACCAATTTGATCCCGATAATTTTCTTCCTGAGCGTACTGCTAACAGACATTATTATGCATTTATTCCCTTTAGTGCTGGTCCTCGTAGCTGCGTAGGTAAGTGTTCAGTAAGAAAATAGAACTAAAATATCGTACTACATTCTCTCTCTTCCAGGTCGCAAATACGCCATGCTTAAATTAAAAATTCTTCTTTCTACCATCATGAGAAACTTCCGGATTAAATCCGATTTAAAGGAAAAAGATTTTCAACTCCAAGGTGATATTATTCTTAAACGCGCTGAAGGATTTAAAATTCGTTTGGAACCAAGGAATAATTCAACTAAAATATGTTAATATTGTATTTATCTGTAAGGTGAAATTTTTATAAATTATTCTTCAATAATTGGTTTCGTATGCAGGACTAATCCGAATGAAGAATCAGAGACTAGTCGGTTAACACTTTTAATATTTTATAATATTATGTTGCTTTATACTTTTATAATAAAAATGAATAAATTTTTTTATTTGGATCTATATTTATTTTTTTAGAGTGCTGTGAAAATAATGAAAGACAATGTTAGAGAAAATCGGTAGGAATTATAAAAACCTTTGCTTGGTTGTAAACAAAACCGCATAATCTGAATACAATTGGTTTTATTTTTGGTGGTTCTGCAGCTCTGCAGAACTTAAGAATTAGCTCATTGGATACAAAACGGCTTATAAGGGCACGGTAGCTATAGAACATACGGAAATTCAAAGTTTTATAGTCTGTTAGAACAAAAAGCGTTTTCTTTCAGTTAGAATTTTTAATGCAACGCATGACTGTACACAGTAAACCTTAGTTCATGGTAAGCAACTTTACTTAATTGTTTATTTGCATAAATGCATGCAACAATGAAGTTCAAATATGTCAGAGGTACAACATCTAAGATGAAAACAGAATATAAATGTTTACAGATTTAAGCTGCAATTTGCGGCAAACTAAATTAAGAGTGGCAGTTCGCCAATATGGAATATTTTCAACAGAATACGTGAATAGCGTCAATTATGTATAAACAAATTAATTATTGATAATTAATAACTAAAAAGCGTATATTAATCATAATTAAATTGTTGACGTATACTTTTCTATGAATGCTATAAAACAGTCAGCAATTAAAGTAGCTTTAATTTTTTTAATTTTTTGACTTCAAAATTACCTACAAATAATTTGATAAAGGAATATGGTGTACGATAATTGCATTTTCAGAAACAAAAATAAAAAAAGATAGATATACATTCATTTTAAAAATTTAATTTAAATTTCAATTAACGAACCTTTTCAATATTGTAGCCGCAATTACAATACTCAACATATCATGACGTCGTCATGTAAATAATATTAAGGGATGATTTACCACATTCCTGTTTAGTTAACTAACGGTTAATTACAAGAATCGTATCCATGACACTTAGCCGTTAGATAGTTTAACAAGGAGTTAACTAACGGTCAACTGTCATGGATTCGATTCTTGTAACAATTCGTATCCATGACAAATTATTGACTCTTGCTTAACTTAACAGGGAGCTGATAAACCACCCCTAATACCTAATACCAACATTTAGTTATGAAATATGAAGTTTAAATGTATTTAATTAAATTCAGTGATAAAATAAATGTTATTACACCAACCTGTTATACATAAAGTTCTTCCTAATAATTCAATAATTTTCTTTCAATATAATTATTATTACTTCTATCGTAAACCAGTTTCCCAGTATGATAATAATTTCAAGATAAATCTGTAATTTCATTTTACGTCAATTTTCCACCACTGACTTACAAGGCCTTGACTATATAAGCTAAAGAGCCCCAGAGAGTGGTCCAGTACACGGTAGATTTGCTGCAGGAGTAAAACGTTGGAAATCTAAAGGTACAAAGCAACTTAGTGTTAATATTTTCGTGTTCTTTTTATTATAAAGTGAAAAATATAACACCATTTGAAGTGATTTTTGCGAATTTCATTGGAAAGAAAATAGTTTGTGTTGGTGAATTAAATTTTACTGCGATTAAATTAATGTTAAACAATTTTTGTACACGCTCTCCAAAAGGGTTACCCTGGAAACTGTTTGTAGTCCGTAAAATGAAACTTTAGACCACCATATTACCTAAAGGTAACTTTGCAATACTGGACGCAAATCCCGACAAATTTTTGCGACTTTTTCCTTAATTGCAAGAGGAATGTCAACCATTTTTCTATTAAAAACAATTTCATAAACAAATTAGTTACCACGAACAGATTATAACAGACTAACGGATACTAAATTTTGTATAAAATCTTCTAATTTGCATTTTGGAGAGCTTATACAAAAACAAAATGTAATATTCATGACGAGGCGCTAACCGAGTCCCGTCAATATCCAGATGCGTCTGCCAAAACTTATTAAATATTATATCTTTTTGCTCTTCAAAAATATAACTCTTCTTCTATAATTTCAATACTTTTGCCCTATGTGACAGGTTGAAAATAATCACCCAATATAATGCAATGAAAATATTTTTATAAATTTAGATTTAAACTATATAGAAATTAATATAAACTCACTAAACTAACTATTACTATTATTATTACTACAGCAAGGATGACGCTCAGAACTACGATACCAGATGTTGCAGTAAACTCCGACTTAGTACCAGCCACTCGTGTGTTCTACTATCTTTTAATTCCTGCATTGGTATTATGGTATATTTATTGGCGTGTGTCAAGACGACATATGATCGAACTAGCAAAACATATACCTGGACCTAGCGGATTACCTCTTATTGGAAATGCCTTAGAATTTATTGGATCTTCATCTGGTAATAAATATTTACGTAACAAATCAAGAAAGCCAGGGCTTAGAGAATGAGAGGGGTTTACGGAAGTACGAGGCCATAGGCCGAATACTTCAAGCCTCCTCGTTCCGTAAACATATTTTCATAAGGTGTTATGTACGCTATTTTTCTGTAAGCGCTTTAATTAACTAAAAAATGTAAAAAGAAGTCCTGTAATGGACATGGAAACATTATTATCTATTTTATTATTTTTCATATCAAACCAATTGAGTAGAAATATTTAGAAACACAATCAATTAATAATAATAATAATATTTTCTGATTTCTTTTAGATATTTTTAAAAGGGTATACCAATTTTCATATCAATACGATGGTGTCATTAAAGTATGGATTGGACCAAAACTTCTGGTCTTTCTAGTAGATCCTCGTGATGTAGAAATTATTTTAAGTAGTCACGTTCACATAGACAAATCTCCTGAATATCGATTTTTCCAGCCTTGGCTAGGAAATGGTCTACTTATCAGTACAGGTAATTAAAAAAATTGTTTTTATATTTCGTCTTAATAAAAAAATTCATAACAGGTCAAAAGTGGCGAGCTCATCGCAAACTCATTGCTCCTACATTCCATTTAAATGTTTTAAAAGGATTTATAGATCTTTTTAATACCAATAGCAGAGCAACGGTGGAAAAACTACGAAAAGAACAAGGAAAAACCTTTGATTGTCATGATTATATGTCTGAGGCTACTGTGGAAATTTTATTGGGTACGTTATAATTTTAATATACTCTGCATTATACGGATAGGTCCTAATTATTTAAATACAATAGCAAATATAATTTTTAATTTACATTAGGTAGCAAGGGGTTTAACTACCCAAGTACACCGAAGTTATATGACCTCATCTAATATGCACGACCGCAGTGGGAATTCAAATCCCAGAGCTCTCAGACCTTTACCTGAGCAACTACGTAACTGGACCGCCAATTAAATTTTAATCGGTCAAATTTCATAAAATATTTTTCAGTTGACGATTATGCCGTGTGCCGGCTAGTCTATAAAATGTATACATTAATAATTAATTTGTTCTAAAATTATATCCTAGAAACTGCAATGGGAGTAAGTAAGAACACCCAAGATAAAAGTGGATACGAATATGCCATGGCTGTAATGAAAATGTGTGACATACTCCATCTCCGTCACACTAAATTATGGCTACGACCTGACTGGCTTTTCAATTTAACAAAATACGGAAAAATCCAAGAACAATTACTCAACGTCATTCACAGTTTAACACGTAAAGTTGTAAAAAGTAAAATGGAAGCGTTTGACAAAGGAATACGTGGATCAACAGCTATCGTACCTAAAGAAATCCAAACAAAAGAAGAAGATGTAAAAGCTAAAACTGTTGTAGAAGGAGTATCTTTTGGCCAATCTACTGGACTGAAAGACGATTTAGATGTCGATGATAACGATGTAGGAGAAAAAAAGAGGTTGGCCTTCTTAGATCTTATGATTGAAGCATCACAAAATGGGGTTGTTATCACAGATGAAGAAATTAAAGAACAAGTTGATACTATAATGTTTGAAGGACATGATACTACAGCAGCTGGGAGCAGCTTTTTCTTATCGGTCATGGCTGCTCACCCAGATATCCAAGAAAGGGTTATTCAGGAACTAGATGAGATTTTTGGGGATTCTGATCGACCCGCTACATTTGCCGATACATTAGAAATGAAATACCTTGAAAGATGTCTTTTGGAAACCCTTAGAATGTTTCCACCTGTACCAATAATTGCTCGCGAACTTCAACATGATGTAAAAATGGGTATGACAATTTAAATTACTTACCGTATAGAGTTGAATCAATTTAATTTCAGCTAGTGGAAATTACACCCTTCCTGCTGGTTGTACTGTAATAGTTGGCACCTTCAAAGTACATCGTCGACCTGATGTGTATCCAAACCCTGATAAATTTGATCCTGACAATTTCCTTCCAGAACGAACTGCTAACCGGCATTACTATGCCTTCATTCCTTTCAGTGCTGGGCCCCGTAGTTGCGTTGGTAAGCATAAAACGGTTCTGAAAATTAAGAGAAAAATTAAAATTAATTTAATTTCAGGTCGTAAATATGCTATGTTAAAGCTCAAAATCCTACTTTCTACCATCATGCGAAATTTCCGTGTAAAATCTGACTTAAGAGAAAACGATTTTCAACTTCAGGGAGATATAATTCTGAAACGTGCTGAAGGATTCCAAGTTAGGCTAGAACCTAGAAAACCCAAAGCTAATAAAGCGCGTAAACTTTAAATAATATCTAAAAATGTAGTCAATTAGCTCTATTGCGTATCATAATCGTTTACTTAACGTCAAAAATTTAAGTTCATGTTAAGACAATCTTCGTATCGTGCATTTTCGGTTACGGTCAGTACCCGAAGATATGAGATCGTAAGTATATTCTTAACATGATCTTAATTTTTAACGTTCGAAATGAATGTCGTTAAATAAACGAATAATAATACGTTGTAGGTAATAGGGCTGAATTAATTGAAATTTTTATGGCCAGTCGCACTAAATTATTAACTAACTGGATCAGTGTTAAATTTTTGTGGGTGTAGTATATAATTATAATTAATCATAATTAGGCTAGTTAGGTGTAAAATTTAAATGTTATGATACAATACAAATACAATTATGTTCAATTATTCGACTTGAAATTTATTTTTTATAATAAACTTTCTAACGGCCCCTTCCAGAAAACTAAACAGCGTAGATACAAAAAACTGTTACAGAGCAAGAAACTTATCCATAAAAAGAAAGCGATGTGTAAATTCAAAACGAAATCTAAATTGATTGATCATTTGAGATGAACATTTGACAGTTAGGTGTGAACTGATCATTCGCGTGGCGATTTGTCCATAGGGGCACTTGGACACGTGCCCGACCAGAGACTCAAAGAAATCTCCGTTTGATCATTAAAAAATAATATTATGTAACATTGTATGTAACTACTCAGTACCTATTAGTATGTAAGGTTCAACCCGGGCACGTAACCAGGGCACCCCAGACCTGTGACCCATGTTCTTTATTTTTTTACTATGTGTGTTAGAAAGAGATCGATGCCAAAATTCGTCATAAATTAAATCATGTGCTTCAGATTTTTTTTTGAGCTTCTTCACAAGGAAAATCAATCTGATGGAATTGAAAAGATTGAATTGAATAGGGGGAAGGGGGTCGCGCAAATTTTTGTCTAAGGTATTTTTCGAGAATAATGAAGGAGTTATATAACTTGCAAGACAGTTTATTTAGATTGAGATTTTAGATACTATTATATTGGGTTGTACTTCAGGATACTTTCTCTACAGAATACATGGAAGTAAAACAACAGCTTATATAAGTTTTATTAATATTAGCACGTAAAAAACTTTCTTCTGTTACGAAGAAGATGCGAAAGACAAATCTGCGCGCTGTACGATTATAGCATTTATCCGACGTAATAAAACTTACTAATCTGTCATAACTCATAATACCATAATATAAATATTGATACAGAAAAGCCTTTTAATAAGAAACAAAATAAAGAATTTAGCAAAATGGTATCTAGATTAACAAGGAAATATTTTGATTACCGTGATTGAAGGAAGGTATGATTCTGTAACGAATTAAAAATCAAAACTCGTGACGTTATAAGTAACTGGAGATTTATAAGCATTTGTGTATTTATATTCTAAGTATTCTCAAGAGCCATTAGAAAAGTTCTATTGGAGTGGTTCACTAACAGCTAAGTAAGGATAGGCTTTCCATGGCCATGTTTCCAACTCTTAATTGTGAAATTACCTAATGGCTCGCAAGGATAATACCAAGAAGCAAGTACTTCCTTAAGCTGGTAAGGATTAATAAATAAACCATCCAAAATGGGCTCTGGACGTGTAAATTGGTGCAGATGCAGCAAAACTGCTTTCGAAACTGCACGAAATTGTTCTAGACTCTAGAGAAGCAGCCAAATGATCTGCATTCTGCAAAAGGACTTAAATGTGCACGTATTTATGAAACATGCATAAATTTAACTCTGCATGCTATTACATGCAGAAAAACATGCAAAACTTTCACTAGCTAGCATCAATATTCTATACAAAATATAAAAATCCTTTCATGAAAAAGTTTAGAGAACTAAACTTGTTTCGAAAACTAAGTTCTCATCTTCAGTAGACATAAAAACTCCATAACTCCTCTCTACTTTGCCACAATTTATAAATGTCATAATTACTGATATAATACATCCGTACTGAAAAGTCTTCAGGCACAATTCAATTTATTCTGCGAATTCATTTATTATAAAATAAAAAAACTAAAGGAACTGTATAAGTGGAAGAATAATGCACAATGCACTTATGCAGCATATTGCAAATTTGCGTCATTAATGACCTACAATACCATCATACGAATATATTCCTTATGCCCTTATTTACAAACGACTTTCAGTACAAACCTAGTAAATTCTTTACGTCAATTTTACATTAAACATTGGTTAAAATTTTTATATTTAAACCAAAAATTTCAGTCGCTGAATCTAGTTCAGTGAGTGGCAGCGCCACAGTGGTATGTGATTACAGATAATAAGGTATTTTCATATCTTTTTTTTTCAGTAATTGCATTTGTGTACTGACGGGGAATTGCTTGATAACTACTTTAAAATATTTGTACAGGGTGATTTAGGACTGAGGTCTATTGCCATACTGTATGTGCTGAGGCAGCAAAAAATGCTCGATTTGTTCAGAATTCCCTAATCCCTAATCTGCCTATAAAGTATAGCAACAGACCTCGGAATCACCCTGTATAAAGACATGTTTTCCCCAACAATTTTACCTATAACTAAAATAATAATTTCTGTTCGTTAGAGAAAACAAAATGTCTGTAAGTACAACAATCCCAGAAGTAGCAGCGAACTCTGCTATAATATCAGCCACCAGTGTATTCTACTTCCTTCTGATTCCCGCATTGGTATTATGGTATACCTATTGGCGACTATCAAGAAGACGTTTACTAGAGCTTGCTGACAAACTACCAGGACCAAAAGGATGGCCCATTCTTGGAAATGCACTTGATTTCACCGGCTCTGCACCTGGTAACTATTCATCCCTTATATCGAAACTTTTAGTTATGTTCCTGTGTTAATTATTTTCAGAGGTGTTTAAAACCATATATCAATACATATACAATTTTGATACCGTTATTAAAGTATGGATCGGGCCCAAACTGATGGTATTCTTGGTTGATCCTCGTGATGTAGAAGTTATATTAAGCAGCCATGTTCATATTGATAAATCTACCGAATATCGTCTATTTGAGCCTTGGCTAGGAAATGGTTTACTTATTAGCACTGGTGAGAAATTAAAATTAATTGTTACAGAACTTTCATTTAAGAAAAAATATTATAATAGGTCAAAAATGGAGAAGTCATCGTAAATTGATTGCTCCAACATTCCATTTGAATGTTTTAAAAACTTTTATCGATCTATTTAACGTCAATAGCAGAGCAACAGTAGAAAAGATGCGACAAGAACAAGGAAAAACTTTTGACTGCCATGATTACATGTCTGAAGCAACAGTGGAAATGCTCTTGGGTAAGTTTAAACACCTTCGATATAAAAAATCTTTTCTAATTGACAAACATGATACTGATTCGATCGGTGAAAATTTAAAAAACGATTTTATTTCTACGTCTTTCGACGATTCGAAAATTGCTTACCCTTGCCCAAAATTCACAGTTTCTCGTAAATTTTTCCGTATTCGTTGAAAAGTTTTGCAGGACCATGCATAAAGTGTTGGTTCATAAAAGAAAGTTCTGAATTTTCATAAACACCCACACAGGAAATTAATTTTTACAGAAACCGCAATGGGAGTCAGCAAAACAACACAAGACCAAAGCGGGTTCGAATACGCCATGGCAGTTATGAAAATGTGCGATATTTTGCATTTACGTCACACCAAACTATGGCTAAAACCTGATTGGATCTTCAAATTAACCAAATACGGAAAACTCCAAGAGGGTCTAATTGATGTTATCCACAGCCTTACACGTAAAGTGGTAAAAAGTAAAAAAGAAGCATTCAATAAAGGAATTCGTGGATCAACAGCCGAAATACCTGACGATATTCGACATAAACAAGATTTAAAGAACGAAGCCACAGTATCTAAAACAGTCGTAGAAGGCGTGTCTTTCGGTCAATCTACTGGACTTAAAGACGACTTGGATGTTGACGATAACGATGTCGGCGAAAAGAAGAGATTGGCTTTCTTGGACCTTATGATTGAGGCTTCTCAAAATGGAGTTGTCATCACCGATGAAGAAATTAAGGAACAAGTAGACACGATTATGTTTGAAGGTCACGATACAACCGCTGCTGGAAGCAGTTTCTTCCTTTCAATGATGGGAGTTCACCCAGAAATTCAAGAAAAAGTAATCCAAGAAATGGATGAAATATTTGGAGATTCTGACCGCCCCGTTACATTCGCTGACACATTGGAAATGAAATATCTTGAACGATGTCTTCTAGAAACCCTTAGGTTGTATCCACCTGTACCTGTAATTGCTCGACAACTAAAACAAGAAGTAAAACTATGTAATTTTTTATTATTACAAATAATTTCTTTAGCTAACTAGTAAACACATTTCAGCTAGTGGAGATTATACTTTACCTGCTGGTTGCACAGTAATAGTTGGAACATTCAGAGTACATCGCAGACCAGATATATACCCAAACCCAGACAAATTCGATCCTGACAATTTCCTTCCAGAAAGAAGCGCTAACAGGCATTATTATGCTTTTATTCCTTTCAGTGCTGGACCCCGCAGTTGCGTAGGTAAATACATCATCATTCATTATAAAAGATTTAGTTTGAAACCTATTCAATTTTTTTAGGACGTAAATACGCTATGTTGAAATTAAAAATTCTTCTTGCAACTATTATGAGGAATTTCCGAGTCAAGTCTGACTTAAAAGAAGATCAATTCAAATTACAAGGAGATATCATTCTTAAACGAGGTGAAGGATTCCAGATAAGATTGGAGCCCAGGAAAACAGCTAAAGCATTCTAATACCTTTTTCTATTTTAATTTGACGCTGACCAAATAAAATGTAATACTATTAGGTATAATGTTATATCTATGTAATTATTGTAGTCTTAGAATAATTAAATATAGATAGATGAGCATCCCTATTTGAAATTTTATTACCTTATTAATATCTGCTGGAAGAGAAAAAGGGGCGACTGAGAGTGTTAGATCAAGGGCAACGCCATAGAACTGAATAAGCAACAGCAACATACGATGCAAATGCCATTTTTCGAAAGAGATTTAAAAACTGTGCAATTACCAGCTTCTGTTGCCCCGAAGGAAGCGTGGACGTGATCCTTCTACGGACAATAATTCAATAAAATATGGTAGCGTTTGTTTTATCAAAACCGCCAATTTTGGGTTACTGAGTGAGGGTTAAAGGACTGGACGTTGTGGACTCACATATTTTTGTGATGAATGATAAAAATTAGGGTTGGGGTTTTCTACTCTTTTATCTGATTTGATTTTTCGTTGTGGAATCAAATGCGTTCTTGGTTATCGAATTGTGACACTGTGTGGTTTCCACCTCGAAGTGATGGAGGGAGTAGAACCATCTTAAGGCGCTTATGGACGTGGAAGTCTTTCTCATCGTAGTTCTCCAAGTCTATGATGACGGGATTTTCGTTAAACTTAATGGAATCGTAAAAGTTGGGTAGCTGTTTCTCGGATATATTCTGCCTCTAGGTGAAAAGTTGGGTGTTTCTCATGAACCAAGGATCGTTGAAGACCATCCGGAGGTTTTGTCTAATCTGTAATCTGGAGCTTGTGCATGCTCGTTGGGGCAACGTATCCCAGATGCGTAAGTCATGGTCGGATAGCTGATGGCCTTATAGATCCTCATCTTGTTTTTAACTTACTCGGATTTAACTCACTGTGTCTGTTCAGCAAGGGGTACAAAGCAACCATGACTGCTTTTGCATGGTTGGCGCAATAGTTAATGTGACTGATCCACATCAGTTTCTCATCTAGGTTGATACCCCGGTACTTGACTTCTCACCTCCATGAGGTAGGAGTGCCTGAGAACTGGATGTCGGCAGTGGATTGGATTTGGGGTGGTCTAGGTATTTATACCTAGTATTCAGTCCTTACAATTTTTCGTAAGGTGTTCTGTTGGCGGTACGTGTGATATATATATTCTGTCGACGGTATGTGCGCTTTTGGTATTCTGTTGGCGGTACGTGCGTCTGTGTTTTGTAATGGCCGCCTGGGGTTACCCATATCATCCGTTCTGGAGCCGGTACCTGCGGTTCAGATTCGTAAATATTTAATGTTTTGTGGTCTATAGGCATAAGCATAACAGGTCATGCTTCTATGTAAGGGCGAGGTACTTGATTACTACTTCTAGTACGAGTATACAAGGTATTTTAAAATCGACGTGAAGAAACATACCATGGAACATGGCAGATTCCTAAGGTAAAGGCAGTCCAAGATTTTATTTCTTCAACATTTGTTTTGAAACTACACCAAATATGCAGATACTTCCTGCTTTCCGTTGTTAGCAGCTTTCCATCACGTGCAAATAAATATAAAACAAAAATAGTTAGCATTGCATAGGAATTTCTGACTGATTTATTTTCGTGTCTTCCTGTCACTCAACCCTGACGTAATATATTTGTTATTAAATTAGTTCTAAAGCAGAATTCTAAACAAATGGGGGATCTCGAGATGATTTCTCCTACAAAAAAGGAGAGGCTAAAGCGACAAGCAAAACTTAAACGTAGGGAAGAGATGCGAGCAGCTCTCCCTATGTTAACTAGAGAAGAAATTAGAAGGTAAAAATTAGTTAACACAGGAACATTTGATTAGGATTTGTAAATTTAGATTTCGTGTTCCCTATCATGAAGCCATATTAGTTGAATTGGCTGAAGAAGGCTTTCCTAGTACTGTCGAATTTCTTAAACAATTACTGCAATACCAAGCAGATCTTATAAGAGAACATGGACCGGATTCAGCTGTTGCAGCAAGACCTGAATTACTTTCAAGCAAGGCCCAATTAGACGAACTTTATCTTGGATTAAAACATGCAGAAGCCGCTCATTATGCTGGTAATATTAAATTTAATAAAAGAACTTACAGTGCCTTTGACATGAAACGAGAAAGAGATATCAATTCTGCAATATCTTTCTACACCAACTAATGTAAAATCACATTAAAACTTAATTCTAGCAAATAATTCTTCTAGATGATGTTGGAACAGAATGTGACCATTTAATTAAACTAGCAATAAGTTTTGGGCTCGGTTCCCAAGACTGGTGGTGGCTTGGAGAGCAATTGTTAATCCAAGCAGTTAACGTTACTTCGACTTATCAAAAAGATGGTAAACGAAGAGAAGCACTTGCTAGATATATTAATGGAAAGTTTATATTAGAGAACAGTTAGTATTTCATTTTTCAAGACTTTCGTTTGTTCACACTAATTTTTTATCAGTATCAGCCCCACTCCTAGCTAAAGACGAATTGGCTGTGGCGCGTCAGCTTTCTATGGGACAACATTGGAGCGCAGGAAAGGATATCGGATATAAGCAAGATAGTATATTTGTTGAAAGCTGTAAACTTTTATATCAAGCACTTTTGATTGAGGCTAAAGAAGTAATGCATCATGATCCTTTAAAAGCTGCCAGGATATGTGCCATTGCTAGAAAAAGGGCTACTGATGGTAAAAATTATCTTTTTTTTAAGTAAGATATTCATAATTAACACCTCGGCTGTAAAATTTTAATAGTCTAGCTCATTTTAGGGATTTTAGCAACTACAGTCGGATTCGATCTTATTCTGCGGGTGCAAAATGCTATCCTTTTTTGTTTCCTAGGCAACTGCAGTAAATTTCATAAACTTGCGCTCGCTCTAACAGCAAATACCAATAAATTATGAAGCTAGAAAGGGGAAAGTAGAACTAGGGATGCATGCAGTAGTTCGGATCAGCCGCAAAATAAGATTGAATCCGAGTGTAATAGATATACTGTAGAATAGAATGTATATCTATGACAATGACAATATATTAAAGGGAATAATGAGCGGTAGGTACCTACATTCATAACATCCTAGGGCGTTATGAACTGCTTAATATAATCTCGTTTTTACACGACCTATATATAAAGACCTACCTTACTCCCTCAAAACAGGGAGTAAAGTGGCCATTTTACTCCCAAGGGAGTACAAGTACAACAAATGACAAAAAAGTTCAAAATTTTACTTTATGTCATTCTGACGTTTCAAAAATGCAGCCTCCTGAGAGAATTTTCCAATTTCAATATTATTCTTCACTCTCATGGTAGCTTTTAACATTGAAAAGAGCGAACATAACGTTGATGTTTCCAAGATTTTTGCCTTTTCGGCAAAATCAACGAGAAATACTCTCTCTGTATAATTTTCAATGTCTTTACCCACACACCATTCAAAAAAGTCTTGATACGCTTTTTCGTATAATTTTCGCGACTTTGGGGGTAATAAATCCATCGTCACAATCGCTGCCGCTTCGTCAATATCTTTCAAATCACCCATTTTCAAGAATTTTGTTAAAACACGACCGCAGTTTTAGAATGGCTACCGGTTGTTTACAAATCGCCTAGGTTACGATGCTTTTGAGATGAGATTTTATTAATTGCGATTTTCACCTATCTACCACAGCATATGTGATTGCTTTTGGAAAATTCGTAAATTTTTGCAATTAAGCCCTTGAGGTCGTGTAAAAAATAATATATATACCGCAGGACTAAAGTACTTCTTCATCCCTCGGGTGATTTACTGCCCTCGCTCGCTGCGCTCGTTCAGGCATTAAACTTTCACCCTCGGGGATTAAAAGTTGTACTTTAGTCCCTTGGTATATAATATACTATTGACAGAGATAAACAAGAAATATTTGTCAAGTAAAAAATAAACGCTATTTTAGCTTGCGATCATACCGGAGAAGCGGAGATATTAATGCTACAAGGGATATGTGAAATGAATGGAGGTGAAGCAAGTGCAGCAGTAACTTCATTTAATAAAGCATTAATAGCACAAACTAAACTTGAAGAAATAGAAGGTATTTGTGAGGCAAGAATTCAACTTGCTTTGGCTTACCTAAAGTAAGACACCAGAAACAATCATTCTGCACCGATATTTAAACATTGCAATTCTTAGAACGGGAAAATTTCCACAAGCCTTAGAGCAGTTGGAAAAACTACTTGAATTTACGGAAGAAAATGATTTACTTCATTACACAGCGCAAGCTTACAGATATCTAGGCGAATATTACCTAAATCAAGGATCACCATATTTGGCCACCCCTACATTAATAAAAGCTTTTAGTATTTTCGAAGTACTGAAAGTATATAGAGATATTCACAAGGAAAATGCTTCAAATTTGGCTGCTGTATCTTCTGGTAATGATTATTACAAAAAGTTGTTATATTTGGTAATTATTATTTATCTCTAGGTCAAGAATTAATGCCAAAATACATTGATTTAATATTAAACTGCGGGAAAGAGGGATTTGACAAAATTCCGTTCGTATTGCAATTAGTTGACTGGAAAGATACTAGAAAACGATTCTGGGAAGAAGTTGATGATAGTTCGGGTCTTGGTAAATCAATTAGCAGCATAGATGAACGTGTAAAGCGTTTTTCCAAAAAGTCAATGGAATGGAAAGGAGGGAAAGGAGATGAAAAAACTAGTGAAAAGGCTCTGGCATATTTAGCAAAAATTAAAAAGGTAATTATGAAATAGTTATTTACGTAACAAGTTACGAAAGTGTCACTTTGGGAATTTACGGGGTTTGTTGAAGCCTCCGAATCCGGCAGAAACAATTGCGTGATGTAGTAGATAGTAGGGTAGTAACGTGATAGTAAGTAGTTTTTCTGCATCAATATATTCATAATTTCCACTGACAGTGAAGAAAGTATGATAAGATAAAGAAATTTACTTAAATAAAATAATGTAGCTACAAGTTAAAAAAATTTAAAAAAAAACTGCTTCGCGGTCATGGATTTGAACCAGAGTTTTCTGGGTTTCAAACTGTCGCCCCATTAAATTCAACTAACCCTTCATTTGATAGAATTTTCTATTGTTTGTCATAGTTTTCTTTAATGAAAATAATGTTTTCTATTGCAGATGAGAAACAGTAGTGCTGCGTACAAATAAAAATAGAAATGAAGGGAATGAGAAACAGGTCAACAAGGCACAAATAAAACCCACTTGGAATTCAGAATATATTAGGAATCAGTTGATTATGGATTGTATTTTATGAAATTTTTTATGCAGCTATTGCCCATAAACCTTTGATCTTAATTAATATATTACGTTTTATGAAAAAATATTAATTTTGATATATTCTTTAGCCGATGATGCAAAAATATTTAAATAGTTTAGTAAAACTAAGTCCAACTTTTCATAAGTAGCTAATTCCATGGCTATATAGTACTGGGATCACAGATATTCACGCAAAGTGCGTTAGCGTAGTACACGAGGTCTCTGTCTAACAGTACTGTTCTGCAACACGCTTACTATACGTAGCCGTAGTAAGGAGCATACATTATAATAGGGCTGCAAAAATTACCAGTACATTATTGTTAAAAACTAGTATTTAGTTAATTAGAACAGATGGACGCAGAAGGAGAAGGTATCAATCAATTAGTACTTACTGGGTCTAACACCCCAATTCTGTAAGCCGTAACGACTCGTTCGCAAACGATTGTTGGTATTTGAACGAGTTTTCCCTCTAAAGTTATTACGAGAGGTATATTATGAGTCGCCAACGATTGTCATTAGCTAAAGAGTCGTTCCTGAATAGGTTGCAGAATAGGGGTGTCAATTTGGAAACTGTAAGACTAGCACAGCAACTCCATCCGACTTTTGAAAATTTTATTTGCAAAAATAATAAATTTATTACACTTTTAGAAAATAATATTATAAGCAAGGCTGTTCACCACAATGTGAAATTTAAAAGGCTTTTCCCCATTGTGTCGTATTTATTTTCCTGCTTTTGTGTTCTGGACTAGATTTTTTTGTTCATTTTTTTAGGTAAATAGGCCTGATTTTCACATTTTTAAAAACACTCATTTTGAGACCGAAAGTCCTTAAAAATGAAAGCTTTAAAGCTCCTAAAAAATCAGTCGCAAAAATAAAAATCTTAATTTTTGACGCATTTTTCCATTCAAAAAAATCTGGTCTAGCTATTAAACCAGACATGATAGTGGTAGGTAGCGGTCTAAAAATAAGTGTTTTTTGAAAACGATATGAAAGTCAGATCTATTTACCTAAAAAACGCAACAAAAGAAATGTGGTCTAGAATATACACTTTTCTTTTATAACTACTAATGAATATTTTTATTGGAACTAATGTTGGGTAGGGTGCTTAATAGATTTCAGTTCTTGAAGGAAGAGGAAAAAAATTTATATACCTATTTATAGAAAATAATAACATAAGGAAGGCTATTCACCACAGCACAAAATTTAAAAGGCTTTTCCCCAGTGTGCCGTATTTATTTTTTCTGTTTACATGAAATTTTATTATATTTCCCAACATTTTTATTGGAATCGGCACCTATTGGGTCTTCATGGTTCAGCAAGGATAGTCGTCTTTATCCCTATTAGCAGGCGCGAGTGGTTCATGGGTTAACATAACCCACTTGCCTGCCGGCCCACGCCATTGGTAAGGTTTTGATTTTATAAATGCGGAATCAATTATTTGCTTTTCAGATAAGAAATGCAAATGTAGGACCCATGTTTGGCATGATAGGATCCCTTCAAGGCCCAAGGGGTTGAAGTTCCTCTAGCTAGGCAAAAGTCTGGGTCCGAGTGAACCAGTTGGCAGAAGTGCAATAAAGTGCTAAGACGTAGGCCCACTACAATTAATCAATCATTGCTCCAATTAGAAATCTAGACATGCTAAACATTAGGATAGGAGGCCCATGATTGAAATCAAACACTCCGAAAGCACTAAAACTTTATTATTTTCACTACAAGATTGAATGCAAATAAAACCTATTGCATAATCCTGTTTAGATGAAACACAGAAGTATGTTAAAGATATACTAATCAAGAATGACAAACAAGACTTTCTATTGTATTCCTGTTTATCATTCATTTTGTTCTAATATAGATACATGAAAATATGAAATTATTTTTGATAAGGTTGTTCTTATTAGAAGGTTAATATTTAAATACAGAACTGAATTATTTAAATTAACATGTTGCTAAACTCAGGACATTCATAGATTGGTCTTAATACTATAGGTCCCAGGTTGGTGCCTACTTGTAAACAATCAGGAAGACCTAAGCTTCATGTTTCTGGAGTTATGGAAAAGTGACCCAGGCCACTGCATTAACAAGGTATCTCTTTCCCAAGAGGATTGGTTCTGAAGGGAGAGAAAGACCAAAATCTTAGCTTGTGTCCTCCAATGGGACACAATATACTAATGATCATAAATAACTGCTTTTATCAGTTAGATTTTTTCAATAACAGAAGAAAATAAATAATATACCCTCAATACTATTTCTAATTTTGTTTTTGACTTGGAATTAGATTGTCCTAAAATTTAACTTCTGGACTACCTACATATACACAAAATCTATTCATTTTAATATTCTACTTAAAAATAAAAAAAGTTTACTACACAAATATTTTTACATTTATATGATGTATAAATAAGCTCTAAAAACCTTTTTCTATACTTTGAATGAGATATAAAAAAATTGTCTACTTGTACAAATTTTGCAGCCACTTCGTAAATCGGGTACAAACATTTTATTTTTGTAAAATTCGTTATAAAAACTTTGAGATGGTAAAAATATTTGTAAGGCGTTTGAAAATTTGAGCTGTACTTGGGGGTAATCCCCTAACTAACATGAAGTCAAATCCCAGATTTCTACATTCCACCTAAACCACTATCCCACCTTCTAAGTCATTGTACTGTAAATCCTCCAAACAGAAAAGAACAGTTAGAATGTGTGCCTTTTGAGTCATATTTTTGATTACAGCTAAATCTAGGTTAAAAAAATTCTTTATACAGACTTGATCAAACTAATTTGTATAACTATCTCAAATAGTCCTAAAATATGTAGTACGATTGAAAAATAAATCAAGGGTTAAATGTTAAATTATTAAATTTTAGTAGAATGGGTTTTATAACAAACAACCTAAACATAAATATAAAAGAGCAGGTTAGATTTGAATGGTATTGGACATGGTATAAAAGTTCTATATCCATTAACATTTAAACAAAAGTTCAATGGACAATAGGGAAGGTTATGACCTCCATTAAAACGGTTGAATAATAAATTAGTACAAAAAATTTCATACTTTAAGCTATCAAAGACTTTTGCTGAAGTGAATTTCTGAATAAAAGTTGTAATAATTAGTATAGAACTGTCTTGCAAAGCAGTTATACAGGTTTTGTATTAAATCATATAAAAAATTAAAATAGGGAGTCATCCATATCACCCTACCATCATAATCAACTAACTATGTAAAAATTAATTCACTAACATAAATCAAGTACAAAAACTTATTTGATTAACACTATAAGAGTCTCATAAGCTCACATTTTATTCAGAATTATCTACAGTCTTATCCTGTGACAAGTCTTCAGTTTTATTTATACTATCTTCTTGGATCGCTTCAGATGCATGGTCATCACTTGGTGATGCTGGATTATCATAGTCCATAGCAAATCGCACTTTTTTTGGTTTGGGAGTTACAGTTTCTGTATCACTTGAATTCTCTTCTGGTTTATTATCAAAAATCACCAAACTTGTTACTCTTTTCCGTTTTAAGTTTTCCTTGGCAACCGTTGGGCTATTGGTTTGATCTTCTGCGCCATTTTCTACTTGTTCAGATTCACTATCACTGTTGGTAATGTTTAATCTTTTATGTTCATTATTTGTGTCACCATTTGTGTTGACTGATTCATAATTTTCATTTTCTGAAGCAGTATTTTCAGTGGACTCCTCTGGTTTTTCTTCTTCTTTTTCCATATTAATTTCTTCTTCATCTTGCAAAGATTCTTCTTCTTCTCCATGCAATTTAGCTAAATTTTTTTCAATAATATTCTCTGTCTCAGTATCAGAGTCTGAACTTTCAATATTAATTTCTGTTAAATTTTCATTCTTTTCTCCGTGCTCTTCTTCCTCATCTTCTCTTTGTTCTTCTTCTTTATCGATATCTTCACTTTCTTTGATAGAATTAAGTGACTCTGGTTGTTCAGGTTTTGTTTTATCATCTTCTGTATTATTTTCTTTCGTTACATCCTCTATTTCTTTTTCTTTATCAGTAACAGAGTTGCTTTCCATATCTGGAATTATTTCAAGATTTTCATTTTTTTGCGACTCATTCTGCACTTCCTTCTCTGATTCAATTTGACACTGTTCTTCAGAATTCGAAGCCTGCTTCTCATCAGCATCAACTTTAGGGTCTTTAGTTGAAGAATCTGAATTTTCCTGTTCTACATTGTCTTCATTTTTACTTTTACCTGTTTCATCATCCTTTTTAACTGTTTCTCCTTCTTCATCTGAATTTAAATTCTTAATAATGTTATCAATATCGTTTGAACTACTACAATCTGAATCTTCTACGACGTCTACATATTTTTTTATGAGGGAATCTATGTTTGATTCTACTTCTTGTGGTTTATTATTTTCTTCAGGAGGATTTTGTGAAGCATCTTCAGATGTATTTAATTGTTTAGATAAATCTTCCCGTGTAACATTAACGATAACATCCTCAGGTTTCTCATGCCAAAGACAATGTGCCTTAAACTCGCAATTTACTTTAAATACTTGGTCGCAAACATTACAAGCATAAGGTGAGTTAGAGATGGGGCTAGAAAACATTTTAACTTTTATTTTGCTTTTAGGACGACCCTGAGGTTTAATACGAATTTTTTTAACAGGACGAGGAGTCACTTTTTTAATGTTTTTATTAACTTTGCCTACTTCACTTTCAGTATCTGACAATACTATAACCTGTATTTCTTTATTCAACCGACTACTTTTACGGGCAATTGGTGGAGTATTGAATTTTTCAATAACACGTCTTTTCGAGACTGTTTTGGATTTGCTTTTATTAAGTTTCATTGGCACACTTTCTTTCTTGTTTGATTTAGCCATTAACACATAAGGAATAGACTCAAACATTTTTTTGTCTTTAACAATATTTCGTGGCCATTTAATATTATTCTTACTCCCTTTAATTGATTTCAAATGCCTTAAACTAAATTCAAATTTTTTGGATTTTTGTGGAGTAATTTTATGACTTTTAACTGTGCTACTAGAATTGATAGATTGTTCCAAATTTATTTCACAATCAGAATCAATGACAGTATAGGAATTCCGTTTTCTTTTCTGGGGTGTTGTTGAATTACTTTCACGATGAGATCTTGTCAGCCTACTATGATTGTTATTTTCAGGGGTAATATTTTCCTTGTCTTTTATAAGAATAACATCATCTGCTGTGTTACTACTTCCTGTATGAGACGATTTAATTCTCTTAGACCTTTTAATTGAAGCCTGTGACTGTTTTTTACCATTTATCTAAAAGTAGATATTCTTTTTATTTGTTAAATTTCCTAATTAATAAATTTACCTTTTCCATAACATGTTTATTCATTTCAAACCATATACTTAGATAGAATAAACAATCAAAACATATTGCACATTGCAGGTATGGTCTTGGATATAAAGTGGAATTCATAAAAGATTTAATTTTTATATCAAACTCATTTGGATTGCTGTCTGTTTGAATTAAATCTGAAGATTTGGATTCACAAAGTAAGCAAGCCATTCGAGATTTCTTAAATGATGTAGTATGGTTTTTAGATATTTCTTCATAAATATCTTTTAATTTATGTGAGACAACTATTTTATGGGCACACAATGTACAAAACTTTTTGTCCACTGTTGCTTCCTGAAACTAATAAAAAATACATGCACTACCTAATTATATTTAAATAAGGACAGTAGGGGGTTATTTTATTTTCAATTCCCTGCCCTTATCCCAGTCCCGCATTAACAATTTTGAAGGCCCTACGCATAATCAGAATCTTGGACCGTTGGATGGAGCCCCTTATACAATTACTTTATGTCTTTATGATTTAAATTGAAGGATACATCAAAAAGTGGCGGCGCGGCGCTAGCATTTTAAATTGGGGGGTTCACTGAGGGGCCCACATTTATTGTGAGGGGGCAACCATAACTCCATCAGTGCAGGATTCTAGGTAAAAGGACAATAAAGGTACAGTGAGTAATCAGCAGTTGATCGACAATTTTTGTTGAAGAAAAAACTAGGGGGGCCAACAGGGGGCCGTGTTAATATCTAGGGGGGCCTCGGCACCCTCGGTCCCCCCGCTAGCGCCGCCATTGATCAAAAGGTGAGGTGAAAAATAATAAACTATTTTATTTATCCTTTATTAATTCCTATTATGTTATGTGACACCATAATTGTTTCTTTGAATAGTTTGCCTATAATATCGGATCTTGTTTTTATTTGAGGAAATTTCTCAATTGTGGAATCAAATGAAAAACTTCGCATGATATTTTGCTCTATATTAAGCATCGCTAATCAAGTTAAAAGTAACTGTTTAATGGTACCGAGTAAGTAGGTACTTTTATACGTGTTTAAGGGCTGAGAATGATCTCTCTTCTGTCGCATTAGATGACGGTAGAGTTAAGGAAATTCTTTGTATAATTTCCACATTGGGGAAAAAAATTTGGCCAGTAAAATAATATACAATTAATATAAGATACACAAAATTAGATCATTGTCAATGAAGAATGGGCCCATGTGTTGATGCTAGGCATGTATCTCATGGGTCTAAAGGGTAATCCGGCCTGCTTTAGCCCTGTACACCCCAATTATTTCAGTTTTAGATCCAACTACACATAATTAACAATATTACAGCCTTTGTGCAATGTTTGCTTCCTAAAAAACGCCTAAACAAGTACATTAGGGACTAGGAATCACTTCCTGGAGATTGGAATTCTTTCAAGTAGGCAAACTTCTCCCTTAGGGGTACGATGGGTCGCAGTACAAGGTGTCAGGTTCAAGACTTCGCCCATAATACAATTAAACTAACACTGAATAAGATAATGTTGTATAATAAAGAGACTAATAATTGTGTAACTAGGGCTAGATATTCATTAATTGTAGGATAAATTCGAATGTACTTCAGCGAAGTTAAAATTTTTAGGTTAGGTTACCTTTGTACTACAAAATCAAAATTACTTACACATTCTAAAGCTACTGTATCTTTATCAAAAAATGTACTGTTCATGTATTTCACGTATGGTGCAAGACTGTTAGAAGATAAAACTGCTGTATTTTGATCACAGAGCATACAAACTTCCATTGGAATCAACTCCATGATTTGATCTATGATTTGCCTAAAAATGCTTGAAGAAAAGGTAGTTAGTATCATAATTTGTAGGAATAGTATTCATATTACCATTATTTCTGGTTCATTATCAAAAAATATTAAAAAGCATAAACAATTCAACACCACAAGAGATAACAAGATAATCAAGATAATGCCAATTATTCGGCGCGAAACTTGGAAAATGACAATGAAAAATTCCCTATGACAGCAATGCTGCCACGTTTCAATAAATGTTGATATTTGGAAATATATTTATCGATGTTGCCATAACTTTCCATTGTTTAAACAATATATCAACTCATAAAATTTACAACACATTGTTTTTCGCGAACACGACCATTCATTGGCTTTTTCAAATTGTACCCTGGAATAAGTCCGAGTAGTACTGAATTCCTTCGAGTAGCACGGAGTAGCTCCGAGTTTGGGACGAAGATGCGTGGTAACTTCTCAAGCCGGGACTTCCCATCCTCCAAGATCGAGTATGAACAAAGGGCGTCTAGGGGTGGCAAAAATTTGTAGGATTCATGAAATTGGTATCCCCAAAGGACCTGAAGGAGTGGAGGAAGATATGTTTTACAGCAAATAATTCTTCAAATAATAATACCCCTTGCCCTTGCGGTTTTCTTTAACCTATGCCGCTCGCTTTAGCAATTAGGTTCCTCCCAAAAAATTTCATACTGAATCCGTTCGGTAATATCAATTTAGTATAATACTTTTCGGACACCCTATACATTGATTTATTTTCATTCTGAAGTTAGCAGCCAAAAGCAAACGATGGTAGACGAGTGATCACGAATTTATAATCTCTTGTTATTGTCAAAATGTACCAAAGTCGCGCGGTGGCTGTCAGTCTGTCAGTGTCTGTCAAATGTGAACCCAGATTACCTAAACGTTAAATTACATTTTTAACGTCACAATAAACAGATAAACTAATTTTATAATACATATTGAGTGTTACCCACATTACCGAAATAGTAGGTCTTACAATAATTTATTTTTTAAGTTAAAAAATCCCTTACCATTACAATGACTACCTCCAGTGAAGAAATTTTGTTACAAGTACCCTATGTAAGATTTAAAAAGGGGGATGGTACATTATACCTCATGGATCAACGTATAGCATGGATGCTGGAAAACCGTGACACTGTTTCAATTTCCCATTTGTACTCCGATATTAAGAGTAGGTATATAAAAATTTAAATCAGTCGCAATCATTAATTTATATTTTTCTAGCTCAGAAAATTTCTCCAGAAGGCAAAGCTAAAGTTCAGTTACAGGTAGTGTTACACAGTGGGGTATCCTCAACTTTTCATTTTATTAATCGAGGTGGAATTCAAGAACAGGCTGCTGATAGAGATCGTGTTAAGGAATTGTTACAAACATTATTACCCAAATTTAAAAGAAAGGTACATAGATATTTTTCTAGATAGAATATTAACTATAATTAGTTAGATTTCCATAGCTCTCTCTAATTAAACATTATTTGCATGGTTCTTGTTAGATGTAAACTTATTTTGTTATTTTTTAGATTGATAAAGAATTAGAAGAGAAAAACAAATTACTTTCTTCAAATCCAGCTTTACTGCAATTGTATAAGGACCTTGTAATGAGCGAAGTAGTATCTTCAGAAGAATTTTGGGCTCAGCATGCTACACAGTACACACAAGCACAGAAGTCGCAACCACAGGACATAGGTAAGTTTATGCAGCATTATTTAAAACAGTTTTATTTTAGGGTATTGATGTCCCTTGTGCTTGTTCTTAATATTTACTGTTACAGGTGTATCCGGGGCCTTTCTAGCAGATATCAAACCACAGACTGATGGTTGTAATGGTTTAAAATATAATATAACAGCAGATATAATAGAATCTATATTTAAAACTTATCCTGCTGTAAAGAAAAAGTACCTTGAACATGTACCTGCTAAATTATCTGAATCCCAATTTTGGACAAAATTTTTTCAATCACATTATTTTCATAGGTAAATCAATAAGTAAGCATTATTTAACGTTATAATATATTTTATCTTTCTATAGAGATAGAAAATATGCAGAAAGTAAAGATTTATTTACTGAATGTGGAAAAATAGATGATCAAGAAATGAAAAGAGACATCCAAGGAGGTATTAAAGATCCTTTACTTGATATCACTGCATTTGAGGATAAGTCTATTGATGAATGTTATGGAACACAAGCTGAAAAACCTTCTGGGGCTATTGGGACTGTCAGCCAAGCCATGATCAAACGCTTTAATCAACACTCAATTATGGTATGAACTCTTCTAAAACTAAACTAGAGAATGTTATCTTTATATAGCATTATTGTATTAATTATTACAGGTACTAAAAGCTTCAAAGCATAAACGGGAAGAAGAACCTATACAAAATGGTGCTGATTCCAATACAAATAGTTCAAAACCTCAGGAGAATCCTAGTAACAGTATTAGCAATAACAGTAGCAATAATGAAGAGTCTCAGATTAACAAGAAACAAAGAATACAGGAAAAAATAACTTATGAAGATCTTGAAGCAAGAAATGAGGATCAAAATAAATCTAAGTCACATTTAAATTTATCCAAAGTAAGTTTTCGTAAAAACAATTTTCATATACAGAGGGATTCTTTTAAAGAACTAAAATTGTGTTACTAATACATGTCGTATTTTAGGTTGAGAGATATTTGCATGGTCCAATGCCTGGTGCAGCAACAGAACATTTAAGTATGAGTGAATCAGCAGCCGTAAGCCGAGGAGTTCTCCTAGAATGTAGACAATGGCAAGGAGGGCGACAATCTTCTAGTGCATTAGTAAATCCAGCTGCTTCTGTGGGAGCTCTTGGAGAACTTTCTCCTGGAGGTGCACTCATGAGAGGTTTTCAAGAACAATCTTTAGCTCGTACGTTTTACGAAACTTAAATGTTTATTTACAACAACTTGATTTTTTTTACAGAATTAGTACCAGGTGATATAGAAAAAGAAGTTAGAAATCTGTATTTATCGTTATGTGAACTTTTAAATCATTTTTGGAAAAGTTTTCCACCAACTACTGTGGTATTAGAACAAAAAGCTGTTAAAATGCATGAAGCTCTTCATAGGTTTCAAGGAGCAAAACTTAAACCGTTTGAGGTAATATTTTATCTAATTAGTGAAAAGAAATGTTTATGTGAATGTTTCAGGATAAACTAATAAGGGAACTTTCGCCATTATCACATCATTTAACTAAACATCTTAATCAATTATTGAATGCTGCATATCAGAAGTTTAATAACTGGCAGAAAATGAAAACCCATCATCGGTAGCAATTTTCATATTCATTAGTTTAGTTAATTGTTGAGTAATTAGTCGTAAACCTTTACAAATCTATACAATTGTACCATTTTACTTTTATATTTTGTTCAGCCTGAAAGAGCAATAAAACTGGTTATTATTTATTGTGTTTCAATTTATGTATCCATTGAAAAAGAAATAAAACGTTTGTTTATCCGAGTTTGTAGTTTATTTTTACTATTATTATTATTTGTTCTAATTGATTAGGAAATTATTTATTTATCTTACTGGACTTTGAGGAGTTAAAATAAATGCATAACGAGTTTTTTCTATTCTGTCATAGTCAGGGACTTTCCATGTGTCTTTTATTGTCTTATCACCATTTTGATTGTATTCGTAAGTTCACCACAATATAGTACCAGCAGGATGGTGGTATACTTCCTTGTCATTACGACATTCGTGTTTATCAATAATAAGGATGTATATCTACTAAATGTTAATTGTTACAACGATACTCAACTGTAGAATATGTTTTGCACTTTCCTTTGCTGCACGTAAGAAGCTAGAGAAACGTACCCGTTTGAAACATTACCCAGCGATTCTGGTTTAAAATTGAAACGCAGCTAAAACCGCGCAAGATAGGGGAAAATAACATAAGATGAAAGTTATACAAAATAAAATTTCCTACAAAAAACTTCTGGAAAGCGTATGTCTAACTTTAATAATTTGGGCCTGAGAACCGTTTGAAATTAACTTTACCCAGCGATTCTGGTTTAAAATTGAGGCACAGCTAAAACCGCGCAAGATAGGGGAAAATAATATGAGACCAACGTTATATAAAATAAAATTTCCTACAATAAATTCCTGGAAAGTGTATGTCTAACTTTAATAATTTGGGCCTGAGAACCGTTGAAAATTAACGTAAACCATCAGCGATTCTGGTTTAAAATTGAAACGCAGCTAAAACCGCACAAGATGGGGGAATATAACATAAGACCAAAGTTATACAAAATAAAATTTCCTACAAGAAACTCCTGAAAAGCGTACGTCTAACTTTAATAATTTGGGCCTGAGAACCGTTTGAAATTAACATTACCCAGCGATTCTGGTTTAAAATTGAAACGCAGCTAAAACCGCACAAGATGGGGGAATATAACATAAGACCAAAGTTATACAAAATAAAATTTCCTACAAAAAACTCCTGGAAAGCGTACGTCTAACTTTAATAATTTGGTCCTGAGAACCGTTTGAAATTAACATTACCCAGCGATTCTGGTTTAAAATTGAAGCACAGCTAAAACCGCGCAAGATAGGGGAAAATAACATAAGATCAAAGTTATACAAAATAAAATTTCCTACAAAAAACTCATAGAAAGCGTATGTCTAACTTTAATAAGTTGGGCCTGAGAACCGTTTGAAATTAACGTAAACCAGTAAGCCTGGTTGAAAATTGAAACGCAGAGAAAACCGTCCAAGATAGGGAAAAATAACATAGGACCAAAGGTGTAGAAAATAAAATTTCCTACAAAAAGAGAGATATTATATTACTGCTCTCTTTGGACTATACTATCTGGGATAATAATAATAAATTAATCTAAGATACTTTAGAGTTTAGGTCTCTGAAGGAGCGCGGTTCTACGTGAGTTTGCTTTTAGATGTTGAATGGGAGCACTAAGAAACAATTACCTACTACTACAAAGGTATTTCCATTTTTAGTATTCGCATTTGTATTTATTTAGATTTTAATAATAAAATTGCATCTAATCAAATTTATTTATTGTGGTTGCTTCATATTAATTACAAAGATTACAAAGGAAACCCAATAACTAGAATATTGCATGGAGGACCATATTCCACTTCCATATCAAGGTCGAAAGTATTTTCTTAATGGGGAGGAAGCCTGACCAGCAACAGAGAGATTACAAAATAAATTAAGTCCAGTGAATTGAACTTTTTCAGAAGATGGCTAGACCTTATGAAAAGACATTGATAGAAATCAGAAGAAATTTAGAAATAAATTGGAATTAGCTACCTATTATCATTTATCAGAAATTTAGAAAATAGAGCCCTTCATTCGTTTGTTGGTACCTACGCTTATGAAGAAAAAATACAAGAAAAAATATCCCAACAGTCGCGAAGAGGATCAAGAAAAGGAGGTCGACCGTCCTGTAAAATGAAAAACATAATGGAGAAAACAGATCTTCTATAAAGAAACTTGGAGAATCGTGAAAGATGGAAGCTGAAGACGATGAACCCGCAAAGGGAAAAAGAAGCCATAAAGAAGAAAAGCGTAGGTACATCATTAGAAAAGAGTCCGTGTTTAATAAGAGTTTCAATTCATTCGTTCTTTTACGATATTTTAGAAGTACTTTGCGCAACTTTTCTGTAATTTAATTTCAAACTCAGGGCACTGTATCTGTATTATGTCGTCAACAAACATGTATTAATACATTATTGTAAAAATTGGTAACCCAAAAGGGCCAAAAGCCATGTACAAAAGAGATTAGATCACTTACCTTTGCATCATAGCTGGCAATTTTCACCTTCTTTGCTGTTGAACTTCAAAATACACTTTAAAATCAAACACAAATTTTTATGAACACGATGTTATAATAACTAAAATTGTTAGCACTGTAAAAAAAACTACAACAAACACTAGTCAAAGCACTACATTTTAATTAAAACAGTTTTTTGATTTTTAAATCAATGTCTTCCCGAAAATAACACGATTAAGACTAGTTGAGTCAGGTAGGTAACATTGGAACAACCCATCCTTTTTCTATTCATTGGAAAATAGGAAATGGTAATAAAAAGCATCTGTTTTATGCGATAAGAAAACTAACAATAAAAGACTTGCATGCAGCAGATGTGACGTTTACGAAACGTTCTTATCGTTGCTACAGTGAGTGTATCGTAAATCATTAGGTACATCATATTATATGAGTTAATTTTAATAAAATAAATAAAAAGATAAAGGGGTGAGTGTAGTGTATAGGTGGAGTTGAGAAACTGCCACTATGCAAACGCTGGTGGTTCCGGTTCGAATTCGTCCGAGGAACGGATAAAAACATTTTGGCCATGTTTATTTGTCTAATGTTAGTTTCCTTACGTGTGTGTATAATTTTCGGGGAGACATTTGATTTAAAAATCAAAAAGCTATTTTAATTAAAATTTAGTGCTTTGTCTATAGTGTTGTTATTATCATCGTGTTCTTAAAAATATGTGTTTAGTTAAAGTGTTTTTTGAAGTTCAATAGCAAAGAAGGTGAAGATTACGAGTTATAATGCAAAGGTAAGTTATTTAATCTCTTTTTTTACATGGTTTCTTATCTTATGGTTTTGGGTTGGAAATTTTTACAATAATTAATACATGTTTGAATGTTTGTTTACGATTAGTGAATAATGTAACAATTATTTGTATATTTGCATTGTTATTTTTCACTGTGTATTTATGCCTACGGTTCGTTTCATAAACTAATCCCTCGTGAATAATAACCATTATTACATGCTCTTTGCATGTAGTTGTAGTTATCTCGTTGCTCGTATTGTAGAATACATTTTGATCGAGGAAAATTAAAGTTTAGGTAATAGTAGGAAGTTATTTTTTCCTGTGCTTCTCTACAGGGGCATCAATTGCCCCCGTCTAATATTCGCAGACATTCACACATATCCATCTTTACCTTTATCATAAAATACCACCTAATAGTGTTGGATTTGCTTCGCTTTCTGGTACTTACAGGACCGCTTAACTACAACAACCCCTATAAGTGTTTATTATTAAAAAATTACAAAACCATCAATGTAGCGTAAATTAAGTCAGAAGCCTCCACTATCATACAGGGTGTCTGGAAATTACCTTACGCTACTTTGGGAGGTGCTTCTGCATCGAAAAATATGAAGAGGTACAGAAATGTTTTCTAACGGAGCTACGGTCCCTTGAAGGGGGGCTCCAAATTGTGTTCTTTTATTGATTATTTAATCACCACTGAAATTAAATGGACAACATTTGGTACACAGAGTAAATTTGGCGCGGGAAATCGTTTGGTCATGATAAGAAAGAGAAGAAGAGACTAGTGGCGTGTGTACCGGGTAGGGCGTCCGATAAAAATGTACGTTTCTTGTATTATTTTTTTAATTTTAAATTTTTGACTTTAGATATAAGAAGTACGATAATTTTACGAAAGAAAGTACTCTTCGTAAACAGATGAAAACGTACAGTTTTCAAGAAAAGTACGGCTTTAAAATTTGAAGCGTGGGGTATTTTTAAAATGATTATCGCATTACATTTTGTCCTTCCATCGAGTTCGTGTTCTTTTACAGTATATTAATCATTCAACAAAGGCCATACTGTTGAAAATGTTGGATACTTTGATGATTGTTGGAAGTACCTACGCATTTTGATGAAAATTGTTCCCCATCAGGAAACCCTCTAACATACACAGGGTGTCTCGGATAATATAATATGATCTTGGCTACCTTAAGGGTACGAAGGATGCCGTTTAGTTTTGAAACGCGGCGTCTTATTTGAAGTACAAACAAGAAATAAATAATTAACAGAAAATTATGTAACACTCCCAGAAATTATATCCTGTTTTTGAGTTAATTTTGACCTTGTTCATTATTCACTAGTGAATAATAATTATAATAATTATTTAGGGCAATGTAGGTATAGGAACATATCATTATCCGACACAGTTTCTCAAAAAATAGCTCTAAAATAAAACCATTTTTATTCATAATATGTTACAGTAGATTTATGCTATAAAAATGAAGCTTAAGGAACGTAAAGAGAGTTAAAATAATATATAAATTATTATGACTATTGGTTATTAAATAAATAACATTACGACATACTTTATTTTAAATTCACCCCTAATAATAATAATTGTCGTAAATTGGTTGTTTTGGAGGGATATATTCAGGAACACTTGTTCTAAGTGGTGGACGAACATCTAACTGTATTAAATCAGGATTATAATTAGTTTCATACTGTGGATATTTATCATAGCTTTTATATTCCACGCTTTGATCGTAAACCCGAGGATCTTCATAAACCGTAATCGTTCTTTTTTCTGGATAAGCATCGTAAACAGCAGGTTCATAATAATCACGTACATAATCGTCGCGATAATAAGGTTTTTGATAGTAATGAGATTTTTCGGGATAATATGGTCTTTGATAATATTCTGGTTGTTGGTGATGGTATTTTTCTTCAGAATAACCCTTAGATCCTCCATATTGATTTCCTCCGTTGACTTGACCTTGATTTTCACGATTATTGTAATATTTTTCTTTATTATAATCCCTGTTACCCCCTGAATTACTTTGATAACTTCCACCTTTATCATAACCACCGTGTTTTGAGTTTTCTTTTGCATTATAGTTTCCATCTAAATGCGATCCTTGATTGTTACGCGAACTGGTGTCTCCATAAGTTCCTTTTTGGGAATTGCGAACGTATTCACCTCCTCGATTATCATTATCATCATAGTAACTGGAATTACTTCCACTTTCGTCTTTGTGATAAGTATTATGGAATCCGGATTTGTGGTGACCTTTTTTATGAGCTGCTTCATTATCAAAGTCTGCAGCTGATCCACCGTGTTGTTGGTGAAACTTTTCATCCGCAAAGTTGCTTTGATCTAAGTGATGTTTTTTATCGGCGTTTTCTTCCGCATATTTTCCGACGTCTTCTGCCAGGGTGTGTTTGTTCTCTTTATCCTTATTGTACCCTCCTTCAGAGTTAATACCAGACGTTCCTAACTTAAAAGCAACATTGTGATTATCAGCGTTGTGATGTTCTTGTTCTGTTTGATCGCTTTTAACGCCGGTTTTTATTACAATTGAAGGAAAACAGGTAACAAATTGCGTGAAGAAAATTACCGTTAATATTAGTCTTATTAACATTTTTTTATAATTGTATAAAACACAAATAATAAACACTATTCGGATTAGACCAATACTATACACGTTCGGTTTGATTTTTAGCACCGTACTGGAAGTATCTATAAAATATTTTGTTTTTATATGAAACAAATTCCTGCAGAAACGACCTTGCTGTTAAAAATTTTGGTATCCTGCCTTTGAATTTCATGGTTTGAACGGGATATTGGCTGATTAATGTAACAACTGTGTAGTGTGTAAGAAAGGTCGCGTTTTGTGAATAGTTTACATGTGTATTGTTTAGAATATGTTGAAACGACAACAGTTTTTTACATGAAATATTAAGTCACCATGAAATGTAGAAAATACTTGCGTGTATGTATGATAGGAATTAAAATATAAGTACGGGTCTAATATTGTTATAGGAATTTATTCCTTTTCGTTTTGAAAACCGTTCACGGTTCAGAGAAATTTCTTCTCGGATTATATCCTACAGATCTCTTAGGTTGTTTTAATGATTTTTCAAAGTCTAAAATTTCAAACACAACTCATATTAGAGTTGTAATATTTCTTGTTGTAAGAAACTCCTCAAATCTCAGAGAATACGACTGTCGTATATTATTTTCTCTAAGGGCTGATTTTCAGTGCTGGTTTAAACCCCGGTTCAGCTAATCCAAGATCAATTGTCATGGATACAATTCTTGTAACAACTGGATCCATGTCAATGAAACTTGGTGTAGCTGAAAGGGGTCTTAAATCCAGAACTGAAAAACTAGCCCTAAGACTGTTTCTAAAATGCGCTTCCCCCACAGACTAGGTACTTTTTTGTATTACATATCAAATCATTAAACGCACTTTTTTACCCACCTGATCAAATTACACAATGAAAACCAACCTGAAAAAGGTTTAGGATGTACCTACAAGAAAAACTGTAGTTTACACTTTAGAACAATAATTATCCCCAATTCTGAGTTACATAATAATTTTTATACACGGTCATTCTCCTAAAGACAGTCACCAACCCAGAAATTGTTAACCGTGCCTACCAACTTTTTATGGCTAGGCTATTACGGTAATGTGAGTAATTTCTATTTAGACTTAGGAGGCTATACACCTTTGTTATAAATCGTTCTTAAAATAATGCTATCCTTGAAGGTGAGTGACAGTGAATAGGACCAAAAATTCTTATTGGTCATTGATGCATTGCAACCTTCAAAGTCCTATGTGAAAGTTAAAGTACGTTTATCAGCAATTAGCTAAGATTAGTTAGATTTCATGCACAAAACTGATTTTTAGGGTTTTAATAAACAATGCAATATTTAACGCAATGTTGCTTCCTTGAAGATATAAAAATTAAAAGATAACAAACAGTTATAGAGAACATGTAGAACAATCAGGAACTATGCAACACAAATCCTGAAACACAATAGGAGGAATCTAAGGAATCTATAATAACCAATGATTCTGTTTGGAAAAGACAGGAGGTTATTAAGGGTTCCTTTTTTTGAAAACACAAGAATAAAGTATCTTCCGATTCCCGTGCAAAAGATATTTGAGGAAGAATAATTAATCTCGGTGGCACAATAGGTCTTGACCCATGACTACCAAAAATAATATATCGATTATTATTTATGTGGTTGGTGAAGGAGAAAGTATCCATAAAACACATATTTTGTGTAGTTTATTCCTTGCTTGTGTTTCATATCGATATATGTTAACAACTTTGTAATGGTTGCTATTGCTGTAATTCCTTATAATTATTAAAACAACCCAAAATGTAATTTCTATGCATCACGACAGTATGAGCAGGAAGGGCCTTTGTAGCAGAAGAATCTGTCCTGTGGAATCATAGACGAATCGAATGCAGTTTCAAAAATATGTCATGTGAGCATGGAAAAGTTTCTTTGAATGCCTGTTTAATTTTCATAATCCTGAAGAAGGATATAAAGATTTCTAAACGTCGCGTAATTATTTCCACACCCTTACAGTACCGTGGCCTATAAGGATCTGCATTGAAAATGTTGGCAATACCACCCACAAAAATTTGGCACCTAAATTTTCAGTCCTCTTAAAAAATTATTTTCGAAGCTTCTAGAGATTTGTGCTATCCACCAATGATATTTTCCTATTCAGTGGCACCTCTGGCAAGCAAAAGTTGTCAAAAGTAAAGAAGGTAAAATCCAGTTTGGTGATACAGAAAGCATTAATTGAACAACTCTATGCAAAAAATTTATTTAACAAAATGAAAATGGTTTGAACAATTTCTTGTTAACTAACTACTACACTCCACTTCATAATACACTGCCGTGAATAATCATTGTACACTACTTATAGCGAATAATCAAGTAGGTGGGGTGCACTTCACACGTGAAAATGAATACCACGATAACAACAGAACCTAATTTTGCTTCTGATAATATTTTAAATATTCACATTAAAAAATAATTTCTTGAAAGGACATAAAAAGGATTATTCAGAAAACTCGCCTATGACTCGGTTCCCCTTCCCAAACTTAACCCCCGTGAATAATAGCCACAATTACATGTTCCTTGAAAAACTATAATGTCATTAATTTCTTTTTTATATCAAACTTCTATTTCCTTTTGTTTGATTAATTTTATTTTCGAGAAACGTTCTGACTGTAACTACAACCAGCTGAAAACTTTATTATATTATACTACAACACTAGATATTTTCTAAAAGAATTCGTTTAGAAATATTTTATTTAAGAATGTCATTCAATATAAAGAAATCTAACGGTCAAAGAATTGTCAAGAGTTTATATTGCTTTCAAAGCATAATAGCATTCTGTAACCTAGCGACTTGACTCCTTGAAGGGACATTTCTAAAATGAAATACATGTCTTCAAGATGTATTTCTGTTTGATTCTGCATATTTCAATTTTGTTTGAATTCTTTTACAGGACAACTTTCAAACGAGCAAAATATCTGCCTATTACACGAACAATATTTGAACGAAAATTATTAAATTAGGAATTATATTATCCTTTCTATATTTGAATGGTACTTGAACTTATTTTTTGACATTTGTTTTGCTTAATTGTTCTAAAATAGTGAACGTTTATCGATTATGGTCTCTTTCCGATCCTACGTGTTCATGGAATCCTCTGGTTGTAGTAAAAGGCGACTGTTTGGGACGACTGTCTTATATTCTTCCTGTTGCCGCAAAATTGTCTTACCATACGTCTGAAATCTGATATCGCGGCTATTTGGGGCAATTCCTTGTAATTCTTCTTTTAAGTTTGGTGTAATTTAAAAAAATCGTTAAATTGGAGCAAAGTTAAGATACGTTAAAAGAACCGAAATTAATACACTTTCGTTGGCTTTTAATTTGAAAAATGGTGCACCGATAAAAAAAGCATTCCCCTACTAATTGCAACATAATATGTTTATAAATTTAGGAAGTTTTCTTACTTCAGGCAATTAACTTGTTGTAACAAAGTGACTGCAGTGTAACAGTAAAACTGTTATAAATTTGCTTTTACTCAAGACTTCGGTAATAACAATGAAGTACTCCAAACTTTGTATTTAATTACAAATCTTGGAAACACAATAGGAGAATTATCTCGAGGAATCGAGCTCGCATAAATCTCCAATTCGATTGGAGTTACCTTAGTTAGCAGTTTCAAAGCGGTTAATCACACTTTTGTTTTCGACTGTTCCAAACGATTATTACCTTGTTATTCCCTTAATAGCTATTCTTTTATCTTACCCTAGAGATTTATATGTCCACTTAGAAAAAGTATATGTAAAAATCATTACCAATTTACAAAAGTATTTAAATAATAAAATAAATAATATTTTTTTTACAATGGAGGAGTGACAGAATTTATTGTAATAGGTACAAGGTACCTATACCCCTATACTACTTTTATTTTATTATGGTTTGTTCTTTTACTTGACGATTTCATATAGTTTCCTTTAAAACTTTCCGTAGAGTTTATATCACAGCAGTAAAGTGTTAATTTTTATGGCATTGTAAGTTTTCCCAACTCGAGAAACTTTAGGAATAACTCGTCGAAGGGAACAGTTGGACCTTTTGGTTGGATTCGTCGCGTAATTGTAACTTTGTTACTCTTCATTCACTCGGCGTTAGTTAAGTTGAGAAATTTATTAACGCCTCGATATACAAGATAAATGTGTTTGCTCTTTCGTGTAAAATACTGCGATTTTTGCTTGATTGCATCCTTTTGTTTCACTTAGTAAGCGATATTGTGTTCTTCCGAAGAGAATTTTTTCTTTGTGAAAGACATTACTTTTAATACTATATTATGAGATACTTGAACATTATAACATTATAAATTATAGCACGAATGGTAAATCTGAAGTTAGAAAAACATACAGGGTGTTTCCTAAAAAACGCCTAGAGCCATAACTTCCGTGATTACCTATAAGTTTGTCCCCAATAAATTATATATATTACAGTTTTATGGTACCTCGATGCCTACATGCAATAAATTTAAATATTTCTGATTATATCACTCATATATTATAAACCAATAGGATTTAAGAATTTTTTTAAAATGAACCAATCACTGCGGGAATTCTCGGATATACCTTCTTGGTCTATCAGTATATTCGATTTGTTGCTTCGGCTTCTTATTGGCTGTGATAGGATGGTATCTGTAGCAACCGTATATAACAATCATGGATTTTTTTGTAAATTAATTTTTTCAAAAGTCAGACTGACATTTTGAGCAAAACGAACTTAAAAATTCGTGGTACTTCCGTATATTCTAAACACTTTTCCCTCTTTCTATTCTCAATTGGTGTTACCATTAGGAAATATCCCTCGAGCAAACTCTTGGGAAACTTCGATGGCAACATAATTTCGAATAGAAATGAATATACGAAAGCGCTCTTATGATATACTACTTAAGTATCAAAAAAATAAATAAAACACACTACTGTATGCAGAATTTCACCCTGACTTCAAATAGGTATGTAAAAATATACAGGGCGTCCATTTAAAATAAGGAAAAATCGTATCTTAAAACAGTCGTTAGATATTTACGAAAAGGTGATTGTCTAATATTAAAAGTCTAAAAATTGTGTGTACTACTCTATATCCTGTGTTGTAACAAGGGTTGATATATCCTTGGTCTTATAGTACGTTAATATTTCATGTCTACCGACATTAAATATTATTTTACCACATTGCCAATCCTTCCCGGAAACCAAGTAGTAATGAAAATTTTATGGCATGTACTTATGAACTCCACATTCTAGTAAAGATATATTAGCAAACTTGTGTCCCAAGTCAACTTAGCAAAATTCGTTTGCATAAATTAACAATTCCCTGTAATTGGCGGCCTCTTGCAGCTCGGGTGCAGTATTCAGATACCGACGCTCAACTTTACCAGCAGCCAAGCGAGTCATCATGCCTAATTACTCTTACAAATCCCCGCCAAACTTTTAATATCTTACTCCTTTATACTTACAACACTCGTTTCAGGTTCACATTTTTATTTTACTCCTGTTACATAATTCGCTGAAGATGTTAATACGCATACTTTTCGCTTGTTTTTAAATGAGTTTTAATTTGTTTAGAGTTCCCTAAGGCTTTCAACTTTATAATGTGAGTTTTCTTTTACGAATTTGTTTTGAATCTCTTATTTTTTTATAGCATGTAGGAGTAAACTTCTGTACTTGTAATATAATCACACACAACAAACAATTTTTTATTAGTTCATCGCAAAATCCTGTTTTGCATAATTTAATAAAAAAAATATTAAATATAAATAAAAAATATATATTTTACTTTCAATTTTTGCATTGGATACAAGATATTAAGATAGGAAATAAATTCATAAAATATTTATTTTCCTTAAGTTTCTCATAAAGTTTACACGTTATAGGACTTTCTGTAGCTGTTTGCTAATTTATTCTTTTCCATATGAACATTTGTCTGTATGGCCTCCACAGATGGAAATTATAGACAGGAAAATATAAGGGGTACATATTATTTGAACTTGAAAGGCAAATCAAGTGTGAAAACTGCATGATTGAATCTAGTACGTGCCAGAAATACGTTGTTATATTGCAGGAATATCGATGAACTACAACTTGTACAGGATGTAAAAGACGTATTGCGTAAAATACTTACAGAAAGTGCTACATGTGCAATAAATATATTTCTGTAAATTAATTTCCTTGTGTTAATCATAATCCTCATTTAAATAAAATCGGAAAATTTGAGAGTAACTTAGAATAAAATTTTATGTAACTCATTCCTAAATTCTGCAGAACCACCAACCACAAAACAGATTAAGTATATTAACCTCCAGGTTAGGTGATTGCAAACGAACGCGAAGTAAATAAGTAGGTGTCGTTATATTAAAATGAAAGTCAAATGAATACTAGCCGGGGGTCCATTCAATCGCTGTCAAACATCGTAGTTTCAGAAAAATAAGTCAAAGTTTAGGTGTTCCAGATAGTTATCGTATTCGGTTGATTATTCTAATGTGCGTAAATGAACAAAATTGGAAGTACTTACTTAGTTGAAGCCACTCGTTTAACCTGACAGCTTTAATTATCATGGCACAATTTATATTCCGCATTTCCCTAAAATAAATTAGCTCGTCTGTGTAGTGGAATGTTTAACAGTTAAGGATTACATTATCAATATTAAATATCTAGAACAGCCGTCTTGGCGTCAGACAGTTGAGTGTTGGTGTATAGCGCAAAGCTCGGCGGCAGTAAAACTTAATAAAGATAATGCCCGTGCCGGAACAATGAGCAAATTGTAGTTAGTTATGCCTTGGCTATGCCTTGGTTGTGCCGTGCAATGGAGGATGGAGGTTTGCAAGAGCGACTCTGGTGATTCTTCGCGTTCTTGAACGCTCCCAGGAGCACTCGCTAACTTTACCAATTAATATTTTTACAATCCTGTACTTTATTATCCTTTAACTTGAAGGAATTATTTCGCTCGAGATAATTGCACCTAAAATAAAGTTCTCGCAGTAAAAGGATTAAAACTAAGTTGAATATTTATAGCTCTTTACTGAAATATTTGATTTTAAAAGATATTTCTGATTTTTTAACATTTTTTCAAATAAAAATCATGAGAAGTTTCCTTCTCGCAATTTATTTTAAATTAATTTAGTCGTAAGACTTTATAAAAAAGACATTTTCCAAATTAAATTTTATTTTAAAGGATTGTCATCTGACAATAAAGAAAATACAATAATTTAAAAGACGCTTTTAAAATGAGGTATTAAAAAAAGGGGGTTGTAGTACTTCAATTTGCTAGCTAAGATTTGAGAACGTGTAAAAACTTTACCACCCCCAAATTAGCGATTCAAGGAGTATTCTTTATCCGCAACCATTAATCTTTCTTTATAGTCTGAGCAATTTTATGCAAAAGTTGCTATTATCCTGCAGTGAAGAGTGACGGACTTATCTTAAGGCCCTCTCGATTACCGCGCAAATCGCGTGTCATTTGTTAACTCCTGGAGCGTTGGGAGCGCACAGGTGCATGCCGGGTAATTTAGCCAGGATTTACTGTAACAGAAGAACCTCACACCCTGACTAATAGTTCTCTTACTTTCAAGTTAAATTTCGCGTTTCTAAACTGTTCAAAGCGATCTAGCAATTAAGACAGTAATTGAAATTAGTTAACATTTTTCAGGACAACTTTATCATGAAAAAGTATAGTTCTCTTTGATTTTATTTCATAATTTACACCTGCATAAAGTAATAAATCATCCAAAAGATATATGAATTATCATGCTTATAACAATACGAAAATCCTGCGTGTCAAGCAGCTATTAGTGGAATCATTAGCAATAAGAGGCGAATCTACAAGAAAATGCTGTGAAACGATGCACAGGGAATTATGATGATACACGCTAGAACTGAAATGCGAAAGATAACTCTTAATTACTCTTCTTAAGATAACGTAGACTATTTTTTGAGTATCTTCCTTAATATAGATGCAACTATTTGCCATTCACTTCTATAATGTAGTATAAAACAGTTATACGGGGTGTTTGTTTAAAGTATCCTCGTAGTGGTTCTATTGAACTTTTTTTCGGTATATGCACCGTGGATTTACAGATACGGGGTGCTGTTCTGATGTCGTTGCAGTCTGCAGATCTAGAAACTGAAAGAACGCTCCGGAACTCTTGATTCAGAGGAACAAACTTAAGACGGGGTTGAAGAAAAAAATAACTCTAAGACCTTGACTCCGTGTTTGAGATTTTCTTACAAACATTTAAATTTAAATTTTTAATGCAGAAATAGATTTATAAACTACTCTGTTGTTTAAATAATATGGTAATATACCGTTGTTAATTTTTTCCCTACTATATAGTTGAACCACCCCCTTATCGTTAAGATATCTTATTTTAACATTTATTTAAAAGTTTTGCCTGAAAATGTTGATTTACAGGGAAGGTGGTGCAACATTAGGAAATGCAACATTAAATTTTAACGTAATCGTGTAAAGTTTAGTTTGGAGTACAAAATTGAGCTTGTATAGGTCTTTATTCGGTACCTACCGTACTACTGAATTTAATTATAATCCTTAGAGCCACTAAACTAACAGTAACTGTATACAAAATCTGTTAAACAATGAACAGGCCTAGAACTATAACTAGCACATATCCTTGTATGCAAATATCTCAATCTTAGACGTATAATTCGCCACCGTGTAAGCCAGTGTAGTAGAAGTCGTAGTAAGCTTAGGCGACCTTTAACAACCCATTTGTGCAGCCATAACTAGTCTTAGAGGGAGGTTTAGCGATCTTATGACAACAGCGTTGCAATTATGTGCTGTGTGGTTAGCTAACTCAAGAATCCAGATGGGGTAAGGTAGGTCCTAGCCTAAGGCTGTTTGTTGAGCCGTGGGAATTAAACACATACAATTGTATTCTGTATCAAGTTAACAATGTCGTTAGCAAAACAATGTTCAGCTGAGATGTTGTGCTTTGATTATATTATGGTAATTTAGTTGTTTTTGCCCGAAATTAAGTCGTTTGTGGAGTTTATAAGCTTCGCTTTGTCGAGCGCTTAAGAAGTTTAAGTTATCCTTTTGTAAGAAGAGGATTTCATGATAAAATGCTGTATTATGTCTGAAATTAAATACACGGAAATAGAAAGACTTCTTGCAATCGCATTACTCGACTTCGAAAACTTTCGATTATTTATTCCCATTTCTTCAGATGTATTTTTAACAAAATTACCGTTCTTTACTTACTCCTTCACGAGGACGTTCCAAATAAGTCTTATTCCAAATGAAATGTCGGTATTGCAGGATGAATCTCATGTCTCCGACTACAACCCTAAGCCTACCATATTCGGACGCCTGTAAGAAGAGCTGTGGCATAGAAATGGGCCTAACTTTTCCCTCGTCGGTTTTCCCGAGTGTCCTTTTCGGTCTCTTATTAATTTCAAGACGATCTGCAGCTTTATTTAAATTTACAAATTTATATTAGCCCACTTTAAGTATCGTGCACGTTTCTGGCTCGATTTGGATCAGTTTCGATCAATGTGCTAATTAATGAGGAACATACAGGCGTTTCGAAGGAAAGAAATGGGATTTCATCCAAAGCCTCCCATTGCTAGATGGACTAGGGGCTACAGATGGATCGACTTTGTTAATTTAGTAATTATTAATTTTCTTAACGGGAAGGAATGTAAAAGACAGGCAATGGTGTTACCAACCCCATTGTTTAGCACAAACTGCTCCATATATAGATACGATATTGATTTCCAGTAGAAAACGCGGTTTCAATATGTACCTATAAAAAGAAAACTAATAACAACTTGTTAGGTTATAAAAATGGCATTTATAAGTTTTAATATAATCTCATCCTATATCGCAAGAAGTGAAGAACTCGTGAATAGTCGATATGTATGTTCTTGGCCGTTTGTGATCAGCGACGTATAAACGTGCGAAATATAAAAAGAATGAAATCTCAGGCGGTCGAGTTATATAGACCCTAAATATTGATGTAGAGTGGCTCTGAGCTTGTACAATCCAAGACTCAAGAGTTTTATCTTAACATCGTTAGAATATTGCTAGAGATAACCATTGCCATAGCCATTGTGTACAATAGAGAAATACTTATTTCAATCAATTATTTACGTATTTAGTCAAGGATAATGCTGTCCATAATACAGTAACGTGAATAATCATTATTCACTACTGAATAATGAAGAACAGAACAGAACCTAATTTTGTTTGTTTCCTCGCTGAATAATATACACTATTTTCATATCCGTACATAAAATATTAAAATATAATAATTATTGTTCACAGAACATTCTCTAAATTTCAAATAATTATTAAATATTTGGAGTAATTGTGAATGCAAGCATTGGATGTACTTAACGATTTTTATTTAGTTGATATTTTTCAGTACCATTCGGTTTCATAATATTTGCTTAGACTGTCGGGGAGTGTACTGATACTATATGACTATGCAATATCATAGACAGGGAGCACATGTATAAGAAAAAAGAATTCCATTTCAAGTTTAATCTACCCGCGCGATTTAAATCTCGTGCACGTACTTCAATCGGACGGCAGATGCGATCCGATATTACACATCCACTGCTGCGGCATTACATACACGGTTTACGCCCTCATAACGACATGTTACATATCCTTTCACCAGAACACACGTCACTTTCTGTCAATCATCCTTGTATTTCATTTGGACGTGTTTTTATTTTAGCATTTTAAATGAAAAAAAAATCGATTTAATGAATAATGAATTCGTAAATTCCAAAAAAGTATTGAAACGTTTTTCTAAATGACTAATAAACTTTCAATTTCATATTTTCTGGCTTCTTATAGCAACTTCCATTAAAAAAAATGGGGTTTGCTTTATTCTTCTTCGGATACCTGGAGGGACTGAACGCAATCCTACCCTCTCTCAAGACTTCCTGATCTATCTAAATTTTTCATGAATCGTTTATATGCATGTTTCCGTTTGTTATCATTTATGTACACCAATCAAAGGTGAGGGACTCGGAGATATTCTTAGGATAAGAAAGTGAAATCAAAATTTTTTACTAAGAACATTGAATATAATATTCAATGAAGAGTATACCCGAAAACAAACGTTGGAATTTTTTATTCGGTATTTCAAGCAACGTCCTTTTTTGTCGCCATTTTGTGGACACCTTGAAAATTATCAAACCAAAATTTCAGGGCTAACTTGATGAGTTTACAAAATTAAATCTACTTTCTGGTTATAAATTATAGTCTTACATTTTAGTAAAAATGTCTTGGGAGTTTGTAATACAGCTTGAATGTAAGGTGGGTATATAAAGGGATTTTGGAAGGCCATGCTGGACCAACATTATAGGAGATTAGTTTAATCCTTTGTCAAGGTGCTCAAAGGCGTAGATTTCGCAGCAAACACGTTTTCCAAAGATAAACAGAGTGCGAATCTTAAGTCTGTATAACTTTGTTTGTATAATAAAATTTTCCATGTTTTTTATTTTAAATATTTGTTAAAGAGCTTGTAAGGAAAAGTAAAACGAATTCTGAATTTTGGCTGGAGGAATACGGTTTGCCGAGCCCAATATATTGAAAGCAATCCAGAGCAGTGTTATCAAACCTATATTTTTGCGAAAATGAAGACATTTCAGAGTTGATGAGCTCGAATGCGGGGTGTAACAACAAATGGTGGAGATAGCGCTAATGGCTACAGCTGCCCTTTCTCATGAGCAGCCACCTATATAAATAACTATCATTAACTATTTCTTGTTACCGTAAACGCAACCTATTTATACCATTCAACCATCAAAGTGAATTCTTTCTTTCAAATATTAAAGAATTCTCATTTATTACCCCTGTAACTCTAAATAAAAGACGCAGTGTAGTTAAAAAATGTATTCCAGTGCCAGATTTATAATAACTTTATGTTGATTCGTATTTTTGCACCTTTAGAAAATTATTCCCCATCATAGTCCTACCATAAAAAAATAATTGAAATTATAATGTAGTTGTAGGTAATTATTTAAATTATAATAATCAAAATTGTTATACAAAGTAAACAATATTCTTGCAAAAGAGGCAGTGGCAGTGACATTAAAGAGAAATACGATTCCATTTTTCTGCTAACAAGAATTTCCATTTCCATTTCCAAAATAATTCTATAATTTTAAAACAAGGGCAAGGTTAAGTAATATTTACCCTTTAGCAAATTAACAAAGGAATATTTTTTTACATCCATCAATGAATTTGAAGTGTGTAGGTACACTAAAATAATACAGAAACTGTGTATACTTTCATCAAAGACTTTTAACAAAATAATAAAGGAAACTGATTAAATAATTAACAGGTAAACTAAAGTTGAAGATCTTTACCTTAGGTTTTGATAACATAAAACCGCTGAAACTTACTGAAAAATACTTTCGAGAATCCAGCCAGGAGAAGGGATCCAAACTTGTAACAACAATGGCTTATCTGCGGAAGATAGCACAGCATGAATTATGCAGAAACCAAACTATCTCTACCTCTGCCAACAACTAACTTGGTATCTACACTTCTACCGCACTGAACTTCGTATAAATATTACAAATCTCGGAAAATTTAGATGGAAAATAAAACATTACTTTAGTCAATTTTATTAGTACAACTTTTATTTAATATAGAAATTCCTAAAGAAACAAAAAATTTATTGATAGTAAATCGAAATATCTAAAGTCCGAGTCGATTTTTCACTTATTATTAATATACAGGGTGATCCTTTTCTTGGTGTGGTTTCCCAGTTATTCTTAGCAAAAATTTCTTATACTTTGAAAAAACTGGAAAAATTATCAATTTCACTTAAATTATTCCTAAAGTATTACATTTTAACAAGTTTCAAATGCCGTCTTTTGCGCTACTGTTTATAGTGGAAACTTCACACATTCTTTAAAATATCAGTGGCTATCACAATTTTTGCTAGCTTCTATCTGACCGTTGTTTTTACGAATTTGGGTGTGTTGAATCAAAAAATAGAATTGGTTTTAGTGTATCACGTTAAAATTTGGGTCTAGGCTATACCATGCTCTTTTAGGGATCACTAAAAGTGACTAAGTTGTTGTTAAAAACTGAAACGACATAAACAAAGTACAAAACTATGATAATAATTTATTTAAAAGCAAAAATGAGATACATAAGTATCATTTACACAACATTACAAGAACTTTTGTTAAAAAAATACCAATTTTAGGTACCCATGGGTTGTAAGGAATAAATTTTCGCTTGTAGCACTTTCTGCTGTGTCCTATTTTGTAGTAGTCGCCCATATCATCTGGGGATACGTTCTTCCTTAGTACTGCCCATCTTTTTAAATCTTGATGACATCTTTAGCCTTACTCATCGCTTACAGCACCTAAATTCTCGGGAAATCTACCAAGATTAGGAAATGAACTTCCATGCTCACGTTGCAACCTAGACGGTGGAAACTTTCAAGCATTGTTTCCACTAGATTTTCGTAATTGTACCATTTTTTGTTTCCAAGAAAATTGTTTACAACCATCGTGAACGAAGTCCAGGCCTCTTTATCAATTTCCTTCACAGAGTTAGTAAAATACGGGTCTCCCATTAAAGTTCTAATTTGCAGACCCTCAAATACACCGGCCTTAATTTTTTCGTAACTAAGGAAATTTTCCACATATGTTCTGGAAACAGTCGCCTTGTAAATCTACAGCTTTAAAATACTACTTCATAAGACCTAGTTTGATGTGGAAGTGGAAAAATAATTTTTTCTCTTTCTACCAAAGGTTGACTTATAACATTCTATTCTCCAACTGCAACATCTAAAGACATTGTAGGAAACCAATATTTCTGAGGACAGTGTAGGTCTTTAGGGCAACTATCCCAGAGGCACAAACACGGAAACTGTGCGTATCCTTTTTGAAAGCCAAGCAAAAAGTTGACCATTTTAAGATTCACACAGATGAACCAGTAATGGCCTGTATATATTTCTTTCAGAACCTTTTCAATGTCTTCTTGTCTTCTTCAATGTTTTCTTTATGTAGACTGAATAGCCAATAGAAATTGAACATACCCGTAGTATAGTAACTCGATAAATAAACACAAAGGAACAGATAGGAAATGCCATGGAGGAAAAACTTGACATGATAGGGAAAATGGGTTTGATATTTGAAATTACCGTACCAGAGTCGGTTAAGAAGAAATATCAGATCGTAATCAACAGATTTTTTTTCAATTGTTGACCAGTGTAATAAGTTATTTTTTGCCAAAGAATCGGGCAGTTGTTTGCTATTGAAGATTTTGTTTTAAATCTCTTTATTTTAGAAAATCGTTCTGCTTGCAATCGTGCCTGCTAGTATAGCACGAAAGCCATAAAATTTGGCGGTGTTTTACTTTGCAGTAACATTCGCTGCCAGTTTATCACAGTCTAAAATCGTGTACGTTGCAATATTTTAATACTTTATTTGGTTTGCGAGTGATGTGCGCTGATATTTGGGTAAATATTGAACGCATTATTCATGCATACATGATACGAGTGCTTGTGCATATTTTACACGTGTCACTACCTTGTTTAAACGCCCATGATTTTCAACTTGACAAATTGCATTGGTTGCAAATACACGGAGCTTTTCGTTACAAGTAGTTGTTAACATGTGTTTGTCATACTCTGTAAATTCTATGTGTAATTTCACGTTTAAACAGTTAACACAAACATAGAAAGTACCTACTATAATAATAATAATTTTATCTAATATTTATCGCCACTGTAAAGTTTGCTGTTTGTCATGTGTAAAAGTATTTTATCTACGACATTAATTTTTTGTGTATTTGGTCCAGGATAATAGGTACTATCCACGAAACACTGCCCCAAAGAGCCATTATTCACTAGTGAATAATGAAGTGTGCGTTTTAAAAATAATATGACTAGAAGATACCAACATAATCTAATTTTATTTCTGATAATAAGTATTTGAAATATGCACTGGAGTATTTTAGGGCTTCTACCCTTATTTATTTATACATGGTGTTTCCTTAAAAACGCCCCCAGCCAAAACTTCATTATTTTAAATTTTAGACCCCACAAACTAGGTATAATTTTAAATAGTAAGACAAAAGATTTGACACCACCCTATGGTAAATATCTATCAACAAATACTTATGTGTTATGAGTACCAGAAAAGTAAATAAAATACGCTACTGTATGCAGAATTTCACCCTGAATCCAAATATGTAAAAATATACAGGGTGTTCCATTTAAAATAAAAAGTTGAACATGGTATCTTAAAATAGTTGATAGATATCTATAGAAGGGGATGGTATCAATAGATAGTTTTAGTGATACTTTTTAAAATTATATGAGTTTGTGTGTATTTGATGACATTTTCTAAAAATGTGAAGAGATGGACGTCGCGTCGTCGTCAAATTGTTATAAAAATTGTAATTATTTAATAATATAGTCCTGGACAAAGTATAATATTTTGCTAGCATGTGCCTAGTAGTATATGTAAGAACCATTTATATTGTTTTAATTTTTAAGGAACATTCTTTTTTCTAAAACTCTAAATCCATCCAGTTTATTAAATCCAAAATAAAATAATTAAATATTTTTAATTCAGTATTAAATGTAATTTTCTTGCTAATCGTATGCACAAATAGAACAATGTTTAGAGTATTGCACTTGAACATGGAATTACGAATCAAAGCTGAAGATAACAATCGCAAACGTTATAATGTGTTCCAACAAAGCAGTCACGCGATTTTACTACATTGTGGCCATATTACATTAATTTAACCTTAGACAGTTATGTAGAACAGCAAACTAAATGCAAATAATACAAGAAAATTTTGACTGGCAGTATAGTTTCTCCGATATATTGTCTGAATAAGTTGTTTACTGACTAATAAACATAAAGTTTTGTGTTTAACACTTTCAATACATTATAGGTACATTGTTTCAGCTTGAACCATATCTGAAGGAATATTTCTATGGTATGTAAGAAATAGAATATACGTGCTATAGTGTATTTTTTATATAGTGGCGAGCTACCTGATCGCCACATACAGAAAAAGAGGATGTTACCCACCCTCTGTAGAACACACGTGGCTTTTGCTATCATGCTTATTGTGTTCTCAGGAACTATACATTTAACAACACCCAAATAGGTGTGTTATGTTAACAGTCTCAATACCTAAGGAAGTATAATATAAATGTTTTACAATGTTGCCATATGTATTTTTTATGAAAGCGAGTGAATGATGGTACAACATTTATTTATAAAAATTTTTTACTCAGGATTTTACAATGAATATCGTCACACCCCAAAGACCACACTCTGTATAAATATCTATATTTATAGAAACTCTTAAACTTCTGAATAATCAACTTCTAATATAAAAAAAGGAAAACCATTCTAAGCGATAAAATTATTTTTGAAACAAGCTTTCACCTTTTGGAATATTAAATACGCGTATGTAGTAAAATATAATTTTTATTGAATAGTAATTCATTAATCAGTGTTTTGTACCAAAATTAACCTTTGTTAAGGCATCACTCGGCGTGTCAATCGTTATGAAGGGGATAACCTTTCTGTTTATTGCCCTTATAATTTAATCAGAAGGTTTAGTAGCAAGAATGACCTTTTCAATTTCATTGTAATTTCATCATAATATCACGATGACATTATATAGATACGAAAATATTAAATTTTCGAAGACGGCGAATTAGATTTTTGGGGAAAGCATTTATAACCGATGTCTTTCTTTACTGAATTATCCTGCAAGATAAATGTCTTCAAGTTTAACGTATTAAAGTTAATGCAATATTTTATGAGTACGTACATTGCTGCGTTCCAATAACAATCGTCTAAATCTTTATTCAAGATTTTCCGGTGTCCCCGGAGTCGACGCCCTCCGGTTTTTAATACCACTTCCGGTCAAACGTCCAGGGTAACAGTCTTTAGTCACGATATGGTCTTCGTCTGCGCCGTGCTTGGCCAAATGTTTAATTAATATGGTAATGTTATGAAAACCTTGATTCAAATCGATTTTAAAATGTTTCGCTTTTAATAGCAGAGTAGAATTTATTTCAAGTCACGCGAATTTCCTTTTAAAAAAATATCTAAATTTCAGTTTTTCACATAAAAGTTTTACGTGATATTCAACATTGCATTTACACAGGGTGTCTGAAAAAAAACCGATTAGATCTGCATAGCATGACTAAGTAGTAAGAAGGAAATTTTCAACCTTGAAATTTTCGCAACCGAAATAATTAAATTGATACTGATGTGTAGTTCCTAAATTCCCTGTTGTGGCATTCAAAATAGAACTGTGAACGGAAGACAGGAGACAAGACGCCGCCCCGCATGATTAAAAGCATAACTGCTTTTAATGATATGCAATGTGTTAAGAAGCGCTTGAATTACGAGACATTGCTTATGCAAATTTGTAAACGAATCTCATCAAATACCGCATTTGTAAATAGAGTGAATAATTTCAAATGGAATTCGATAATTTAATTAGATTAGCACTTGAATTAATTGTAAATTGTTTAACTCAATGTATATATCTACTGTAATGATATTTTATAGGTACTTTGCGTTCATAATAGGGCCATTTTATGATATTACTGAAAAATGCTCTTGTAGTGGCGAATTTAAATCACCGCCTTCTAGGTTTTGTTCTATAAAATGGCACTGGAAAAAAATCCAGGGTCATTCAAGATTTCCCTAAGTCTTGGTTTGTCAACGAACATGAACACATCACCAATACTATAAGCATATTATAAAGGTATGTCCAGAGGCCGAAAATCTGCTAGACAAGTCTTTGCTGAAATGTATCCAAGTGTTCTTGGTCTGTTTAACAGAATATCTAAATCCATAGCTGACATTCAGCAGAAATTATTTCCCTGAAAAGAATGCTCTTGTCGAGAAGACGTGAAGTCCATTTATTATGCAATATAGGCATATTGCAAGTTAAATGGACCGGCCACTTTACCATTGGAATATAGGCAACCCATTATACACTGCTAAGCACTCTTCTCCCTGCTTCTGACTTTAATTATTGTTTGTCACCTGTTTTTTTTTAAATATTTAATACAGAACAAGATTGAAAGCTACTGATTTATTGAAAACATCATTTATACTGACCAAGAAAAAATAGAAATGTGTACAAATTCATATGTTACTGTTTTACGTCAATTTTTTTTCATGTGTCAAATTTTCTAGATGATCTTGATATTATAGATACATTAGGGACTGGTTTGTTAGGATATTTTACACTAAAATAATCCCTAACATTACCTATTGATAATTCGATAATCAGGACTCATGAGTGATATAGTACCTATACACATTTCTATTTTTTTCCGTCTGTATAGATCATGTTTCCAATAAATCGTTCGTTTTAAATCTTGTTCTTTATTAAAAACTAAAAAAGAACACTGTGTAATTTGACAAACAATAATCAAAATCAGTAAGCAGGGGCAAGAGTGCTAGTAGTGTATAATGGGTTGCCTATATTCCTATATTTCAATGGTAAAGTGGCGGGTTCATTTAACTTGCAATATGCCTATATTATATTGCATAATAAATGGACTGTATCTGCACCGTATCTGAAATACTATCGTTAATAATTCTTATAATATAAAATATATCTTTGGTCGATCTTTTCTAAGTTTCTCTTAATTTTTTTATGATACTTACCATACTCACGATATTCAAATCAAAGTCGTATATCAAATAAGAAATCTACTTTATGTCACATATGATTCACTTAAATGCATATATGTATGTATGTGTATCCCCGACCGAAGCTTTGAGTCGTTTAAGTCAGCCTTTATCTTACTTTTTCCATTTCCGGTTTGTTTTATTCAGAGGTAGATTTCCTTCCACGTTTTATCGCTTCGAATTTAGAACTCTAGGAAATTCGCACCTTTTCAACTGTATAAACTTTCTAAAGATTTGTAAGGACAATTTATTGTGATTGTTAAAGGAGGAAAGACATTAAGAACCCAAGATACCATTTATTTTCCATTCACTTTTTTACGTTTAATTTGGAAAACCTGAACGAGCATCGATTCCTGAATTATTTGAGTTAACAATTGCAATGAAATTTCTCCATTTCTTTAAATACTTCTTCGTTCTTTCTAAACAAGAATCATATAATTTATTATCCTGTCAGATGTCACACATAAAACCTGAAAAACTTCCACTTTTCTAATTTGTTGTGAAATTGTGTTAGGAAATATTTTGTTACAGTCACGAATGAAATTGGATACTTTGAGCTGTTATAATTTAGTTGCAGTTGTCCGAAGAGTTTGACTAATCTATAGAACGTGCCCCGGATAAAAACTCGATCTGTTGACTTAGGGGATGGACAGTGATGTATGCCTGTCGCATGATAACATCTTCCGCAAAACATTGCTTTTTTTGGGTTTAGTATACAGATATTGAATCAAATATGAATGAGAATGTTATCTGCTGCGTCTTTACCCCCATTTATTTTGATTAAGTACCAAAATGTCCCCCCAACCCTTAACTTTTTGTGATGTACAGGATATTATTTTGCGGGTATTTAATTTCACATTTCTTTCAACGTAGGTATTCATTTGGCGTATCACAAGAGTAAACCTCCGTTGAATGCTGAAAGTTCGCATAAAACAAACAAACGCATTGTTATATCCTGCAAAGCCAACAGAGGAAGTGTGTTAGACGTGTCCTGCAACTTCTGTATATAGATATCCTTTGACACGGCAGAATATTAATGAAATGTTGTATACATATTGACCAAGATAACAATATGTACCTAAACAAAGTTAGTTTAAACATTGGACAGTTGAGATATATTCCTAACTTCTCGGACAAAGGACGTTAACAGGAATGCCGGCATTCAAGTAGAAAATAACGGAATGACACATAGAAATTTCCTTTGCTTTACAAAGCAGGATCAAGTAAATGTTAGGAAGTCAATTTAATGGAGTTTGGCAAACAAGATACATACAGGGTGTATCTAAAATGCAGTACGATTATCCACGACTCATTATTTATGTGTTTAATGATAAAATTTACTGATGAAAACAGTTTTCCAATTTGTTTACATATTACCATTTACTTTCTCTTATTTATTTTTTTCTTACTGAAAAGAGGAGATATCTTACAGTCTGTAAGATATCTCCCAGCATAGATACTGGGAAGTATTAAGTTAAATTGCAAAGGAGCCCCAAATGCCTACCAGCTAAATCCTCCCACTTCTTTTGCATGGAGCATATATTGACAAGGTTAAAGCTCTTCTTCTATGTCTTCTGCAGCCGCTTCAAATATGTTCCGAAGCAGCTATGCAGCCATCAATCAGGAATTGGATGAGAAGAAAATATCCCATCTCTCCTTCCACCCATGGTCTCGCTGCACGTACGAGTTTCCTTGTCTAGCCCGCCATGACTCATACCTGTGTCCACTCTGCTTCCCATTTCTGTATAGTGTTGTCTTTATTGTTTTCTGGTGTTTTCGCAGATTTTATGTCTTTTCTAGGCATGGGCCCTATACCCCTGATCGACGTCAAGCTACTCTCATTATCGCTTTTTTTGCGCTCTCTCCAGCATCCTCCTGTATTTTGTCAATTTCACGTATTCATCCGGTTTCATCCCAAACTGGTACATCATAATATCACACATCAATTGCTCTGTCTTCCGGGTGTCTTCGTAACAATCTCGATATTGGCCCCCGTAGTTTGTATTCGGTCTTCTGTGGAAGCAGTCTTCTTTCCACTCATACTTCAAAAATCAACGTTCTCGTCTATTTCTTCCTTTCCCTTTACGCACAATCATCTGCATAGCCAACCATGGAGACTTGGATTTATTTGTCTTCCAAGCAGCTACATACCATTTTTATTAGACACGGTGCCGCGTACCACCTCTTCCTTCCCAGTTCTTTTACTCTGTCATTCCATGGTCCTGAGCAGAAGGCATTTGTCACATAGAGTGTTACCAGTACGGCAAATGTTCTCTTACCCAAGTAACACGGGACATCCTATGGACGTCTATTTTAGGTCCATATTTGGTACATAGCGTCCATGGACGATTATGGACCGATATGGACGTACAATGGACGTCCGGTACTGTACCACCACAGGACGGTATGCGTATCGGACAAATAGGACGTCCATAGTACGTCCAATGGACGTCCATTGGATGTACGTGTGTTACTTGGGTAGTCTTTCCTCATTTTTTGGAAATTCTTTTGACCCCTTCAGATCTCGTCCGGATTTTCCCAGAATGTTATTTGGAGGGTGTACACTTGGAAATTATGGGACAAACTTCCCCCAGCCCTTCCCACTGCTCTGTGCCTGGTCAGTAAATATTCAGGAATGGATTCCTTCTGAAACCTTTCTGAATTTTTTTTGAACAGTTAGGAAGGGATGAGGGATGGTTGTACACTCAGGTGTAAAAGTAGGGTCTAAATAATTTATCTTAGGTCGATTTCATGGAGTTCTCGGACGATTTCATCCTACAGTCCATTTAGGGCTAACAAAATTTTTATAGAAAGGTTTTCCTAAGAGATAAGCGGTAAGTACGCTGTAAAAAAATTGCATGGAGTTTTGTAAGCATTTTGTGGTGTGTACCCACCCTTAGTTAATAAAAGTTGCTGTGTGAACTCACCTTTAGCTAATAAAAGTTGCAGTGTGAACGCATCTTTTGCTAAAAAAAGTTACTGTGTGAACGCACCATTAGCTATAAAAAGTTGCTGTGTGAACTCACCTTTAGCTAATAAAAGTTGCTGTGTGAACTCACCTTTAGCTAATAAAAGTTGCAGTGTGAACGAACCTTTAGCTAGAAAAAGTTGTTGTGTGAACGCACCTTTAGCTATAAAAAAGTTGCAGTGTGAACGCACCTTTAGCCAATAAAAGTTGCAGTGTGAACGCACCTTTAGTCAATAAATTACGCTGTGTGAACACACCTTTTGCATATAAATTATGCAGTGTCAGCGCACCTTTAGCTAATAAAAGTTGCCGTGTGAACGCACCTTTAGCTAATAAAAGTTGCCTTGTGAACTCACCTTTAGCTAATGAAAGTTGCAGTGTGAACGCACCTTTAGCTAAAAAAAGTTGCCGTGTGAACGCACCTTTAGCTATAAAAAAGTTGCTATGTGAACGCACCTTTAGCCAATAAAAGTTGCAGTGTGAACGCACCTTTAGCTAAAAAAAGTTGCCGTGTGAACGCACCTTTAGCTATAAAAAAGTTGCTATGTGAACGCACCTTTAGCCAATAAAAGTTGCAGTGTGAACGCACCTTTAGCTAAAAAAAGTTGCCGTGTGAACGCACCTTTAGCTATAAAAAAGTTGCAGTGTGAACGCACCTTTAGCCAATAAAAGTTGCAGTGTGAACGCACCTTTACCCAATAAATTATGCTGTGTGAACACACCTTTTGCATATAAATTATGCAGTGTCAGCGCACCTTTAGCTAATAAAAGTTGCCGTGTGAACGCACCTTTAGCTAATAAAAGTTGCCGTGTGAACGCACCTTTAGCTATTAAAAGTTGCTGTGTGAACGTACCTTTTGCTAAAAAAAGTTGCTGTGTGAACGCACCTTTAGCTACTGAGGGTTGAAGTGTGAACGCACCTTTATCTAATAAAAGTTGCTGTGTGAACGCACCTTTAGCTATTAGAAGTTGCTGTGTGAACGCACCATGGTAATGGGTTAGGTTAGGTTAGTAAAATGAGTTGGGTTAGGTTAGGTAATGGGTTAGGTTAGGTTAGCTAAATGAGTTGGGTTAGGTTAGCAAAATGAGTTGGGTTAGGTTAGGTATTGGGTTGGGTTAGGTTAGCTAAATGAGTTGGGTTAGGTTAGCAAAACGAGTTGGGTTAGGTTAGCAAAATGAGTTGGGTTAGGTTAGGTAATGGGTTAGGTTAGGTTAGCTAAATGAGTTGGGTTAGGTTAGCAAAATGAGTTGGGTTAGGTTAGGTAATGGGTTAGGTTAGGTTAGCTAAATGAGTTGGGTTCGGTTAGCAAAATGAGTTGGGTTAGGTTAGCTAAATGAGTTGGGTTAGGTTAGCTAAATTATATATATATTTTTTTATTATATATATTTATCTAACCTAACCCAACTCATTTTGCTAACCTAACCCAACTCATTTAGCTAACCTAACCTAACCCATTACCTAACCTAACCCAACTAATTTTGCTAACCTCACCTAACCCTATACCTAACCTAACCTAACCCATTACCTAACCTAACCCAACTCATTTTGCTAACCTAACCCAACTCATTTAGCTAACCTAACCTAACCCATTGCCTAACCTAACCCAACTCATTTTGCTAACCTAACCCAACTCATTTAGCTAACCTAACCCAACCCAATACCTAACCTAACCCAACTCAGTAGCTAACCTAACCCAACTCATTTAGCTAACCTAACCTAACCCATTACCTAACCTAACCCAACTCACTTTGCTAACCTAACCCAACTCATTTAGCTAACCTAACCTAACCCATTACCTAACCTAACCCAACTCATTTTCCTAACCTAACCTAACCCATTACCATGGTGCGTTCACACAGCAACTTATATTAGCTAAAGGTGCGTTCACACAGCAACTTATATTAGCTAAAGGTGCGTTCACATAGCAACTTCTAATAGCTAAAGGTGCGTTCGCACAGCAACTTTTATTAGATAAAGGTGTGTTCACACTGCAATCCTTAGTAGCTAAAGGTGCGTTCACACAGCAGTTTTTATTATCTAAAGGTGCGTTTACACAGCAACTTTTGTTGGCGAAAGGTACGTTCACACAGCAACTTTTATTAGCCGAAGGTGTGTTCACACTGCAACTTTTAATAGCTAAAGGTGCGTTCACACGGCAACTTTTATTAGCTAAAGGTGCGTTCACACGGCAACTTTTGTTAGCTAAAGGTGCGTTCACACGACAACTTTTATTAGCTAAAGGTGCGCTGACACTTCATAATTTATATGCAAAAGGTGTGTTCACACAGCATAATTTATTGGCTAAAGGTGCGTTCACACTGCAACTTTTATTGGCTAAAGGTGCGTTCACACTGCAACTTTTTTATAGCCAAAGGTGCGTTCACACAACAACTTTTTTTAGCTAAAGGTGCGTTCACACTGCAACTTTTATTGGCTAAAGGTGCGTTCACATAGCAACTTTTTTATAGCTAAAGGTGCGTTCACACAACAACTTTTTTTAGCTAAAGGTGTGTTCACACTGCAACTTTTATTAGCTAAAGGTGATTTCACACAGCAACTTTTATTAGCTAAAGGCGAGTTCACACAGCAACTTTTTAAAGCTAAAGGTGCGTTCACACAGTAACTTTTTTTAGCAAAAGATGCGTTCACACTGCAACTTTTATTAGCTAAAGGTGAGTTCACACAGCAACTTTTATTAACTAAGGGTGGGTACACACCACAAAATGCTTACAAAACTCCATGCAATTTTTTTACAGCGTACTTACCGCTTATCTCTTAGGAAAACCTTTCTATAAAAATTTTGTTAGCCCTATAAAGGAATGTCTTTATGTTTACATCCCTAAAAAGGGCCGTCTCTCCTTCAGGACTGATGATCTTCGGCTACCTCCTGCCTGGAAGAAGTGGGCGACGGCCTCCCCAGGATGAAATCGTCCGAGAACTCCAGGAAATCGACCTAAGATAAATTATTTAGACGCTACTTTTACACCTGAGTGTACAACCATCCCTCATCCCCTCCTAACTGTTCAAAAAAAATTCAGAAAGGTTTCAGAAGGAATCCATTCCTGAACATTTCATGACCAGGCAGGGAGCAGTGAGAAGGGCTGGGGGAAGTTTGTTCCATAATTTCCAAGTGTGTACACCCTCCAAATAACATTCTGGGAAAATCCGGACGAGATCTGAAGGGGTCAAAAAAATTTCCAAAAAATGAGGAAAGACTGCCTTTCCTTTTTTTTTGGATAATTTTCTCACCCCCTCCGACTTCTTTCTAAAATTCCCAGAATGTAATAGGGAGGCTAGAGACTTGGAAAATATGTGCCAAACATCCCTCATCCCTTCCTTTGTACATCCATAGAACGTTTCTTGTACATCCAAAGGACGTCCAATGTACGTCCATGTACATCCATAAACGTCCATGTATGGACGTATTATGGACTCCATACTTGTGCCATATCGACGTTCATAGAACGTCCCATGTATCCGATATGGACGTCCAATGGACGTCCGAACATCCATAAACGTATGTACAATGGACGTCCATTGGATGTACGTGTGTTACTTGGGTTTGGTCTCCCTTTCTCTGATTGAAATTTCTCTGAAACTTCTAGATGGCATTTATTGTAGAGCGTTATTACTAAAGCCGTACTGAAGGGCATCTATCCTTTCTATTTTCGCTTGGATTTTCCGACTCAGGATTTGCTCGCCCGATTTGTCATACTCAAGAACCAACCTTGATCTTTCCCACCATTTGGAAAAGTGCCCCTGGGTTAATAATCGTCTTCTGTACGATTGGCGATTTCTGGGGCGACGTCGCGTCGTCATTACCAAGAGCCTACATTTTTATTCCTCTTTCATGCTTCAATTATTTCACTTAATCTGCAGGGCGGTAGTTCTTCATCCCTTACGGTTATTCGGTGCTATTTTAGTTTAGCTTCGATCTCCTGGGAAAAGGTTCTTAACTTCTTGAAGGTGGAAGCCGATCTCACAACCAAAAAACTGTATAGAAATAGGAAATCATGAAAGGTGTAGAATGCGAAGATTTTTGCTACAAAACAAAAAAGGAAAATTGGCAATCAAATTTTTTCCACAGAATACGCCCATGGGTAACTGATGGGTAACCCCCATGGGTAACTGATGTGATTATTGCAGCATGAGGAAGCTCAATATTACAGTTGTTTATTCTCAAGAATTTCTAGATCTCTCTGGGCTGGGTCGGACTCCTTTATGACGATTTTGGTGGCCACAATAACAAACTTTGGTTTCGGATTTTCCTATCCTCATTTTCGACAAGATTTTGTATGCATCAGAAATTCTCGAAATTTCATTACAGGCCATAATGGCCCATTGCCTACGTTATTTTCCTCCACTCTTTCCTATCAGCGGCTTGTCTTCTCCAATCTTCTATTCCGACTTCTCGTAGGTTCCCTAACACCTTCTCCTTCCATTAAAACATATTTCCATAAATATTTTCTACGATCGCTACATCTATATTGCACGTTTAATCTTTAAAAATGTCCAGTTTTCATACAGTATTTGTAATCCAACCCCATTTGTTTTCTTAAATAAAGAAACAGACTCCAATTTGTCGGTTAATTTAACCACAAATCACTAACAAATCACTGGTATTTACTGTACTCTGCTGGATTGTACAAGGACAAATGATAAAGTTAGGCAGTTAGATTCAGCTGACCACCGTAATGTTTCAGTGTCCACTGTAACCGCCGGCAGGGGCCATTGCCTCCAGCAACCATGTTCGCAAATGACCCCCATGCATAACTTTTGGCTCTCTCTTTATAGTTCAATAGATACTACTAAATTTACATGAACAATTAGTAGGTAATTTATTTCTTTGAGCTGGGTATATTTTTATTTTGTTAAAGATAGGATAATAATTTTCAAATTAAACTTTCTATATTCTCTTTCTGTAAAAATTAGTACAGAAATTATTACAGTTAAGTTTTCACTCTGTATATTTCAGTTGTAAAATGATTTTAAACTATTTCCTGAAAATGATGAACAATATGAGAATGTGTCTTGCAAATACAATTTAATATTATATCGATATCAGATATCAGGCGGTTAGCGGAGGCAAAGTACTTGGGGATGACATGCACTGCCAAAGCATTGCCCTCTGGCAGCTGTGGCGAGCACAAGTTTGAGAGCTTTGTCCAAAGCTCAGCTTGTCTGAGGTAAACATGATGTGCGGTTTCTATATGAGCAGCAGCTAAAGAATAGCCTCTGTATCTGGAATATTAAATTCAAATACGAGAAATTATAACGTAATGTAAATTCATTGTTACATTTCAAGTAATCGTAATAATTATTTTGAGGATTATATTTCCGCAAAATGAAAAACTAAATAAACAAAAACTCCATTTTATTCGTAACTACTCTTTTCAATGAATCTACTATTTTACCATTAATAGTTCGGGTACACATGAACACTAGAGAAGTAATGGTTCGATTATTTTCCACTCACCCCATTTAAACCCCCGCAACAGTGCAAATGAAGCCTCCCTGCAAGGCAGCTCAACTAATAGAGTTTAATTATCTTGGTTTTCCTATTCATTTAATAAGTAATTTATATATTGAATAAAAACTAATACCGCAAGCAATAAATAAGATAGATAGTTTCAAATATAGAGAGAAAAAAAGAATATTTTTTAAATATTTACTTATATTTTTATAATATGCATGGCTGTCTGATTTTATAGTTCTGTAGCATCGGATAAGCGCCACGGGTCAACAGGTAGCCTCGAGAACACATTACGGTGGAGCTGCTAAAAGTGCAGCAGTTATTAGTATCAGACCAGGTCTATTATTAAAAACTGTAGGTAATAATTTAGATTTCCTCTAGAGTAGATTTACGTTTACTCTGTCTATAACTAAAGCAAGCAAGCAGCAGTGAAGACATATTCGCACGATGAAGCGGATTCGACAATCAATATAAAAAGCTACCAAATAATTTCGGACTGCTTTATTTTAATATCAATCTTAATTAACAATTTTTTTTTGTAGAAGAAAGTTACCCAAAATGTTTATTTTACTTGAAATGAACGAAACTCTGCTGACAGAATATTTTTTCTTGTGCATGTAGCTTATTTTTCACTTCTCTTAAGAAGTGCAGCATAACCCAAACACAATTACAAGACTAACCCAAACTGCAATTAATCAGTTTAACAAAAACTGATTGTGACAAATTACACAAGTTTTGTTTGGTAACAAGTATAAAACATGCAACATCTGTGTGCGATTTGTCCAGTTTCAAGCGTGGGTGTGCGGTCGACTGGAGACTCGAATCTATACAACGTTGTGGCCACTTCTAACCGCTGAACTCCTGAGGATTGTCGGTTACATCTGTGTGTGTTAAATATTATTTGGACCTCGAGGGACAATTTTGGAGGATTTGTTACCACACTGTTTGCTTGACCCATCTCTTGTATTGCAAAAGTTTTAACATGTAATGTTTTCTAAACTTTTACCATTTGATCTGTGATCTACAAAAGGGACTGCTTTCGGTGACTTTATTATTACCCCAGTCAACTTCATTGCTCAAAAAATAAAGGGATCACTTTAAAAATCACGAATATGCAACATTTTAATAGCGTAAAGCCTAACAACTACAAAATTAAAGTGTTGTGGGGGTTTTCTTAAAGGAAATACCTACAATAACAACAGATTAACACGCAACTGTATACTAAAACAGGATTTATTGAATATTTTTTTACAAGTTTTACACGAAACTTAATTACAATAACTTCACAACAAATCTGAAAGGTTATGCGTTTTCAAGGGCTACTAATAACGGGTGCGGCCTCCCAGGACTACCATCTGGATGTGTTTAGAAAAAATTGTCGGATTTATTCCTAGAATTTTTTCCCATTTTTTTCAGGCGTTGATGTTAGTGTTTCAACACCTTCTGGGTTTGCAGGATGTGCCCTGAGCTTTGCATCTAATATCTTTTACATATAGTCCTTGTAGGAGAAGACCTGAAGCTTCCAAGAAAGGAACCTCAAATCTCTTGAGTAGTTTAGTCGCCATCAACCAACATATTGGCAGAATATTTGGAATGGGGTTTCGAACTTTATCTGTACATATTATTAGGTCGTTTTAATCCTTCTGGTTGCAGAGGCAGTATAGGGCCTTCTGCTATCTAGTTGGAATAGGAACGTATACCTATGGTCACTAGAATCATATTACCTTATGGATCTCATCTATGTTCTTTTTCTGTTTTGTAGACTAATCCTTTACTTGCCCGAGCAAGAAAACAGATCGGGTCAGGCCGGGTCAAGAAAACAGAAGACATAGGTACCCCAAATCGCATGCTCCGGAAATGAATGTTAATCGAAAGTTTTGGATTACCAATAATTAGCTAAGACATCAGATGATGTACCCTCAACCTATCCCTTGTAGTTTTAACATAACATTCAAGTTCATTGACCCTTCAGAACCGAAAATATATTTTTAAGACACTTCACAGTTAAAATATGTCCACATAGTACCTATAATTGATAATAAAACGGACCTTTTGGGGTACTATATTTCTAAAAGTACATTGCAATCTAGCTACGACAGGGTTCATATAAGCTTAATTGTACTTTGGTGATCGAGGTGTGTAGCTTCAGAAGTATCTCGTCAAAGATAAATCTACTGTTAGGGGTAAACAGCTCAGTTGTAACGTTTCGGACACGATATAACTTTATTACTAAACCCGTCGATGATGTGGGTCATGTTTAACTTAACCCAGAAATTTCATATCTTTGGGAATAGCTATATCAGCGTACATTATATTTCGAGAGAAATCAGAAAATAAGATTGATTCCTAAACAGTACCCTAGAAAACTCAGGTATCATAGTCTTACTGGCTTTCTTTTAAATTTAACTTTTTACTTTCTATTCCCAATTTAAATTTTATTTCTCACAAATATAGTGAAATATGCCTTAAAAACGACGTAAGAGCATTGCAGGAAGAAGGGAATATGTTAGGTAATATACAAAAAATGTCTTGGTCTCGATAATTCGGATAATCCGTTTTTAACAGAAATGTTACCGTGTTTGAGCAAGACAATCGCTAACTGTATTGCAAAGTGAGACACAATGCAAAATATACCTACCATAGTAAGAGCACAAACCTTGAGTTGGCGTAAATTGCCACAGGCCGAAGAAAAATCGTGGTACTGATGGGCGATGGTTAGGGGTTAGTTCATAAAGAACGGGTGTCTGCTGGACAAAATTCTTCTTCTTCGTTTTTTTTATGCGTTCGTCGACTTTAGCTTCCAAAAATGTCTGTGGTCCCAATCTCCCATTGCAAGGGTGGAAGTATGGTTTATGACCATCTCTCTTCCGACGGTCTCAACTTGATTTTCATTTCATATTCATTTTGCTATTCGCCATTGGTCTTCTCTGGTAAGTTGCAGCAAGGTATCTCCTTAGTCACGTTTCTTGTCCTTATATTCTCATAATTTTGTACAATACTGTCGTAAATATGTCTTTTTGTTTTCTTAACCCCTTAAAAAGTCTTGAACACACCTATCAATATTATTACAAAGAAATTCTTGATAGACTTCGCAAACTGAACGTAACATCAAAAAAATTGCATTCTGCACTATGATAAAGCACAGCATGAAATGTTTAATTATCAATAAACTAAATTGATGACACCACGAAAATTTAATAAAGATGTATAATCAATCCGGGGTATTCTTCTACCTATTATAATAAAAAAAAAAAACTTGAACTAGTAATCGAATGATAGAGTCGAACATTTAATGTGTTGACCTAGTAATAAACTACCAAGAAGCTTCAGTAAAATATTCATCACTTAAATGTCGTGTTTCCTTTGAATAATCATAGTTCAAACAAGCAGTAGAATTAAGTATCTTGATCTAAAATATTGAACTGTTTGAAGTTTGCATATTGTGCATTAGTAAAATTTAATTGTAGGAGGTCTATAAAATTGACTCTCCATGACAACTGAGTCATTGCAACCGTTACCCTTAGAAAGCACAAGCCTGTTTGTGTATTAATAGTATATTATATTATTAGGAGTAGAAAGAGTTCTTTTTGTGTTGAGCCATATTGCGGCCGAGGCGTACGCGCCGAGGCTGTGCAAGTGAGCGAAACACAAATAAGACGTTCTACTCCGAATAATATATGCTATTTTTTCTTCAAGTGTAAAAATATTCTGTTGCTGTAAATAAATATTTCCTAAAAAGTCATTTCGACAGAACAACGCTCTCCCCTCTACCAACCTTGGGGGCGGAGCTATGGCCAAAATACTGCCGTTGCCATGGATAGGTAAACACATTATTGTACTAGTAACATTATTTTCATTATTTGACTACTAACAAAATGACTTCCTTCTACATAGCCAGTTCTGTACAACAATACGGATATTATGATACGCTTGAAGAAAAATTTAATTTCAATAATAAATAGATTATTTTTTTAGGGGGAGTGGAAGTGGAACATTTTGTGCTGCGTCTGGTAGGTTTAGCGGACGAGCATAGCAAGTATGCGATCTAAAAAATTTAAAAATATTTTTATAGTCTACTATGGCTACATCGCCCCCAATAAACGTAAAATAAAACAATTTTGATTAAAATAATTTTTCGTATTTGGAATCGGAATACGTAATTTTAAATCTCTGCAGGAACAAAAAAAATAAATGGGTTGAATGTCAAAAATCTATTGCAAACTTTTTATATCTTATGAATCAACATAGAAACAATGTATTATCTGCTTTTATGAAAAGACATCCAGCGCATGCATGAGAATAGGGGGAAATAAATTCGACTTGTGATACGTGTTAAGTTTTGATTTATGTGGGTAGATTTAGAAACTTTTCTGTTATCAAAGCGGCTGCGGTTACAATGACCATTTGATACTTTTCTTTGTACAGCTCTTTTCAACTTTCGATAAAATACTTTTTCATATATTTTTGCATTTAGAAGATATCACGACCCTCGAAATGATTTATACTTTACTTTCGTACAACATCCTGCAGCGCATTGTAAGGAAGCAATGCCATATTTATACGTTAGCTGTAGCAGCATTATTATTGTATACTACACCTCTCTCTAATTCCTTCCAACATTTCTCTCTGCATTATATTTTATTAATATAAGTTTATTTGGTCCAACGTTATGGTAATTAAATTTTAGTGATGTTTGATTCAGTTTCTAGCTCTGTGCCTGCGGGATGGTTTGCACTCCTTAAGTTTTGGTAAAGTTAGCCCCTAAGAGATAGATCATCATTAATATAGTATGACTTCTGTGATTTGTAGAGGAGTTCGCTGTGGCCAACCAAGTTAAGATTTACACCTTCACAAGTCTACACAAGACTTTGCTTTTATGAATTTATAACTCTAATAACAGCATATTCACAGAACATGCATAATTTGCAAATCATTAAATAATCTGCTTTGCTCAGTTCATGGGAATTTAACAAAAATACATTGGACAAACCTGGTATTAGAATGTAATAGGGAAATTGGAAATTCAAGCTTGATTCGTTGTAGGGAATGGATATTTTCATTTATCCTCGTGGTAGACAGTCTGAGAATAGTGTTAAGTTGGAAGATCGGATAATTTCGGTCTGATTTCCTTACTAAGACGGTCTCTAACTTATCGAAGTTCGATGTCTCGACAAGACTGCATTAGTCAAACAAGTATATCCACTTCCGGGCTCGCCGCACTAATCCTTCGTCCTGCTTAACTATTGATGGCCTGAAGGGTTACACGGACGCGTTAAATATTTAAAACTCCAGCTTTGCCAATTAATATAAAACCAAAGTCTAATACCTTAAGATTAAGTGCTATTTTTAATTTGCAAGTGAAAAATTCTACTTTTAAGCTTTCGTAAGACAAATTTAATGTGTCTTTAACATAAAGGAATCTCTACCCCGGAATTGTTAATTGTACTTGAGTTTATTTTAGAAAGTTAAACAAATCAAACTCGTACAAATATTTTCGGTTACATCCTTCCTTTTTCGTGTCTCGTTTACTAACTTAATTTTCTTCATCTCGTTCTGATACAACTATTTTCAGTGGTGGCTGGCCCTTAAGTTCTGCAGAACTGCAAAACCACCAAAAGTATTTAAATTGTTTTGCAGGTTTTTTTCCTTTGTGTTGCGGCTAAGGCGGCAATTAAATTAACTTTTTCATTTACTGTGTAATAGTTAAGGGATGGAAAATATAAAGGGTTCCTCGTTGCGTATTCTTTTATGTAGGTTGTGATGACACTATTTTTACTCTTACGTGGATAAAACGATTTTATGTTTGGGGTGGTAAGAAAAGAAGGTGTTTTGGAATATGGGTGGGGACTAGGAAGCCAAATAAAATTGAAATGCCCAAATACAGCAAACTTTTACACGATTTTAATTTTTTGTTTACGTAAAAACCAAATCTAAATTGTCGTTTATTTTGGCTTTAAAGCCATTTTATTCTCTTTGTCTTAGAACGTTTTTCTTGTTTTTGGTATTTTTTTTAATTGACGATCATTTGTTGGGGTTGGAGCTTTAGGGCTGTTGTCTTCTGGTACTGGGGAGGGCTAGGGTTACATCAAAAAACATGTCTTCAGAGTGAGGTTACTTTCCTGCCGTTGTGTGGTTTCGCTAGCAGGAATGTGATTATTCTATTCCAGTTCTTCCTCTTTTTATCCTATTCTAATTTTTTCTGAGGACATCCCTTTCCTGAATTTACAATTTTTTTAATTGATTTTGGAAATAATTATTAAATCAGCATGATTCAGCTTTAATTAATTAAAACTATCGAAAAGTCTTTGATTTTGAAGATCAGAAGACTCTGCACTCATTTTTGACCTAAATAAACATTTTAAAATAAATTAAATATTATTTATAGAAATACTTTCTTTACGTTACAATAATTGTCATGATATTATTTATTAAATTAAAATTGAGGTAAAATAAGATAAGATAAGAATTAAGGCTTGACACCTGTGACCTGGTGCGCTTTGAAATGCAGTATTTTCTTATCGCATGAAACATACAAATTTTTAACATCTGGTTACTATAATTATTTTCCTGTTCTGAATAGAATAAGGAGGGGCTATTGTTATAGACCAAAGTGGAAATCAAATTTTACATATCTCAACTAGTTTTAACCGGGCGTTGGAAATAGTTCGAGGTAAATAATTTTCGGGAAGACATTTCGTGTAAAAATTAAATTATTAGTGTTAGATAAAATATTAGTACTTGCATTAGTGTCAGTAGCAATTTTTCTTGTAATTCTTAAATCATTCTTATTTTATATCGTGGTTATAAAAATATTTGTGTAGTGAAAGTGTTTCCCGAGGGTCATCACTAAAGTGAGAGGGTTAGCAGTTCGTTTAGAGATGAATGAAAGGTAAATTAGTTACATTTCTAGGTACCGTATGTATGTAATGTACAGGTCAAAGTCTCAGTATACAGATCCCTGGCAATTAATTAAAATCAATGAATACTGCACGATTCTATTTTTCCTTAAAATTGTCCTGAAAACTGTTACTTCTAGTATTTGATTAAAAATAAATCAATTTTGTGATAATGTGTGATAAACAAAAAAGAAGGGGGGAAGTGAAAAGTAGGATTTTTAGAACTTTTAAGATTACCTGATTTAAATAAAAAACTTAAAGAATGTCTATTTTACACTTAAATGTTTCTATTTAAGAATATTTCGAAGGTTATGTCCATACTATACAGGGTGGTTCGTAAGCTCAATACAAATTTAGTCTTTTATTCGTGAAGTGATATAAATCAAATAAATTGCAATATTTTGCTACGGTTTTGAATTTGATTTTAAAATCAAATCATAAAAAATCGATCTAAAGAAATCGTTGCAAATATAGCATCCTAAAGGGTTGGAGACAATCGTAAAGCAATTTCCTATTGTCTTACCCCTAGAACTTTTCTGTCCTGATTATGTCATCCCTGTTGATCATCTCCAAAGCCGGCAGAATTCTGTGTTTGTTGGTTATCTTCTTCCCTAACTGTATCGAACCTCTGGTTCTACCACTATAAAAAGAAACTAATAGCTCAGCTTTCCATCCTTGAACTTCCTGGTTCTCAGGAGGTGTCAGACTTTTCTCCATATCGGTACTATATCCCGAGCATCCACAGGTGACGGGGTTAGATACTCCCTGAGGGGATGTACTACAATGTAATTTATTTCCCATTGAATTAGAAGAAATTAAAGCAATTTAGGGTTAACCCTTCTAGGCACTAAAAATAGACTGTAAAAATGGTCAGTCACAATCAGCAAAATTTATACCTTTTAGTAATTAAATCAACATTTCAAAGTTACAGGGTCTGAAAGAGTCATGAAAGAGAAGTAGTTTGTGATTAAGGGGCAAGTAACCTGAAAGTTTTCTCATTGCCTTGATTATAAAACAATAAAAATCAGTGTTTAACACAAAACTAAGAGGGTGAATAAACTTAAAGTCAGTTAGATCTCGGAAAATTTTACATGGTTTCCAGAACATTAGACACACTGCTCGTCGCTGTGTATTAAATTAACTCAGTCGGCATCTGCATGACGCAGTAAGTTCTCAAAGGGAAGTGACAAGATCGACCAACCGGAAGTAAATCGCCGATTCGTGCAATGATAAAGGAACCAACCCCTTTGCTCTAACTGAAATTTTTTGCCACACATCTTTCAACATCTTTCTCGTTCTATCTGCATGTTATTTTACGTTATCATGCCGTTTATAGAACCGGCGGAGCGAGTTTATCTGATTAGGTTTGCGTTTGATCGCGGTTGGCGGCGACTGTATTCGCTTACGCTTGTCATTTGTTTTGCACATTTGCTTATGCTACATTACCCCGTGTGTCAGTTTGCGGTCGGAATTCTATTTAGCCTTGCTTTTTCGATCCCATTGTAACGCTAACTCGATTATAAATATAAATGTAAAATTTTATTGATGCTAAAACCTTCCTTCCTCTTAAAGAGTTTCCGAATACTACCCAAAATAACTTTTCTGAAAATAAAGTTACGCAGCAAACTCGATTCTACTTTGTTTAGTAGTAATTTACGAACGGTTTTGTTACTGTAGGATCATAGTATGAAATTCAAATAAATTTTGGAAGATAATATTATCAAATTGTCTTTTCTCATTCCATTACTAGGCCATTCCACCGCAACACCAAGTTTTATAATAAAATATAACAGTATTCCATGACCTGGAAAATGCAAAACTTGATTTCGTTAGCTTTTATGGAAGAAAGGGTGTATAGTAAACAAAGTATCACAGGTATCATTTTTATATAGGTACCCATGTCTTGAGATATTATCTTCTGTTACTTAAAAGAAAGAACATGGAAAAAGTATGTCCCTAAATTGGTAGAAAAAATAAGCACCACCCGATTCTCTGGCAAAAAAATTATTTATTATTTTTAATACAAGTTTGCTCTACAATATTTAGTTTCTTGAACAACAAACTAATCTTGCAACATATTAGCATTAAGTATTTACCACAAAGAATGTCTTCAGTATAAGCAGTAGCGCGAACGATGGAACTAAAAACTTATGTAAAATGTAATATAGTTTATTTATAATTTATGTGAAATTCATTATTTTTCCAGTTTTTTTCCAAAAAAAAAGAAAGTCAAATACAAATATTTGACTAAGAATGTAATCATCAAAGGTATTTAATTATTCTATTCTATATTATCAATTGATGGTCCTTTGGTCCTGAACACAGCACCATATTTTTTAAATTTTACAACGTTTTATTATTGCCTTTGAGATATATCTTATTTGCGTGCTTTTATTTGCAGTTGAATTCGAAATAACGAAACTCAAACACAAAAAAGCGTCATATGAATATGCATACGAGGAATGAGGCTCCAAACACAGACAAAATGTATGTATAGCAAAATGCTTTACAACGTAATGCCTTGCAGTACACTGTAAATTGTTTACCTTCGCTGTATACGAATGTATAAAACTTTTTTCCCATAAATACTGTTTTGAAGCAGATTTCTAAAATAAAAAAAACTTTACTACAACCTACGTTTAAAATTCTGACATTTTAAAATTTAAGTATATACAGTAATATCTACAAATATTTGCTTGTTTGTGTGTTACAGAATTCATAAGTCAGCACAACAGTGTAGAAAACGCGTTTTTAAAATCTGAGATTTAGCTTTTTTAATTTCGTTTAATCTAATCGTGCTAGCAAGGATATACCAGTAATTGGTCTGTGACGTCATGTGGGGTCCTGCGGGACTATCCTATGAATAAATTAACAATTATCTTAAGCTCATACATACATAGTCAACTGTTTTGCAGACTGCATTTCGTGTTCAGTATTCATCGAAAAACTAACAAACCACGTTCTGTTTCATCTTTGTTTTGCAACGAGGTGTGCAATCTGTACGTGAGATAAAATTTGAACAATTTACATATTTATTTGAATTATTATTTTACAGCATTTTTGATTGCAGTTTGTAAACTATAAACTGCAGTTTGTTTTCATACCACTCGGATGTAAAATTTTCCAAAAAAGAAAAGTCACATTTATTTTACTTTTAGGTGTCCATATTATCAGAAACTAAGTAAGGTTTCTCTACGACTATTAAAGGATACCCTCATTCTTGTTGCATATTAATTGAATAATAGCATAAATTTTTTAAACCCTGATTTCTTACAAAGAAATCACTCTAGATTAGCCAATCACATTCTTTGATTTTTAAAAATTCACGCTAATATGAAAAAATAACATTGCTTTGAAAATAAATAACCGAGCGTATCTTAGCAACCTCTAAAAAGTCGCCAATTGAAACGTCAAATACATCAATTATTAAAAAATGTTAAAACCTATTATTTAGATATATAATTCCCTGTAGTCGTAGAGAAAGTATAGTCTTCTACTTGCGTAGAATGGCTATTATTCACTTGAATGAAGTTTCCGACACGAACGAGCGCAGCGAGCGAGTTTCGGAAACTTCATCCACGTGAATGACAGCCATCATTCTACCCTCGTTGAAAAATGTACTATTTGTTGTTATCGCGGTATTCATTTTCACGTTAAGCGTACCTACTTCATTATTCACTTGGAAATAATGACTATTCGTGGAAGTGTATTAGGTATAACGTTATACTTGACTTAACGCATCAAGAGTTGATAATCTATTAAGACACCAATTTACTCGAGTGTTTACTTTGTGTACACCCTGTATATAGCCCTGCTGTATATTTATGACATTGCGTTTATACCTACACATAGCTTTGTGTTATTTGTATAGCAGTAGGTATACTAAATATAACGACGGTTGTACCTACTACAAAACATTTCGCAAAATAATAGCAGCGATAGGTGTAATGACGGAAGAAGAAGAGGATGCGGGGATGTTAAACACATACATGTATAATAGCTGTCATTTTAAGTGACAACATAATCTGAAAGTCGATTTGTACCTCGCACATCTTATCTTCGCATGCAGAGCTCGTATACCTTTGTAGAAAGTACCAATAGATTTAACAAACGTAGACAACCACTTTTAAATAAAAACTTTTAATTATATTCGTTTTGAAAAAATATTTTAAGTATTCTACTACCCTAAAAACCTACCCTCCTTAGATCTTAAATCCAAGAAATCGTTCTTCTTCACCTTAGGTCAAATATGCTACCCAATTTTTGAAATTGCTTGCTCTTGCGCACTCGCCCCCCCCTCTACCCGCTTGCATCCCAATTGTGCTGTTAACAATACCGCAAACAGGCATGAAGAGTTATTTATATAAATTTTATTAATTTTTTTTTTAAGTTTTCAAATTTTTATACATATACAGAAAAACAAGAAAATTTCTAATTTCCCTTTGAAAAGTATTTTTGCTAAATACAAAACTAAAACTTATTCAAAAGGAGTACTTTGAAATCTACCGAAATTTCTAATTCTATGTATTTGGCAAGCAAACACACATAACTACCCCAGTTATAATGTGTGCTCGCTTTGGTCCATTATCCGCGGGTTATGAACCAGAAGTGCGATAGCGCCACAAAGGAAATGACGTCACACGCCCATTGACTGCTCTCTATGTTGGATTGATTCCTAATCGATCACCAATACGACCTGTCAGCCCAACATTCAGCCGGTTATCTTTATAAATGATGCTTGATGTTTTTATAATGGTCCCGGTATGTGGGATCATCGTGATCGAGCTTATCGCTTTATTACCTTTATAATGCTGCGCCATTTTCAAAAATATAGATAGGTAAACGTGATGGATTTACGAATCATTTACTTCTCTCTACTTTTCAACCATCAAATATTTACCATTATTTATTTTTTATATAAAAAGTTTTTCTTTAAACAAATATGCTGTTTATGCCATACTTTATTGAAGGGTTCACTTCATTTTCATGACATTCGAAATAAAATTGTAGCTTCAGAGCGTTTTCAATCTAATACGGATTATTTTCACAAGCAAATCAAAAACATATGATTAATTAATAATTAATATAAATAAGAACAAAATAAATAAAATGCAATCAGAATTTGATGCTTCAGGGGTGGTTTCAGGCGGTTCAAAAATCGGCCAAGCCATGACTACTCCTAACTCAGTAAACTTTTCTAGTGACACTTGCGAGTTTTTGTAATCTCTTTATTTTTTGGCACTCATAAATATATCAACTTTCTGAAATTATTTTATTTAACAAAGAGAAAAACATATTGAGAAGAAAAAACGATGATAATCAAATTATTTTCAAAGGAGATTCAGAGTTTAATAAGAATCCTCGAACTGGCTTTTTCTTAAAAAGGTGACATTTTATTTATGAGAATAAACAGGAAATAATTCTTATTTACAATTCCCAGATGTAGACGAAGTTAGGATGTTGCCTTCAATAATTGAAGCCGCCTCCGCCAAGTCAAGGCGTAGCTGTCGACTCATTTCCGGAATGAGACAGGATTTTTATATTTCCAGGAATTTCTAAATGTTTTATTGCTCCCTTATTCAAGGGAATTTAAAATAAAGATGCATTATACTAACTACAAAATAATGCTCAAAAAGCAGGATTTTCGTTACGAATATGAAGGACTATAAATTAATTCGAAGGGCGTTACAGTAAAGTTCCGTGTTCCACGTCTTGGAAAGAGAAACGGAGGCAAATGGTTTTGTAATGCAAAAATCTAATAAATTACTGTTAAAATCCAGAAAAGACACAAAAACGTTAAAACATTAATCTTTACCCCGGCTATTGAGGCCTTAAACACTTTATTTTATAGAAGGTCCTCCCTAGACGCACCACGATTTAGTAGTTAGCGCTGGTTAAATAATGTAGTGCGGGCATTGTGAGGCTATGCTGGTCATCCTGTGGAATCCTGAGGGATTTGTGGATTAAGTTGGCAGCCATTACTTTCGAGCTAGGGAATATCGATGCTGGCCGGACACTGCGGTCGCGCTTGCTGCGGGTTGTTGGTCCTGCTCCAAGAAAAATTACTGGCGCTTAAAGGGTGAGCTTGCAGAGGTAAATACCCATTTATTATCCGCGTTTTCTAAGACGGTTTGTTTCCTTTAATTCGCTAAAATAAATGTGTATCTAAGAAGAAAGCAATCTAACATTTTCCAACAGCGAACTGAGAAATGTTTCTTTAATCCACTCTTAAATATTGTTGTCACAAATGTGACACACTGATAATTGTTATCAAAACAACATTTTAAGTTAATATGCATTTACTGTGGAGGAACACAACATGATGGTCTTATGAAATTATTTGTTTACTTCATTGAACACATAATGATTATATCATTCATTACGTTATTATTCAAATACCTCCCTGGTATCAATATATTTGCAGAACGAAGCCAAAAAGTTTATTCACTTTTGGTTTTCTTCTTCTTAAATTAGTGTTAAAAGTGGATGCTATAATATTTTTCAACTGCTGGAAATTTTTGTAGTTTTACAATCTAGTAAACAGGCATAATTTATTTTAAATGAAATTGGGAAAATGTTGCCGATAAACAAACGTTCAGAACCTTTAAATGAAATAAAAGCTACTGCCATCTAAACATTAAAATAAAATGGTAGGTTGCATGGGTTGGATTGAAGTCTGGACGTCGGGGTGACCAGTACAGTACCTGAATTTCTACTTGTATTTTTTAATACCTAACCGCCCTTGCGATACATGCGGTCAACCATTTTCCTGAATAATTCTGAAAAACGTTTTCCAGATACGATTGGGCATTCATTGACCTTCTTCCCTACCCCTACCCGCGTCTGATTGTGATCTTTGGATGACGAATTGTTTGAATAATTAACATATACGTCGGAAACCGTCAGATTATGTAATGTATCCATCCTTGATATTCTATTAATTTTGGAACTTCTCGTTTGAGAAAATCTAAGAGTCAAGAAATCGTTGAAAATAATAGGAAACTACACAGTTTTCACGAAAATATTCCATATAGTGTTTAACAAAGTATACCACGTTTCGTTAGTTTAAAACATGCGGCTTTGCATACCTCTCGCCAACATCCTGTAAAGGATAATAATTATGGTACTTGACGAAGAAGAAAAAAGTGGACGTTAGCACCTTCCTGGACTTTCACATACTGAAATTAAACATTTCGTTTTTGATATTGAACAGTATTATAGTTGTCGAGGCAGTTCATCAAACCAGACGATCGCTACTGACCACTGTCAGAGTCCAGCCTAAATCTTCAAAATTTACAAAACGCAGCGGAACTTCGCGAAATTCTCATCAACCGTACATTTTAGCTATATAAGTACCTTATACTATATGAGAGACAATTAAATTTTACTTTCAATTATATATAATAATATATAGGGTGTTTCATTCAAAATAACAAAGTCTCTTATTGTACTGGAAAAATTAAACACCCTGTATACATGTAGGAAAATTAAAAGCTATACCTACACTTTTATATTTTCACTATTTTGACTAATAAAGGAGCTATAAGAGTATCAATTTTCAATTTTCAAAACCTCGTAGAGGGCGCCACATTGAAATTCAAGCATTCATCAAAAAAATGTATCTAATACCAAGCTGCATAAGTGTAGAAAATTTAAACAAAATCGTGTTTTTTCGAAATAAATTTTTAATAACTTCAAAGTTTTTGGAAGCCCGTAGCAGTGCGCCACCGCCCCGCAATTACGACTGTTTTTGGATTTTTGTATAATAGTAGTAGGTACCTCTGCAAAAATATTTCACTCTTACCTGCTAAAAAATTCAATCAGCAACTAAAGTATATAAATATTAATTAAAATGCTTGTGGCTATGTCAGGTATAAAAATTAAATTTTTTGAAGCAGAATATTGGTATTACATCAGGGTTGGAACTCTTCATAAATTAAAATAAATTTAAATGTCATAAACGATATATTTTGTTATTATATTGATACAGATTTTGGTGGGTATAAAATTGATCCTCGTGTGTTAATTAAACCATTGGCAAACATAATTTATTAAAGTATTCTTGTACTAATACAGCTGTGTCGGGCGAAGGACAACTGTATTGCTCTCTCATTTTATTGAAAATTATAGGAAGTTGTTAATAATAGCAGACGAATTATGTCTACTAAGTAATAGAAATGAGAATTCGTTTGATAAAAAAAACATTGGAATAAAAATATCATCATTGTTTCCCCTTCCGTAATATCTTCACCGAACTCTATTCTTCTCACCTTTTCTTCTAGAAAGATCTGTTGGATTTTGAAAGAATTACATCTTTTCTTTTGTAAAATTATTTGAACGGTGTTCTTAGTATGACCTATTTCTTTAGCAATTTTTCTGCAACCTAAGAAGAATCTAGAATCTATACGCCTCTAACCTTGCATGGGAGACATTTTCTACACTTTACAAAGTATCTAGATTCGTTAAGGGATTATTTATCTCCCGCCTTGGAGGTTCTGTACCCAAATGGCGAAGCTTCAAACCTAAGAATATCTTATGGTACCAGTAAAATGATTCACTTACACATTTTTCAGTATTTCACCCGAACGATTTTCACCAACATATGTGTTGGTAGAAGAGAAACAATTAAGTGGCCTGCACGATACCCGGAACATACCCCACTAGATCTTTTCTTGTAGCTACCTAACAATCAAAGTTTTTTTATAAAAATAACTGCATTTTAGAAAACTTTTTTCATTTCGATAACCCTAATAATGCCATCATTCGTTTTATCTCGACTTCTCTCTTTCCTTCGGCACACATTCTAAACTTTCTCTATGCCCCCCTCCATTCTTTTGTAACAAAGTAATTTATTTCTCATAAAAAATTAAAATATCTGTTACAAGAAGTCTTCCTCTGTTACGAAATCTACATTGAACTTCGGAAAACTATAAGAAAAATTTAAAATTTATAATCAGTAACTTTGCAATAAAACATTTAAGTTTGTTTCGATACACACTGTGTTATTGTAACAGTACTTTACAATTTTTTCCTTGTAGTTGTATTATAATAAAAATACAATGTAAATATTAAAATAATGAGCCGTTGAGTAACCGATGGAATTATCTAGGTTAAGCAGAAAAGAAATAAGAAAATGTTAGTTCCAAAACCTTGTTCTTCTATCAACTCTTGGGATTTCGTGTTTCTTCTCGGATAAATCTGTAATAGACCGTGACTATCACTTTATTATGGTGGCTACCACAAGACTAAGCTTTGTAGCTATCATTTTCATCACCCTTAACCCTGTCATATAAGTTTCCGTTATCTTCCTCATCCTTACACCCTCTCCTTGGGGTTTCCTCCCGCCACCACTCGAACAAACCGTCGTCTGAATGTTCGCTGCCACCGTGAACGATCTATACACAATACCACTCGAGGGGTGTCTTTGTTTGACTAAATGTTACAATTTAGAAGTTGCCAAGTTGTTTGCTGGGTGAGGTTTCTATTATTGCCTTTATTAAATTGAAGTTGCCATTTGCGCTTGTATTGTCTGAGAAGTCTTATAAACTATTGAATAATAACGTTTTCATTGTCAGAATTTGTTCGCCTATTACGTCATCCGTGCAAATAAAATAAATGGGGTAGGATGGATATTCATTTGATTTAGCTTTTATTTCATACGATAAAAATAAGATTTGCTCCTTTTTAGTGGAGCTTACTTCTTAGAACTTTAAAAATATTTATCATTTTAGTTTTGTAATTTCTGCCACTCGCATTTAAAATGCTTACATTATGTTATCGACCAACACGATTTACGACCGATCCTGAAAAGATCCAGAATATTTTGAATATTGCCTCTTCAAAGAAAAACCAAACCTAGCAAACCTCTTACCACCCAATAGTAGTTATTTATGGCACTAGTGAGTACAAATTGATTATTCACTAGTGAATAAAAAGACAAACTGAATTGAACATAAAATTAAAGCGCAACTTTTCTTGTTTCTAACAAAATATAATGTACAAAATGTTTTGTTTACAAAATTACAACGTTTTAAATGGCGAATATGTTTTTACAGGAAGAATAATGTTTAGGTAGTTTAAGTGAAAGATGGGATTCGTAATAAGCACTTATAAAACAATAGGGTGTCGCTATACGGGTTGAAGTTAACGCAGAATAATGAATAGCCCACATTAGTCCGGGTAAGTCCGGGCTCCAGGCGGGTAAAGTCCGGATTAGCGACCACTAATCGGGCGGTTAATCGATGTCGTCTCCGACAAGCGAATTGTTCTTGACTAGTCTAACAAACTTAATTTCCTGCCACTACCAAATTTCCTTTCGAAATACGCACAGACATCGTATAAAACCAGACGCCTGTAAAAGCAGACACTGATAATTGGTTTAACTGTAATTTGAAAGTAAAAGAAATTCCATTCTATAAGTTGAGATTTATACCCGAGTTAGCCTAACTGCCCCCTGGACGATACCTGATGGGAGGGAATGTGTCCAGCGTCCACGGGGAAGTGTTAGTGAGCTTGATTCATGCAGGGATCAGCCCCTAATGGAATGCTTACGGCCCGGTCAGCAATTGTCCAAGTTTTTGCGGTAGGATGTAGTATAATGCAAAGGGGGCAGTGATTTATCTCTTGCGAAAAGAAGAATTGATCCTCAAGTACCTAATGCATTTTAAAATTTAAAGGGAATAAAACGTGGGAATTAATTTCCTTTCATCTAATGTTCTTTCAGATCAATTTTTAACTTGAAGGGCGTAACATTATAATTAATTGTATTAATTTAATTGCTTGGCTTCGTTTCTAAAAGGAAGTTACCGCACGGAATTAATCATAGAGAGGAAGCACGAGAATTGATATACAGGATGAATCGCTAAAAGTAGCTTCAAGACACGCTCATGCAGGAAATTCGTTTTCCCGCATTTGGTTTGTAAATAACTATTAGTGCAACTGTTAGAATGGCATCTTTTTTCTAGAGTTACAGTATCGGGTAATATTTATATCGAACATTCGGACTATCGCGATTGAATCTTCCTATAAATGTAAGTTTTTCTACCCACTGCCTGTTTGTGATAGATTCCCTGTAAACGTTCCAATCCAAAATCATTGCCTCCTTCTCTAACCTGTTTAATGCCGTACATCCCTGATAAGAGATTCAGAGTTATTCATCTTAGCTGAAAGAGGAAGGTCGATTCCTGCTCCCCCACAACCCAAAAGCAAATGTGTCAGCTTCTAAAACTAGGGTAGTGGTGTTAGTGCATAATCCACTAAATAAATTCAGTATTATGAGGGTCCAAAATGTCAACTATTTTTTATTAAGTTGCTATATCTAATAAAAAACTTTTTGAAAATTTATATTTCTTTAAAGTATCTCTAATAGTAACAGCCTGAAAACTTTCATATAAGTATTTTATGCTATAATTTTAAAGTTACAATCAGAAATCGTATATTACAAGAGAAAAATGTCTTAAATCATTTTAACTTAGAGTGTAAATCACTTTTAGTAACTTACAGCGCCTCCAGTCCAACTTTATTATCCGTTTTTGTATTACAAAGGATTCGTGCTTGCTTTATAGGCTATTGCAAGTCACATTATTGGTACAAATTGCAAGGAAACATGTGAAATATAAATATAATGCGCAATCTGTCCGCATTTACCGAAATCCCTGCTATTACAGCGAGACACATGACTAGAGCGTCGAGCACTTTGTCTTAATTTCTTACCAAAATAATACACTTCTCCTACCCGCTCGAGATACCTCATATGAAAACAAAACAAAGCGTTTCTAAATTTGTACACAAAATGCTCCCTTTAACAAAATTATTATTACCACCATTTAATAATTGAGGACGGTTTCATTATTTACCTTGACAGATAATGAAACATTTTTGACCTGAGATGATGAAAGATCCAGGTTTGTTCTGTAAAAATGATAAATTCTGTTTCTAATTTTGCTGATCAAAATAGTAAGTATTTGTGTATTAATGGTAAACTTGGAAAACAGGGATATTACACTAATCACCACCGCCAATTAATTATTAGTAATTTGAAACACAAATGCCTCCCATATTACAACAAATCCAATTTAAGCGCTAATGAGTTTAAAGCAAACACTCGATACCAATATACCGAAAAATCCCTTAATTGTATGCAATCAATTCATGTTCCGATGTGCATATCCATGGTTCGTGACGTCAAATGTATTGAACTCATCAATCAGAAAATAGTAGAATGCTGAGGTAAAAAAATACATTGCTATATATTCTCCAGAATAAGTTAGAAAGAGATGGATTTACTAATTTTAGTATTAATTTGTGGGATAGAAACAACATGTGTTTGGGATCGTTTTAAGGGCTTCAGGATATGACCAATTGTTTATGACATGAATCTAATTGGGCTATACGCCACTTCCCTCTCGTACTCATGCAGTTAGACAATGTGCTGGTCTCTGTCCTTCTAATTCCATAATCTGTTAATTATACTGCAGGCCAGTTGCCCACATTGATGTTTTCTGCATCGTTCTATAAGCTATCTCGCTAAAACGAGTTAGTTTAACTCCAAATGCTTTTTACATCCAGCTGTTTTTAATTATTATTTTTGACACTTTTCATTTATCTCAAATGTATACTACCATCATAATTTTATTGGCATATTTTTTTAAGAAATTTCTTCACTGGCTTCTCGCCTTATTATTTCACCCTTAACATTTTTCTCACTTGTTAGTTTTCTTTCAACAATAAGTATAAAACATATTCAATTAAATGGTATCCGTTTTCTTTTCCCATTTTACAAATTCAGTTCAATTTAAATTTATTAATGTCGCCTTCTTAGACTTCACGCTTTTGTCAACCGTAATAAGGAAAAAAGAAAAATAACGAAAGAATTTTACAGAAAAATAACATTCTGTTGTAGGTTTGGTATTCGACTTTAATTTCAAAACTCGATTTCTTTACTGTCCCGTAGAATATTTTGAACTTTTGCTATAGATAAGGGCTCTAAGGTTACAAAAGAACTATTAAGGATCGAAGTTGTGAAAAGCTTGTAAAGGCCAAAGACCACAAATCTAATAATTAGTTTTAAGTGTTAAAAGTACACAAAACAGATTTTTAGGAGAGGAATCTGGATGTGTACGGACGAGGCGTCAGCCGAGTCCGTAATCAACAAATGATTTTGTCCAATTAAACAGAAATAACTTGCGATTTTCTAATTGTTTAACCCAAAAATGTAAAATGTACCACACTTTGCGATAACAACCGAAACATCGTGTCACATTTATTTTTTCAAACCTCATTTACATAAATTTTAAAATCTATTATTGATATTCTGATATATAGCCTTTCATAAATTTATTGTATGCAGATTTATTTAGAGATCGCCTGCTTTTCCCATAAAATCGCTAGACGAGCAGCTAACGCACGGGCTGAGATAATATTAAGGGTCAACCGTGGTGTCAGAATGAACATTTTCGCCACCAGATAGTACTACATTGTCTATTTATGGCCGTGTTTGTCTTGTACTGGCGCTTATCCAACAGCCGAATGCCATTGGCATTGGTTTTTTCTTAAAGTAGGTCCTTTTACATTCCCAAGGCGGTTAAGTTAATAAAAGGGGGATTATGAATAAAATAAAATTGTTGCAGACACTTATTAACAAATAATTAAATATATGACGTCTAGGATCGTAATTGTTTAATAGTGTAGAATAATATATCACATTATTCATTGCGATAGATTCTTTTACATACACATATTTCAACTACCTTTAAGATACGGTTAGAGTCGATGTTTGTGTAAAATATATAGAGCAAAAATTCTCTTTCAATTCAAAACGACGGGAAAGATAGCAGGCAACGCCACCAAACTCCTGCGAACTTGGGATAATCTTTATCTGTTGTGATGTCTCCATCACAGTTTGTGGTATCTCCGGTACTTTACGCTTTCTATTCGCTTTCGGTTAGTTTTATCGTTATAGTTTCCGATCCATCCTTTGTCCGCAATGATGCCATCTTTATATTCGCTGTTACTGCTCCTGTCGAACTTTCTTCTAAGAAAACAAATTTAAAATATTTTTCTCAAGTCACAAAGGAATCGAGTCTTCACCTGCAAATTATATTTTAAAAAATTGCTAAATACAACACTGTTACATTTTCCTCACTAAAGAGGAAGAACTAATTTTTCTCACTATTTTCAAGAGGAAAGTTGGGCTTTCTGGGCATGTCGTGGAAAAAAGAAATAATCAACACTGAAAAATAAACCTAAAAAGTAACAACAACTAATAAGAACAGTATCTAGTGGTAGTACTGTAATGGGCTCATTGCCGTACTACTTAGGTTTAGGTGGAGACATAGCTAATAGTTATTTACGTAAATCACGAAAGTGAAACTTTCCTGGACGACGGAGTTTGTTGAATTACGAAGCCGTCTAGAAACTAACACCAACTAATAACAGCAGTAGTAGTACTGTAATAAGCTCATTGGCGTACTTCTTAGGTGGTACCTTGGATGCATAGCTAATAATTATATACTAACGATATACTTGATGGACTTAATGATATTCTAAACCTTTTACTATTAGTTTGTCACACATGTATCTCGAGAAAGTTATCAAATACACTTAGCTTCCTTGAATTAATAGCCGTTTGATAGACCCTCCGGAGAAACTTGCAATTTTCAAATAGCCGCAAACTAGTGAGTGCACCGTCCTCATACCGGCATATAAGTTCATCAAAGTCTGGTGCATTAATTATTATCATGTTATGTACACAGTATTGAAGACTACTTATTGATTTAGTGCAGAGGAGCATAACTGTGAAATACGGTTAGTTCCAGATCGTGAACTTTACTAGACCTGTGCAAGTCTTGCTAAAGTTTTGCTCGTGTTACAGTACGCTACTGTATTTGAAATTAACAGAGTTTAAGTTTCCTAGTTTATCAAATAAAGTTCGGTTTACCTTTAGCGATTTGAAACATTACTGTAATGCCTTTAGCTTAAATTTAAAAAAGAGGGAGTGTAGGGATTTCCGTAAGGTGACATGAAAGCGATAGTTGGCTTCAAATGGTCAAAATGATCATACGGGAAACAGTTCTATTCTTGCCCTTGGACTTAGGAGATTTTGCTGCACCTGATACGTTTGTTGCGTTGATAAATGAAAATTGCACGCAGAAGAAATTTGAATACATATTTGGGAGCTTAAAACTTCAAAACGAAAACTTTGAATTGAAATACTATCTGCTCAACAAAATAATCGCATCACTCAATATTTATAGATTGCAAATATTTCTTCGGTGTTCTAATGCTTCTTCTTCGTTTCTTCTTCTTTGTCTTCCTTCCAATCATATTCCATACATGCTCGATTATGTTAAGATTTGGACTACAACTCGGCCAGTCCATGAACTGAATTCCGGTATCCCGAAGATATCTACTAGAGCGAGACCTGAGCCCTTGGAGCCTGGCATAAATGGGTCAAATGGCATTACGTGTGGTTCTAAATTGTCCGACACATATCTGCTTGCTGTTATTGAACTCTTTCTAACTCCATACGAGCATTCGAAGAAATTCCGCCCCATACCATTATTGAACCACTTCCAAAACTCGTAGTTGGATGAATGTTTACTGGAACGTACCATTCTCCCACACATTAATACGACCATCAGACGATATTAGGCAAAATCTTCGTCTTGAAAAGCACGTTGCTCCAGTCCTTAATAGAGATATTAATATGTTCACCACCAAACCTTAACCTGGCCAGACGGTGTCTTCTGGTTAACCGGGGTCCAGTAGCAGGCATCCTAAGCCTCAATCCCACATCCTTCCATCATTCCATTCTAACAGTTTGATCACTTACTCTCTTACTCGCCGTACTTCAAAAAGCTGACTTTGAACATGTCTTGCCGTCGCAAAACGACGAAGAATTCGAATAAATCTATCGTGTCTTTCGGATGTAGCCCTCTTTCGGCTTTGTCCTTTTTCGGCTTTGTCCTCGTCGGCGTCCATATTCTCCAATCTTTCTATATCTTCTGACTGCTCTAGATACGGAAGATTGCTGAATACCACATACCCCAGCCACATATTTCTGACTACGACTTTCTTAGAGGAGAGTAACAATTTAAGCTACTCTGCTCACGACGAGGATCCATTATTGATAAAAATTAATATCCCAGTGCTGATTTTTACTCCAAAAACACCTCAAACGAAGCTTTCTTACTGATTATTATATTATGTTTAGGTGCAAATCATCAAAGCTTCCTATTTTTGGGTTTAGACATCAAGCTCATATCAAAAGCAATTTGGATAACGTGATGCGATAATTTTGTTGATCAGTATAGATTAGATTTCTGAGCAATTAAGTAATAGATTTAATAATTTTAATAATTTGACTCGAACCATGTAAGGCTTTTCCTGAAAATAATTTTCAATTCAAATGCGTTGCGTTCTGAACTTACTGAAATCTATATGCTAGTGAAGAGGTAAATAGGTACTACTGGTAGATAAAATAACACTTAAAAAATAATTAAACTTTTTTTAAAGAGACAAGATTAAATAAGGTACGAGTTAGTAATTACATTGGTGTTTCAGTTGAAAGCAGTTTTTCGATACTTTGTAAGAAATTCTATCCGCCAGGACCAGGACGGACTAAATTATTGGTATTATCAATAAAATAGGATTTCTTACAGAAAATCAACGATTTTGCGATGATATTACGAATTAATGTGTTACATTATTGAATTAAACTATAAATGAGGTAAATTATTCTCCTATACCTACAGTTCTAAACCGTTAATAGTTGATGTAGAAAACTAAGTGAAATATGTTGGTTGTGTATCAGAAATGATGTTCAACAAAGTGATTTAATTAAACTGTTGTTGCAACTAAACACGAGCCATAACAATCCCTAAACAGAACTAATGAAATAACCAACATCAAATCAGAGTGGCAGCCGACCTCTAATTGTGTGTAACGCGTTTTATAGCCAGTGGCGTAGTACCAAAATGGTAAAATAATATTTATTATAATATAACACTTTTAATAGTATTAATAATCATCAATATTCATGTACTGATTATTACATAAATATGTACCTGATATATTAATTGGTGATGGTGGCAGTACTTTTCAATACAAATTTACACAGGCTTTTAATTATTAAACCAAACACAATTATCGTTTGTTGACTATTATTTTATTTACATTGGTGTATCAAAATTCTCATTAATATTAAAGGCGTAGAGTTTATAAATTTATTTAATTTAGAATCTAATTTATTCTAGAAGTTTTTAGGTTTTTAATTTGATACACCTATGTCTATAGAGTGGAAATAAATTATCGTCTCTTAGATAAACTTTAAATTATTAAGCAATTATGATTAATGCAGACGTAATTGGTTGGGGTTACCTAATTGAAATTCTTTTTTTGCTTTTACCCAAAAAAAATTATTTTTATATGTAAATTAGCTTGTTGAATTTGAAGTGGATAAAAATTTGAAATAAGGTCCGCCACTGAGTGTAACGCGTAGCAATGAGTAATATTAGCACAAGGTATGCAAATTAACTACCGGAATGGGCTACAGCCGTTGGAATCTGACTCCCCAAGCTCCCCATATCCCTACAGCAGGGATAGAGAGTTATTGGAAACGCGATTAAACGACCTTTGATCAGTTTGTTACATTTGACAACTGATATGTTTGAGTTATATTGTTGGTATTAATGTTACACTTCATTAGTATTAATTTGGTGACAGTTAGTTAAATTTACTCTTTGAGGCTGCTTTGTAAAATTTTCATATTTCGTTTTCGTTTTTTCAGCAAAGCTCAGGTTATGAATTTAAAAATATTTAATATTTCTATGAATTGTCCTTAATAGAGCGTTTAACTAATGTGTGGTACCTATTTTAGAAAATTCTAACCCTAACAGTTCAGAAAGAAACAACCTAATTTCATGTTTTTTCCAATTCCTGTACAATTCAGCTACGTTATCCTCAAAAATGTCTAAAGTTATTTGTAATTTAATGAATTTTCACCACAAAATTGTACATTTGAGACCACACCTTGAAAAGGGTAAAGATTTCTCAGGATCACATAATAAAATAATGTTACCGATTTTTGAATTTAAGCAGTTAATTAATTATTACACTGAGGAAAAATAAATATCATAACATAATTAGAATTAATTAAGGTTCGATGGTAATTACTAGATACAGTTTATCCTACAGGTATAGATAATTAATATTACCATAATATTTGACCCAGCAGCAACACTTCATCGTTGCTGAAAATAAAAGTAGATTTTGGTGATTGACGAGGGAAACCGACAACTGAAAAATTGATAGAAGGGTATTAGATTAACAAATGAAAGGAGGCAGCTGTGACTGACGAGGTCAGTAACAGATAGCGGTATTTTTAATACCTACCCTTAATTTGTGTTCAAGGTTCACATTTTGGAATAATATATTTATATATTTTACAGGGTGTAGTACCAAATATCTCCAAAATTTTTTAAACTTAAGGAAAGCTTAAATTTAAAAAAATATTTCAGCCCTTAACCCAAAGCTTAAAGCTTTGCTACTGGAACACAGACTTTTAAAGCTCAACTCAACTATCATTATTTTTTTTGTAGAGAAATACAGCAACATTTATTAAAATCTAGAAGTTTTGACTATAAAACAAAATCAAATATTAAATATTTCTTATTTTTTCGACTACTAGATATAGAAGGTACCATTATTTAGTTTGTTTTCAGGGCAAGAAGTTGATTTTCTCAGCTAGTGGTTAAGTACTAATTTTTTATTATTGACCACTGGTGAATAATAGAAACAATACATCTACTACGCTAGCCTCTAAAATTATGTCAAATATCGAATATTATTCACCTTCATAACACAACAATCACTTTCTAAAGCTTATTTATTTCAATCTAGTATTGTTTCTTATTAATTTTAATTATAATTATTTGTTAAAAATGAGAAATAAATATGATTTAGATAAACGTCAAATTTTGCACAAATGTCAGTTGAAATGTTTTCAGGCAAGGCTACTTGATTTTTGTGGATATTTAGCAATGTAATTTTATTTTTTATTAACGTAAAAACGATTAATTATAAAAGGAATAAATGTGCTAGTAGTGGAAAAAATAGTACATAAACCACAGAGAGAAGACTTATCAGCCTCGCAGCTTATTTCCTTCGATCCTCCGCATCTTAGGAAATAATAATGCTCGGCTGAGAAAAGTGTCTTCTCTACCTTCGTGTATAATATACTATTTTATAGCTCTGTGTAGGTATTGAGTTTAATTCATTTTCACTGTGTGTAATTATTATAATTTTTAGAGACACCCTATATATTATATAAATTAAATTTTTAAACATAATTAATTGCTATTTTAGAAATTATTTTTTTAATATTTTTCGTTTGTTTTTCGGATTTTTTCACCACTTGAAGTTGGTAAGTGTTTAGAAATTATCCTTTGCCTGTACACAGCAAGCTAGCTAGTTCAAAATTAACCAAGTTAATTCCAAGTTACTGGCTCCAAATACCCTGGAGCTTACATTCTGATGCGCTTAGACAAGCCAACCCAACGAAATTGACGTAATTAATGAACTTATAGTACCTGTCAGACGATATCTTGCACGTATTTATGCAACATCTCGTCAAATCCTTGTTATACATAAATTCGACTTAGGTAGTAATATCTTATGTATTCTTGTGCTAATCTAACCACATATTATATTATTTTTCAGTCTGTGGGCAAACTGCAATAGTCCCTTTAAATGGTAGCAAAGATTTTTTGTTCAGGCCTTAGATTATCTTTCACTTTCACTACATAGATAAAACCAAAACTAAATCCTTTAACTAACTCTTTATGTTCATTTACATTAAACATTTTTGTTAAAGAATGAAAGCCTTTCAACAGAATTTTATCATACATTTTCAGCTGTATCATAAAATATAGCTAGATCTTGCATTTATTTATATTCCCTTAAATTTTTCTAAGTAAACGCACTAGACCACGAAGCATATAAAAAAACACTCGCATTAAAGCGCTCGTGTTTTTCTATGGTTTATGCATACGTTACCAAGCAACAATGTGTCGGAAACTACAACTAAAATTTTACAATAAAAATGAAAGGTCTTGTTATGTTGCGTATCAAAATCGTTTATTTAACTACACTTGCTATCGTTTATTTTCTGCAAAAAATGACATTCGTGTCATTTAAGGCATTGCCCTTATTGGTACATTGCGTATATTCGGTTGTCACGGTATGCCAGTAACTCGAAAACACGTGATACGAGCAATTCTTAACATGTACTTTATTTGTAAACGATAACGACTGTCGTTAAGTAAACGATTATGATACGCAATATAGAGCCAAGTGTGTATAAATAAACGCCCTTTTATGAACGTTAAAATATACAATATCGATATTTGAAAAATAAATAACGCGACCCCCTCCTCTCTACATTGCAAATGTGCAATCTAGGGTAAGTAAAGTAAATATTTCAATATAATCTGTCAATATGGAATTTAGAAAATATACCTAATATGATTTAAGTTAGTCGAGCGTTGAGCTGTCCGTTTTAAAATATAATACATGTAAAATAGGCATATTATTTTTACTGCTGAATAAATTTATGCGAGAAGGTTATATACACAGATATGCTATAAAACAAATGACCGCCGAGGCGGCTGGCCTGATCCCGGGGTTTAAATCCAAATATACGGCGCGCATCCAAAAACCTCGTTAGTTGCCATAATTACTGTTGCTAATTACTGATTTTTATCAACGCACGTGCTATAAACCTAACGGGCTGTATTTTTGCTCGCGGCGGGCCCAGTAATTATGAATCAGCATTGCATGTTTAACCCTTTTATTGACTGTCGTATATCATGCTATGCAAGATTTGTTTAGCTAGGGATTCTCTCTCCGATGTCCCTCAAATTTAAATTCTAATTAAGCCTAGCTTAGTGCAAAGTTGATGAGAAACTATTCGTCATTAATTGCTTTTGAATATTCATGTATAGATAGGTTTATTGTAATTATCGATTTAATTTTGCAGCTGAACCCACCGGTCGTTTCGATTTAACTAATACCTCGATATTTTCTGAAACTACGTTGTACTGTACTACCTATAACGTCAGATGTATATTAATTATTAATTATATGATCTAGTAAGTACTAGATTTGTAAAGAGCCTTCATGTACTGAACATATTAGTTAATAATATGTACTATATGTACTATAGCGAAGAAAAATTTTCAAAGTAAATCCACCAAGATTTTCTCAGTCGAAATATTTCACCGCTGATTAAAAGAAGTGGGAACAATGTTCATCAACATATTCTGTTTTTAATTTGTCGATACTCTGCACATGCTCTTCTGTAATTTAAATAAAGACCTCTGTTTTGCGCAGATAGAAAAAAATCTTTTAGACAAATGTTGTAGTAGGTAGGTAGTTTGAGGATTTAAAAAAAATTATTGTCAAAAATCTATGCGGTTGGTTATCAAAATATTGTGATTTGAAATTTTTGATCGGTCATTTTGTTATTTGAAAAACTATAAAATAACTGTAAATACAAATGTTGTAGAGAACCATAAGCTAATTTTGAAAACCTTTCGTTTCTTGAAACATTCCCTAAAATGAGGAAGTTATTACGATTATTAAAAAAACAAAATAAATTTAATAACTACGAATAGGGGTCCCAAATCAAAAATTGGAACTAAAAAAAGTTGTTTGTTTTAATTATCTCCCATTTTTGGACGTAACGACTTAGTATAGTATCACATCCTGTATAGTTTAGAGCTTTATAGTGTGATAATAATTATGTATTCGTCATTTAAAATAAAACACCATAACATATCACAACGTAATGATGCTTATTAGTTATTTCAAAAGATTTTTAAATACAAATTAAAGGGTTTCTGCTACATGAAGTCGGATATTATATAGGTACCTCCTATACTGTTTTTCCATGATGACCAGATGCAGATGGCATGAGACAGGAATGCTGCTTACCTTACACCAGAATCCTGTATTGGAATTCTGTATTGGAAATATGGTGCACTAAATTATACCAAGCAATAATGTAAAATGTAGTCAAAGCTGCAAATTTGTTTACTGCTTTGGCAGTTTGGCTTAGTACTTTAGCTCCAAAGAAATGAAACTCCCTTACTTTAACCCCTACATTCCACCTCCCCAAACGTGGCAGCCTATTGTACCTATTCAAACTTCTTAGGAGGCATATACTCTCATTGAAGATTTAATTAGAACAATCGGATTAAGTAGTGTAAGAACAGTTGCGGAGTACGGATTTATCCCTTTACCAATGTCTCAGTGTTGCAAATAAATATTGTGCAGAATTCTCTTCGCGATCACCAAACACAAACTCTAGTTTGGCCTCAATCAGGTCTCACCTCATACAACATCGTTAGGATAAGATATCTAGAGCTTTCAAAATCCCCCATGACGATTAAAAGATTGTAAATTTCTCTACGAAGAGAATTGCATTAAAATTAAAAAAACAATTAATGTTCCTTCATTTTTCTTTAGAAAAAAAATGATGTAGGTACTTACTTATTCAAAGTAAGGAAGTTTTTTTTTATTTGTATCTACACAGCTCAGCAGCAATTCAGGGTAAGAACCTGGAAAACCCCGGAAATAAAACCCCCGGAATAAAAACACCTGCAATAACCCCAGGAACAGAAACCCCCGTTGGAAAATATTCATTGACTCAAAAGTTACCAACTTACTCCTGGAAACAAAGAGGGTACCCTGGAAGAAACTGGAGAGACGATATGGATAAAGCTATGCAAGCAATATTTAAACGAGTTTTTCTTCTCGGTTTTCTTACCGGATTTTTTTTGCTGTCGGTTTTCTGTCGGAGGGAATTTAGTGCGGGAGTTTTATTTTCAGGTTTATTCCAGGGTTTTTTCTGCATTTAAATTACAATAGTTATGATAAATTTGAGTATGAATTTTGAAAAGAGAGAAATAGCATGAAATAGTAGGTAGGTACTTACAGTGGAGGACAAATCAAGCGAATAGAGAGTGGTCGAGTAATTGAAAGCCCTACATTGTTAATTTTTGCGTAATACTTCGCGTTTTCTGTCAAGGTTCTAGGTTTTACAAAACAAGAAATATTTTGAAATTTCACACTTGTATCACAATAAAATAGAAAAACAAGACAAAAGCAAATAACCTTAATATGCTTCAACAAACTTCTTTTTACAAAATATGCATTTTAATTTTAAAAAAATGATGCAAAATATAGGTACAGTCAGCGACAAATGTTTTCACCAGTATGATACCACTGAACACGCTTTTCCGAGAAATATAAGAGGTAACATAACGTCGTTCTTATTTTTTTATATAGGTATGTTGGTAACACTGTTAACAAGATGAAATGAAATATAGAAATCTGTTATATTTCTCAGTAAAGCGGGTTACAGTCGTACAAGACTGGTGAAAACATTTGTCGCTGACTGTACATTAGCATAAATGCAATATGCAAATGCATACCTAACTATATCTTTGCTCTACTTATAACCAACTCCAAATCTTACATAAAAATATGCAACCATAGGTCCTAATGTTTCATTTCAAAACTAATTGCTTTCGAGGTTTCTGTTTTCTAACCAATGAGAAAAAATTTGTTTACTTTTGTTTAAATAAATACCTCCAGAGATAAATTTACTGCTTCACCTGTTGGAGTACTTGGATATTTGCTGCTATTTACTATTCTTCCTTTTGTCAGAAGATGAAGGAGATTATTTCAGAGCTTGATCGAACGGCCTGCGATACAACAGCCAAAAATATTTTTTGAAACAATTTTACAATGCATTTAATATCCATTAATGTTTGTGTTCCACCATGACTGATACCACGACTTCTCTATAAGTAGGAGAAAGATGCCAAGCTAACTTTACCTAATCTAGTATAAAATGCTATAATACAGTGTTGTAAAAGCATTCCTGGAAATAAAGAGCGTGCCATTAAAGTTACGTACGATTCCATTTTTTCCACCACAGTACAGATTTGAAACGATACAAAATTTTAGAAGTTCAAGACAAGAATGTATAATATATAGCACCAGATAATATCTTGTGTTTCTGACGTTTATAAAATTGTTAAATGACCTACAAATAGTAGGTTATAATTTAATTTCAATTAGAAAATTCAAATTTCTTTAACTTTGCTTTTCTATTACAAATAATTATCAAATTTCATATTTTTTTGTTAGTCAATATAAACTCTTGTGTTTATAAATAAACCTTAAGACAATCTACGTGTATTTTACATCAATTTAGTCTAAACCTGCATTAATTTTACGTTATTTGGTGATTGATGTATTTTCTTGGAGATCTTATCGAGATCGCAGACTGGAGGGTTCGTCGGAGCTACGTGTAGCTCCTTCCAGCTTCCAAAGCGTTCTGAGTAAAGGAACTAAAAAGACGACGGTCCTGCCCCAGGAGGTAGTGACGCTCTCCCCGTAGCATGTGGACAGGATCACGTGTCCTAGTGGCGTCGCGACGCCCGGGCGTCGGCTGGTCACGAGCAGGCCCGATTGGAAGAGGCGGACCTTAGGCGGAGCTACCCTTGCCTCCAGGAGGCGGACAACCTGGTATCTACATCTTAGAAGGAACGTTTGATAAGGCTCACATTACCTGGAAGCTGGAGCTAACAATTATATGAGGTTGGAACTTTTATATACGAAACCAGAAAACACCTATTTTGAAAGGAATTTTTAGAATTCTGAAAAATTTTAAAAATCAAGGAAAATTGAGTTCGTATCAAAAGCAAAAGATTAAAAAAATATTTATCTATCTATTATTATTTGAACAAATAAAAGTATCATTAAACTTTCAATAATTACTATAGCTATTACCTACCTGTAATTGTGGATTTGAGAAGATGCGAAATACCATATCTAACTTACTGAAAAAAAGTTTCACAAACTCTATAATATTCCCATAAATTTGTGTAGCTCGATGAGCAGCATGAGAATAAATTCCAAACTAATAAATATGTAGCTACAACTAGGCTCTACTGCGTCTTCTACAAAAAGTTGTATAGGTAATATTTTACAAAATCGGAATAATCAAGACGTCTAGTACAGATTCCACAGGAATAAGATTAGATAGATGCGATCCTTAGCAGGCCCAGTGTTACCGTTAAAAAAGGCACCTGGAAGCTGGATACATATTACAGGAGGATAGGATGAAGTCGCATACCGCCGTTATAACCACAACGTCATCAAAAAACAGAAAACTTGTAACGAACTGACCTGGTCGTAACCCCGACCTAAACCCTTAACTTGATTGAAGGCTCAGGAAATGTGTCTTGCAACCCCAGAAAGTGTTGCAGAGCTCCTACAAGAGGATATTACGCAGTGGTTCAGCAGTTTTTTTTCCAAAATACTCATGTCCAAGACATTATAAGCATGCAGCATAATCTGCTGAGGCCACGGTTATTAGTTTTATGTAGGATTTTTTCAATTATACACGTGTTTCATTCAACATTTAAGTGTTTAGGAGTTAGTTCATTACATTATTGTTGGATTTTGATAACGTCAACCACCTTTTTGTAGGTACTTCAATTTTATGCTTTTATGCTAGCAAAGTTTAGAATTTTTTTAACAGTGCAATACCTAAAGAGAATACAAACATAAAATGCTTTGAGATGGTCATTTGGAAACAAAACAAATTAAAAAAAACCATAAATGATAAATGTTTTAAAAACTAAACGTGTTTTAGGAATTAAGTTCCCATCTTCAGTAAGACTAGGATAGGGAGTAGGGTGGGGCTAATTCAAATCCCTCATAGTTGAACGGTTTCAGACGACCTCTTCAATAAATAAAATAATTCTGAATTTGGATTAGGATCATTTTCCCAATTCAAGAGGTTGTGTTATTTTTCAAAATATGAATCTTTTGTTTGAAGAAACTCCTCTATAACACTTTCTATTCCCCGTTTTAACGCTACAGTTCGTTTCAAAAATACATTGGGTACCTAACGCTAGATTTTTTAAGCTCTACATTTTTTTCAAAGCTTTATTTGTCTATACAAAATTCCAATGTTGTAAGAAGTGTTTGTTGATGATTTGATCGCAGTTTTGTAGAAAATTTAATGAATAAATGATAGGTGAACCTTCAATGCTATTCCAATTCTATTTATTGGCAATTTGAGCAAACGAAACTCTTGCTATGCTAAGCTAAAAGAAACTCTTTATCTAATGTCTATATTCTACATTTTCAAAAACGTATGGATTAGCTGAATCTTAACTGTGTATGTGTGAGTATGTTCTATAGAATCAGGCTAAAATCCCCACACATCGCGCAAAAAACATGTCTAATACCTATAATACTAGCAAAAATTTCTTTTTCGGTTGGCATATTACTTTTCGGAAAAGAATGGCCATCGGAATCGGTTCGAACATTTAGGTATATTGTAGCTACATACCCATACTTCATTGGGTTTATTATTTACCATTTGATACCAGACAAAACATGCAACATTATTAATGGGTAGGTACAGTCTACCAGACTCTACCTAATCAAAATTTGATTTCCAATTTTGTTTCAAGGTGTAAGTATATAGGTATGCTAGACCTAAGGAATTGAATTTTGTCTGAGCGTGTTTTTAAACTATACACGTATTATTATTTCGAATTTGTAATGCAGGCAATAAATTAGAAATCTGAATTTGACAGGCACAGGGTTTGTTGTCGAGAGGCTATAAACTTAGTGGAATTTATTTCTCACTTCCACCCTTTTTATAGATTTACCTTCTTATCAATATTTTCCGCATTTCAGAACATAATATAGACAAACTCTTCGATTATGAAAGCAATATACTACGAAGAAAAATTTTTTATTTTAATAAAAGCTCTATCCAAAAATTCACATATGACACTATTTTTGTATTAGTGTTGGAAAATATTACAATGAACTAATTCATGGCAAGAGTTTTCAGTGTTTCTGCTAAGAAACTTTTTTATCAAAGAACTTCCTTAATAATTGCAAAGTTTTGAGTGCAGAATACCTGGTAACCCCCACCCTGTTAAAAATTACTTTTTCCCATTGATTCACTAATGAATGGTTATAAACTTTTTTTCTGGATATCTTTTAGTAGGTATTAATATTTGAATCAAAACAAAATGCTACAATGAATCAATCGTCTTGCAGTCATCGCTGTCCAAACACTAATTTTTCAGAATACAAAGATGTTTCAACAGAAAAAACTGAAGGTTTTCTCTAAATTTTCAGTTAACTTGGTAGTTTGTAAACGGCCCCTGTTGAAAACTTCTAATAATTACCATTGTCATCCTAATTCCAAATTTTTTCTCAGTTTCAATGGGATTTTTAAAATATTTTTTCTTTCAGATTCACCTACCTGTCTCTGGTGCTCTAGTTAACTCGGTAAGTTTTAAAATTAAGATTTATATAAACGTAAAAGGGGCTAAAGTAGTTGCTTACAGAAATTTTATAGTAGCCACTCAAAAATATAAACCAAAATAGGATATGCCATTTTGAACAATGACGATAAGCTCAATTAGTACACTTTTTAGCACACTTTCTAAAAACCTCACATGTTTTGCAAATACTTTACAACTAAAACATACTCGTTGACCCTTGAAATTTTGAATACGAGTGGATGATGGAGATGTAGGCACTGTGATTTTTTCTTTTCGATTATTATAATAGATTGCCATGGTTGTTTATTACAAATTAGAAATTACTAATTATTTCCCGTTGCTTGTGAATTAAAATATTTGACTCGGCTATGTAAAAAGTGAGCGTGGTAACTAAGCACCAAGTAATGCATTCAAATATCCGAAACTAAAAATATTTTTCCTGGGAGCATGTTGGTCATGAAAAGTTTGCACTATTTTATATCTACAGGTTCTGTTAAACAAATTTCTCATTTAAATGTTACGTGAATAAGAACAGGAAGTTCGATTAATATTTTAAGAATTAGTACTACTATTTGAGATTTTCTAGAGCTGCAATAACTCCGAAACTACTCATCTAACCTAAACATTCTAGCGAAACGCCTTTTCAGTTTCAGAATACCGTCAAATAGTCCGTGTCCATGAATTTCAAAACACCCCTTGATTTTCAGGACCTATCCATCATTTGTATATTCCTCCACATTTATATAACTCTCAACATTTCGGATAAAGTAGGAAATCGTGTAGTAATTTTTTCTGTAAAGCACAGCACCATAGTTTGTACCAGAGAATTTTGGATCACCCTGTGTATCAACGAGGTTATATCTTCTTGTCCACGATACGCATCTATGTCACATTTATCAGAAAAAATAGTTTATGGTCCTGGAATACCAAACGTGACTTCTTAAAATTTAAAGAGATCGATTTTTAAAGTAAAGCTATAACCATATTTTTTTTTAAACAGTTTGGTACATGGACGTTGCGATACCTACTGATTCCGAGTTTTCGAACTAATTGTCTGAAAGACGTTTTCACAGCATTTTCCAGGTCCAATTTTATCAGACAAACCTGATGGATGAATTGATAAACTTTCTACATTATTTTATTTTAGGCTTTTATTAGTACCCACCGGTTTTCTTAATATCGCAATTTTTACAAACGATTATGGGTATATTTTACAAGAAATGTTTGAATGTTCATAGAACATTTGATGTATAAGTACAACAACAAAATCAAAAATTGTACTCGTTTTTCGTGCTTTTGATGTCGCATATTTTCTGTCAAACGCGGCCCTTGGGTTGCGGCTCGGAGCTTTCAAGGGAGCTTTGAGCTCTACCTGCTCCTTGTCGCGAAATATGTGCTTAATTAAAACATAGCATGACAAATACTTAACCGACCATGTAGACGCTTCTCAAACGGATGGTTGGAATTTATATGACATAGACTAAGCTACTGCAGGGGCCAATATATGCGAGAGTGCCTTGTTTATTGCTATGCAAGTGTGTATACTTGAGCACACACTCTTTGCATATGCTATGATGATGATGAGGATTTAGTAGACTTTCACAACATTTCAGATTCTAAACATTAACTTCAGCGTTTCATCTTTCATAATTACCCACTAAAAAAGTCTTTACCTACGTTTGTGTTTGCAAAGACACATTTAGGTATTTTAAACGTAATTACGCCTTTTTGCACACACTTATACCCATTTTTATTAATCATCTTCCACCCCAAATTATATTCTTTTTACCCTTAAAATAAGTATTTTTTCAAATCATTTAACAAAAATTAATTATTAATAATAAAATTATTCCTGTAAATGTTTTCAGGATATTATGTAACAGGAAGCGAAACTGATTGTGCGTTTCATTAAATTTGCCGTAGTTATTCGCACGTTTAAAGTTGGGTTGAATAACAGTCACTGTCCAGCTTTGCGCGTAATTTCGCGGCTGGCGACAGATGGCACGACAATCGCGCGGTCACAGCCGCTAATATACAAATTACGGTCCCATCATTGATATATTAGCAAACACAGCCCTGGTCCTCTTTATGGAATCAATCATAGCACCATATTGTATAACTACGCGCCTAATTGCCTATTCTACGCCATTTGAATACTTTTCAGATTAATTATGGGCCACACCATAGCAACATTTAGTATGTCCGGTGTACAGAAATTAAATTAGGGTGTGAAATTGACTACTCGACGTTTGTATCACCCTTTCTCCTATGTCGATGTAGATGTTCCATAATTTATTAAAGCTGCATTTTTTATCATACCTTTAAGATACGCGAATAAGCTTTAAAATCCTCCGTCTAAGAACTAGTTTTCTCTAACGATCAATCAATTTTCGAAATTTTACCCGAAGAACATTCATGAAAATAGAAAAAAGACAGTAAAAACCTTTGTTCTGCGTTCTATAGTTTTTGAATATTTTATAGTCGGGCACAGTTTGACAGGTTGAATTTTTCAGAATTTAAGAATTTTCGTACCTTTATTCAGAGGAGTTCATCTGGCTATAATAAATTTTTATTTATACATGGCTTGGTCAAAATATATAAAAATTCTAATACCAAAACCTTTCGCTATATAATACAGGGTAGGGATCGCGATACAGGGTGGATGAATATAGGAATACCTTTGCCAATATTCATCCAACCTCCTGTGGAGGCTAAGAAATACCAGGAAGAAACAAAAGGAGTATCGCATTCCACCATATCAAGCATTGGAATAGAGGAAGAAGACATATAGGAAAAATTAATAGGGTTACCTGACAGATAAAATAAGAACAGAAAAAGTATATAGAGAAATGGGGCAAAGAAGAAAGACCAATAAAATTCTAGTTAAACTGAGCGATATGATGCTATCTGAATGTGGTGTCAGTACTACGTCTGGTTTGTCCTATGTATTTCTGATTACAATGATTTCGTAAAGGTAGATAACATCTTAACTGTACATTTCTTAATAGTGCTGCATTGTTATTATTATTAATAAGAATATTTTTGAAATTGAAATCATTGCAAATTTTGTGAAGGATTTAGGAATTTAAGGGAACGAGATCCAGTTAATGCCATATTATATCAAAATTCTTAAAAATAGTAGGAAGTTAAACGATTCCATTTGCTACCAATTTTAGGATTTTATAACAAAATATGATTAATATAAAGTTTAGTGAGATGCTATTTAGACAGTATTTTAGACAAATTAAAGTTGGTTCTATCCAGAACGGCTACATATTTATATTAATAAAATACGCACGGTTACACAACATAATTAAAACGGCGGTGGCCAGCGCAGTGTTGTAGACAGATTGCTGTCATGTAAATATGGCTCCAGGCAGATTTAATTAACAATCTGCATATCGAAAATAATGCGAGATATCCACGCTTGGTTAGCGACTCCCCTAATTCGAATAAACACACAGGACCGGCTCAAACATCTTTATATAGGAAATATTAATTATGCGCGTACTTTAAAATTATTTTTTATCACACAAAATATAATTTTGTCCACGAGTAATTAATATGTACTTGGTCAAGGATAAAGCTATCCATAATATACTGCCGTGAATTATCATTATGCCACTATAGCTTTAAACGTGAAAATGAAGACCACGATAACAACAAAATCTAATTTTTTTTCTGAAAATATTTGAAATATGCGCTGGAATATTTTAGAACTTATAACGTTCTTTATTTATATTAATAGTAGGTACAACAAAAACTTAGCAAAAGTAAAATATAGCGGAACAACTGATTAACACAATATTTGACAGTTTGGTATCAAAAAATAATTTCTGGTAAAGACATAAAATATGCAGGCATTGCTTATTTAATGACATTTTTAAAAATATAACTGGATAGACGTATGTTGTCGAATAAATTAAAAATTGGAGTATTTACAACTAAATAATAAGTTTGTGCTGCCATATTAGATCTAAATTTTTAAAACCACGAAAAATCTGTGACGTACTATCTATATGTTGGATAAAACAGCTCTGAAAAATTTAAATACATTCCTGTCCGTACTGCAGGATCGTCAGTAATGGGTAACTTGATATCGTTAATTAGAATTTCGCAAGTGCCTTTGACAAATTACCGAATCCACAACCAAATCGAAACTAATAACGAAATATTGACAGGTATTGTTTTCCGTTGAGAATAACATGTATTTTCCATGATCAAAGATCATAATGAAATTAAAACTTCAATGATGAATCGAGATAAAATTACGTTATCCATAATTAAGCAGCTTAACCGTAACGGAAAAAGGATTGTTTGGGAAACAAAATTTTTATATCTGAATAGGTATATTGTACCAGCTTTGACATCTTTGAACAAATTAGGTCAGAACTAGCTCCTGAAAAATCTTCTACTCATAAGACAAAATAAGAAAATCTATAAAAAAAAGTAAATACAAACCGAATAGCAAATGACTTACGAAAAAGTCACGAAAGGGTTACTTTGTGAGGCGAAGGGGTTTGTAGAAGTTAGTGGAGGTCCGTGCCGCTTATCAAGGGATTGTCCTCTTTCGTTCAGAACACGGACGTTAGACAATGACTTCATGTACTCCCTATACGACTTACATTATATATGAGTAGTCAATTCACAGGTGAATATGCGTAAATATAGAATCATTGCATTTCTCGTTCGTTAGAAACAAACATATCGCAGTGTAAATTCCATTGGAGCACCGCAAGCTACGCTCGGTTTGCTCCAAACCTACTCGTACTATACAGGGTGTTTTCTAAGTACGTGTAGAAAATGCAGGAGCTGATTCCTGGACGAAATCCGCCTACCCAAACTTTTTCCTTTTAGAAATTTAACTTCTCACAAAACTGAGGCGCACATTACAATTGATTTTAATTTTTTACTCGAAATCTATTAGTCTCACGGTAAAAATAAAAGAGACAAATAATTTTCTAAATAAATTAGGCTTTCTCATACGTATTTTTTAAATTAAAAATTCCGGTGCATTAGAAAGTTCTAAAAAAAATGGACAGGAGTTGTAAGTTTCATCCACTTCTAACAATACAGGTGTATAAAGAAAATATCCATAAAGAGTCTTCCTGTTAGTTGAACACGTCCACTTATTTGTATTTTTCTATCTTTGTCCAAATTTCAGATAAAAATTAAAAACCAAATTTTTACTCCATTTTTGAAGAGGCGTAACTCTTGAGGGAAGCATATTACGATACAAGTTTATACGAAAAAGTACCCTTAATTTTCGTCCAGGAATCACCTCCTGCATTTTCTGCACGTACTTAGGACACACCGTGTATAATAGACCCTCTTCTTAAACTAGTATGATTACTATTAATTTACAACATTTTCATCAAGCAGTTTTGAAAAATTATTTGAGATACAGATTCATTCACATGCGAATCTGTAAAGGAAATTTTATATTAATAGGATACGTTTTATAATTTGTTCAAAGTATAAACATTCTAATTACATTAACACTGAGTACTACCATATATGGTAACAAACACAATAACCTATTTGTGTAACATGTTAAACACAGGTAGTTGTTAGCTATGGTTAGGTCGTCATAACGGGAATTAACTTAGTCCGATAATTTATAGTCCGGATCAAACGTGCGCCACTTCTGTTAATCCTGGTGGACTATCAATTGTGGGATTGTTACCTGGATCATTTATAACTTTAAAATCTTTTTATTTGTGCCAAATCAAACGCAGGTGTTGGTGCAGATATATAGCATTAAGCTTATCCGCTTTGATTTATGCACGGTTTGTTAACGCGGCTTATTTATTGTTTAATTTATAGCTAAACTGAAATAATGCTGAAACATGTATGTTATGTTTGCATATGGAAGTTCTGGAAACTGTTAATTAATGATGGAACGGCGTTATTAAATTCAGTAGCGCGAAACAATATTCGCTAGTATTCTCCGTTTTAGTTTCATTAAACAATTGAGTTGCGAACGGGACTAACAATACTATTTAATTAATTTTAAACAAGGCTTTCTGTTAATTCAGGAACAGAGTATTTAGAAACAATGTAGCAATAGACATCAATTAGTACGCAGCACTGAACTTGTTTAGTCTCAATTATACGCAACGAATGGACAGTTGGAGTGCAAACTGCAGATAAATTCTCCAGACGTTCTCAAACAATTCTTTCTAAACAATATTCCTGTTACACGTACAGTTTTATTTCATTATTATTAAACCCCATTGTCCTTCCACAAATCAGATTCTTAAATTTAATTTTTGTGTACCTTACCCAATTAATGCAGAAATACTTGAAACGTAATTAAATTAAAATGATTTTTTATTAAACGCTAGAAAAAATTTTGAGAATGTTGTTTAATCATGTTTGATCTGTGTTTATTTCTATTTATACGTTAGTAATATTCTTTCCTTCCCCCCTCTGTGAATGTAAGCGCCTTCTCCTTGCTTTAATCTCGTCAAACCATCCCTTTTCGTGACTTCGTTTGGTGGTTTAAAAAAATTTCTGGATCTATCTTGCTGAGACGTGTCTTACAACGTGTCCCATTTAGTTCCTTTTTAATTTGAATATTCGACGTATTAAGCGAGGGACAGAAATCAAGAGTCTTGAATCAAATTAAAAATAGATAAACCTTTGAAGAAGATAAATTACTTTCAAGCCTGAGCAATTTTGATCATAGATCTAAATTTCAATAATTTAACTCGAACTATGTAATTTTAATGAATTCGCAAATAAGCCTTTTCTGAAAATACTTTTCAGTGCATAATTAACAATTACGGCAATATGTTTGATACTGTTGCGTTGCGTTCTGAAGTTACTGCAATATCTGCTGACTGCTAGTGAAGAAGTAAATTCAAAAACTGCTAAAATACGTATAGATTTAAGGAAATATCTTAAATATGTATTTGTATGTTGAACGGCCCACGGTTAAATAATTACGGTAGACAAAATTTCTGTGAGTACCGTATAATGTAAGTTTTGCAAGACAAAAGGTTAGCTTAACAAATTAATTAAACAAGAGTAATGCATTCTAAAACGGGTTCAGTATAAAGGAATAACTTATGAAGATTCTCTTAGGTCTTCTACAAATTGCTTAAAATTAAGCAAGAAATTTTGCGGCACGTTTAGAAAATCCCGTGAAAAATTGCACTTATCAATATCCTGCTAGCTACCCGGAAATCTCTGTACTAAATAGTCATTAGCTCGAGGAGGAGCACAGTGAATGGGAATTAAAATAGATTGAGCTAAGCCCGCAGATAAGTGAGCCGGTAAACCGTTGTCACAAAGAATAAAAACTTGGCGCATATTTTCAGCTCAATTTGCCGGCGGCTCATCGTCTTAACGACTTTAAGGTGCTTTTTTAAATTTATCAGGACTCTCTTAAGACCAGTTAACTACGATAGCTACGTGAGTTGGCTTCAAGATTTATCATTTATCACAGCCTTTACAAGTTATTTTCTCAGGTAAAAGACCTATTTTAGATAAAATAAGATTAATATTTTTCTGATACGTGCTTTATTTTCCTTGAATACGAATCAAAATCTTATTACTGCTTGTTTAGATTTTATCATTATATTCAGACTGTAATGATTACACAACCCTTAATTTTCATCAAAACTAAGCTCTATAGGTAATTACTGTACTGACATATTAGATTGAAGTTCAGTCCCGTTCTACTACGGTTTGGCGTACATATATTTTCCAAAAAGCGTCCAAGTTATGTCGTCAACAGCACAAACTTATCAGAACAGAAATTAACTACATTGCTCTCTGTGTGTGTAAAATACGGGACCAATAGGATAATGAATTTGATAACATATAGTAAGTATTTGATTAACTATTTGGTTGACTATACAAGAGGGGAACCTCCAATTAGTGGTATTAATTAGCAGACACTTGAAATTCTACCGCTAGGAGTCGCTAGCACGGCGAAAGCTCGCTTACACTAGCTACACTTATGGATTAAAGTTTATTGCATCACGCTTTTAATAACCCCCATTTTTAAAACAATTTAAGTTGTAATTAGCCAAATTTACATACAATGTCTATGACAAATTGTAAACGAGTAAATGGATTAACATAAAAATTAATTGCTTGAGTTGTAATAAAAAAAACGTAGCACTTGGAATATCTTAGCAATTACAACGTTTAATCAATATTACCAAAGCATTTAAAAGAATAAAAATAAAACATGTAAGAAATTTACTAAAAAAGAGTCGACGAATATTTTCAAAAACAATTATGCTAGTCGTTAGAAATTTATATTAAAATTCAATTATAATTAATAATATTTTCAAACGTTAAAGATTTGAAAAAAATATTATTTTCTTTAATTATAAACGTCGAATAAATTTTATCTAGCCGTCGCTATTAAGTCTGGTTTTTATCGCAGTGCAAATAAGAGTACGAATAGCTTTGAGCTAATTAAGCTTAAAACAAATCCTTAAACCACCGTCCTTTTGATGGAATTATAAACGCCGTAATTAATAATCCTTTTTCCGACAGGCAAGATAGTCGGAAGCCTCTTAATGCAATTTTTAATTTAAATATGTACGAAAAACCGAAATAAATCACTGCTGTAATTAAATGCTAATCACCAAATTCCTATATTACAAATTATGCATTTCTTTTTTATCTGAAATCTCAATTTGAACTGATTTATATTCATTCTTAACAAGATTTTTAAATTTATCTAAATTAATATTATTTGGAATAAGTAACCTCCAATGATTTTTGAATACGTGTGAGATTTCACAACGATTACTTTCCTACTGGCGTCTAGTCTATAATCTGCAGATATACAGGGTCCTATATCAGGCAAAGGAAAATTAACATTGGGATATTATGTAGAGATAAACACTGTGAGCTATAAATTGTACAAAACATGAAATTTTAAAAAACTAAAGATCGTCGGCGACGTTGATCCGTTATGTCACCAGTGATAGATCAACGCATAATAGTAGCATGAGAGTAGAGTAGGGTGCCTTGATACAAACAGTATCAAGGCACCCTAAAACCAGTACGTACACAGCAATAGTTGATTTTCTAATATTAATTTTCCTAAGTATGTCTGATAGTCGCTGAGACACGCTGTATTTAAATTCGCATTTTTATCTAGCGCCCAACATTTTTCTTTCATTTTTACCACAACATTGTTTTAGTACTTATGTTCTACAATAAATCCCTTTTTCTTACCTTTTTTTGTATTGTACTAGCTTTGGAGTTAGGTTTCTATCAATTTGCCTCCTACAATTCTCCTCCATAATCATATCCCTGAACATAAGCATAGGCATAGCACGAGACGGTATTGAGTGTCGCTGTGTAACTATATGATACGGAGGCCTGTGTACATGGTGCCGAGGTTATTTGTTCTTAGCAGATAACATGACGGTTTTGATTGCCGCTGTCTGTGTACACCCGACTGGAAATAACAAAAACGGAAAACCCTAAACCACAAATAGTTTAGGAAGGTTTCTTTAGGTAGGCTTTTTAAACTTTTTGTGGTATAGGGTCTTTTATTTGTAATTTCCAGCGCAACCAAAGGAAAACCTGGCCTTGTTCATTTTCAGTGGAGTCGGGTGTATACATTGTATACATGGTATCGAAGTAAATTATTTTTACTATAGTTTTTTTCCATAGGATTCATTTCCTGTAGGGTTTTTTTCCATAGATTTTCTTTTCTTGAGATTTTCCATAGATTTCTTGTGTTGTTTGCTCATTTTGCAGAAGAAAGGTTTTTGTACGGGGTCGAATTGTCCAGGAGCGAATCGTTCGCAGAGATGAATTGCACGGGAGAGAATTGAGGGGGGGGGCGAATTGTCCTTGGAGTTGTACTGGTAGTGGAGTACATCCCAGGTGTCCCAAAGCTCCGTCTTGAGCAGCCGGAGGAGTTTTTAATTTTTTTGTACTTAAATATTTTTTTTTCCAGAATTTAAGAAGTTTGCTTACTGATTTTTGTGTTGAATGTTACAACCTGGACCTGCACATGAAATTAAAATATATTTTTTAATAAAAAAAAATCACTAGTAAAGTGTTGTCGCTATTATCTACAGCTACACTATAGTAGCTTTAATTTTGCATATTCCTGTTAATTAAATTTTTACAGTCAACAATCCTATGGTTGTATTATATTAAGTACAGGTTTTAACAAATCGCTCATCAATACAGCTTTTGTGTTGTGAATAAAACTCTGAGGAACTTCGTTATAAAAGTATGGTAATTAACTATTGAATAAATTAACTGGGTCGGTATCAGATTCGCCACGGCACAGTAGGATTAAATCGATCGAGCAGTTCATTATATCTATTCCCTTAATTAAAGCCAGTAAAAAGAAAGCCCCTTTTTAAATTTAAGGCGTTTCACAATGCAAAGTGACTACTCATTGTTTAATTTTTGAATACATTCATGTGAAAAGCTATCAAACTTTACATCAATATTTCTATGAAGCAATTAGCCTGTTTAAAGTTTCCTATGAGCATAATTTAACCCAAAACATTTTTCATTAGTCACTAGCATTTAAAAAGTAATAAATAATTCTGATCAGTTTTAAGATGCACCACTGCACCGTAGAGAAAGTAATACTTTCGTACCGCTTATGTTACCATGACGACGAGGCTTAAACGTATGAAATTAATGTTTTACATGACTATCATATCTCAAAACTAGGTAAAATAATTCATACTGTCTGTATAATAATACGTTTTTGCGAAAAATAATGAAACGTGTACCTAATGCTGTTTCTAACAGAAAATATCCTGTTATTCTTTATTTACTGACAAATTAAAGACGAATGAATAAAAGGAAACTAATAATTATTGTGAAATTATACTACAATTAGCCAAAGTAAACATTTTGCGAAACAAAACGAGTCTAAGAGAATTAAAAACAAAAATTATTCACAAAGCAAAACGTATAATCATGGGGGTGAGTTATTAGATTGCCAGGACGATAGCGTCTAGGTTGAGAGTAATGGGCTCGATTTGCATGTAATTCCCGTCTTGGCCACCGCTCGTCGCCACGGCGCTTTTAATTGTTCCATCTCCCCCCTTCCTGGTGGAAAATGCGACAAACTAGTTGACCGGAAACCGTGTCGTTCGTTGTTAAACACGCAAAGCAAACTTTCATCAAAAGCACACGGTTTTTTGAATGAAAAGTTGCATGGTATTTAACAAGTATTTCTGTATGATCTGAATGTAATATTCAGATGCCTACCGTTAAAAATTTCTAAAACAATTTAGGTCTGCGCTCGTCATATTGTTATTTTCAATTTTTAAAAAATTTTTACATACGCAATATTAGTGTAAGCTAAAATTCCAAACAAATATTTCTCCAAAAATTAATAACAATTTACGTAAAACATTTGTAGGTGCAGGGTACCTACCTAATATTTGAAAAATACCAGAACATTGTTAAAGGACATATTTTTAACACGTTTAATATTTACAAAACAATAATAACCAGTCAATATTTGTTTCAAGAGTTCCTAGTTTTGCAAATTCTCAATTAGAATACATTAATCAAATAAAGTGGAAGGAAAGATCCCTTAAATTACTTGCTGATGCATTTTGTAAGATTTTTTGTTTTACTTGTTTTAAACGAGATCTGCCTCGAACACGAACTTCCTCCCCCCCCATCTAAAATGCACACAAGTCGATTATTTAGAAAAACTTTCATCCCTTATGAAACTTGAACACACAACCTTTAAAGACCACCCTCAAAGCCGATGGTTCAACCTGCTATATCTAGCCTTTCTCACCTTAATTTTGATTTTTTGAAAGAAAAAAACTGATAAATATTAGAAAAATTCCTAACAGAGCCAAGCTACTTCCCTGCTATTGTTGGGTAGGTAGACAGACAATCTTGTAACGCTTATCCGCTTACCCCAACTGGTTCAGCGTTCCTAGAGCGAATATGCAGACAAATTGTTCAGGAATGATGTCCAGCTGATGAAGTCTGCTTAAACATTCATCCTCAGTTTTAGATGGTTTTAGTAATACAATAAAGACGGCACCGTAAACTCCGTGCGCCTTAACATCCCTCATTTTTGCCTAATGTAAATCTGTTTATGCGAACAGCAACGTAATCGAAACTACAACTTTTATCTGCTCGAAGAACTTGTTATACCCAGCGGAACTCACGGAAAATATAGGTTAACTCAAAAGTAAATTTGACGCCCAACGTGGGGCTCAAAAACATTAAAATCACAAAGTTACTACATCTGACTGTCGTTCACTGGCTCTATCCGCGACTATTACTCTTTTGCTACTCTGAAAGATGTCTTAGAAATATAGTGGTGGATTTGCCCTGTTTGGTATAATCAGCGACAAGAATCGCATCAACCTTGTCTGCATCCTAGATTGCATCCACGACGACATGGATTTTCAACAGCATGGGGGCTGTATTAGTCTTGGTTTCGCTTTAGTGATTAATTTAATAGTTACGTTACACACTATTGAAGACAGTAAACCGTTCTATCAGTGAGAAAAGTAGGTCATAGAATCACCTACCTTACGCCCGACTTGAATGGGATATGTTTAACTGACGTGATTGTCCGATAATGATATCCCAAGAAGACCATCATCAGCGTGTATGAAGCACTTTACGCAGGTACCAACAAATCCCAGGTGCTTACGTACGACTGGATGCCTTGAAAGATATTGGGCGCATTTAGCCAACTCAACGTTGAAACAGCGGTGCATTCCATTGGACGTCTTGCGATTTCCAGTGGTCTTATTGGTCAATTAATTCGTGGTATCTCAACGTTGACGGAGATGAAAAAATTGTGCTTGTCCTTCTAGGTGACATTTACGTAACTACATACAAATCTCTCAATATCACCCAAGGCACCCTAACGTAGGGTACATACCGTATAAAGGTAACCACAGATCGACACTGCGGGAGCGATGCTAGAAAGGTGCGGTATGAAGTTATACTATATGGCGGGATATATCTTAATGGCATCAATTTGTTCTTTCATAGCCATTCTAGATGAAAATAAGTTTTGAACATGCCTTATAATCATCCCCCCACTAAATGTCATAACGCACCGCCCCCGCTCGCACGCCGCAATCTCGCACAGGTCCACCGGTACCTTTAGTCCTTCCAAGTGTAGAGAATCTTATTCTGTTTATTATCTAGTTGCATTTGCATACATGATTATTTCAATTTCAACTTATGATTGAATCATTCGTTTGCACTTCTTTCTCGGAGAGCCCCATCTTCCACCACAACAGAAGAGAAAAGGGTCCCCCTCCTGACATATATTTCCCTGGTAAATAGTGCCCACGAGGTCATTATGCTTACTCATATAATAATATATCTGAAGTGAAAATCTAGTTCTTTAAATTTTTTATGAGTTTCCACCGTTAGTTAAACAATAATGAAAATTTCAAACTACTTTGTTTTTACTTGGTTGTTAGTGTTAATGGCCGTTATATCTGATCTTTCCTGAAAGTTGCGTTTTGCATTTTATTACGTTTGAATTGTATAGTACCGTTTCCATTGTAGGAAAATTTTGCTTTCACTTTTAATTACCCTCCGAGTCATCAAATCGTAAAAGTAACAACGTAATAACATAAATCATAATATAAGTCTTGGAGCAAAAATGTGTTTGTTAAAAGCGCAAACTGCGGTTATAAGAAAATGAGGGTAATTCGTAAATTGATGAATGCGGAGCTGCGCAGTTCAAATTGACAAACAAAATGGATAGCGCAATTAAACAGTTAATCGAATGATTGATGCAATGGGGAGTAAGGGGTGTATTGAATATTACGAACAACGCAGGGACGGGGTAGGGGAAATATTGAATTATGACGAGCCACAATGAAGCTCTCAAATTAGTTCATGGAGCACTTGATGTATTTTAGAAACCATAGCATACTGTGTTCTATTTGAGAGCTTGTTGGACAATGCTAGTAATTAATGCTATTGCAATTTAGTTTGAATGGCACTGTCGAGTTTGTACCGCTGCTTCTGTAATTATAGAACCTAGGTCAATTGTGTCAATGTGTACGTTACGTATTACACATCGAGTCCATTAGAATTACAAGAAATTACCATTTAAGGGGTCAAGTTATAATATAGCTCACGCGATAACCACCAATATTTCGCGTTTATATTACGTATACGTCAACATCATCGTACAGAAACTCCAAACAGGTATAGGTATATACTTACACATGCATATACATATACTACAAAAATCTATTGGTAATATACAAAACCCTCGTAATTGAAATTTGATATCCATCTCGTATCATATTTGTCAAAATAAAGATAGAAAGATTCCATATCTTCGGGAAAATAAAATTCTCTTAAAGTACTACAGAAAATATAGAACATACAAACTAATTTATTGTTTATTTAATTTTAAAACTGGCAAATTAAGGGAATTCAAATATCATTTTGAATTGTTTCCTTAATCTACCCCTGAGTGTGGATACCTATTGTTACATTCTGTTGCATAGCCAAAAAGCAGAGGCTCCAATATATTATCTTAAGGGACATCGCATTCTTTAATATTTGTACTTCCTTCTTCTTGTGTCCTATCTTTCAGTCAAGTTGGTGACCACTCTAATCCTTTTGAAATTATATACCTACCCTGATGTGAACTGAACAAAAAATATTATTCATCTGCTATTTGTTAAATATGTCTTCCTTCTGGGCATTTATTCTCATTAACTTTGCCATGGATGATTAAGTAAAGCAATTGGTATTTTTCCCTTGTCTTGATATGTACAAAATTGTTCTGTTCCGTTTTTGTATACCTTTTGAAAATTATGTGTTTCTGGAGGGCGGGTGTAGGAAGTTTAGACGCTCCGTTTTAACGCATGGATTTTTTGATAGAAAACAAGTACATTTTGTGAACATGAACTTCGACAACATCTCCTTGGCACCACGTGAACAGACAACGTTTCGTGCTATTTAGTATACAAACGTTATACGTTCAGAACAATAACCTCGGCACCATGTACACAAACAGCGGCAAGTATCACCATTTGAAAACGATCCACGTTGAATATTTTAAAAGACCTTTAATTTGAGGTATCACAAAGGGAATAGTGCCATTTAAACTTTTCAAAGCTGGTAAGGTGGGGGTGGTGGGATAAGTATTAGCGCGACGCAGATTCGCTATCGAGTGTCCTCCATCCTCCATAAAAACGTATTTTTACATTTTTTTGCTATTTGGTATGGTTCGCGAGACATTAAAGGTCGATCGATTTCAAATGATCACCCTATACAGGGTGGGCCACGGAACTAAGTCTCCCAGAATTTGCAAAACAGGTATTGGGCAATCCAACGTATACACTTAACGTGGATGTTTAATAGTAAAACCTAAGGTGGGTTGTTTGTTGTTTATTCTATAGAATAAAATTATATCCATTGATATTACGAAAAGTAACTATTCATTTAATAAATTTCAGACAGAAAGGCAATTATCAATTTTAACGCCGATTATTTATTCTACAAATTAATCCGGTCTCTAAAAGCGTTTCAATCTTTTAATGCTAAAATGTGAATTACTGCGGTGCGACATTTTAAACAAAGCACTCAATAGAATCAGAAGGAAACCCTGCAAAAGCCTCTGTCTTCTTCTTTCTTATCTCAACTGTATATCAATTCACCCTCTAGACTGCGATGACTATATAGCTTGTTAGGAATGCGTCACTGTTGTGTTAATTAAGAGAAAGAGTTAATTATGCTTAACAAGTTATTTCACAAAGTTTTCCTCTTTCTATTCCCGTTTTCTGTGCACTTCAAGTTTTAGCAGACGACCGTTTATCGTACTGAAAAGGATAGCTATATACATTTAATGTATTGTTGTTTCTCATAGCACAGATTATTAAAACAGTGTAAAAGCTGCTATCAAAATGAATACAGTTGTATTAAATAACCCTCCTCCTCTCAAGATACTTAATTCTTTTCCATTTTTACATAATAATTTATATTACAAAAAGTACTTTTTAGTGTTTTTTCAATTTAGATAGTGCAAGTACAGGTGTGTATGTAAATTGCATGCTACAGTTTCCTTTTGTTCAATTATTAAAGACACGATTATTCAGACGTCTTTACTTAATTCGTTTAAGGGGTTGTGCTATGCGGAGGGTATGCAAAATCAGTCGAAGTTCGCAATTGTCATACCAAGCTTAAATTAGAGGGCTGTTTTATCGCGATTGCGAAATAAAGACGGGAAACAGAACAGTCAGGAAAATGCTACTGAATTTGTATTCAAACGCAATTAGAATTAAAACTGAACGCTTTTAAGTTTTTACGTACAATTTGTAAACAATTTAATGCAATTCGTAATTGTCATTACCTACATTAGTTTTGTGTGCAAATTAAAAATAAAATTAATTTCTTGTTTTGCAGTTCATATAAATAGTATATTATATTATTAGGAGTAGAAAGAGTTCTTTTTGTGTTGAGCTCATATTGCGGCCGAGGCCCACGCGCCGAGGCTGTGCAAGTGAGCGAAACACAAATAAGACGTTCTACTCCGAATAATATATACTATTTTTTCTTCAAGCGTAAAAATATTCTGTTGCTGTAAATAAATATTTCCTAAAAAGTCATTTCGACAGGACAACGCTCTCCCTTCTACCAACCTTGGGGGCGGAGCTATGGGCAAAATACTGCCGTTGCCATGGATACGTAAACACATTATTGTACTAGTAACATTATTTTCATTTTTTGACTACTAACAAAATGACTTCCTTCTACATAGCCAGTTCTGTACAACAATACGGATATTATGATACGCTTGAAGAAAAAAAACTTTACGTAGGTACAAAAAATAATAATACACTATTTTATTCTGCAGCTAAAAATAACCATCGTGATAACATTACATTATTCAACGACCATGTAGTAATGGATATTTTACACCCTAGTAAATAATAGCCATTACCTATAGTATTGGTGAGTTAAAACCTCAACATTAATTTTTATACGCCATATTTTTTAAAACTGGATAAAACAAGATGCATAAAAATATTTCTTTAATTGTACAGTAAAATTTTACAAATGAGAATTTATATTTACATATCCGTTATTTAATCCTAAATATATATTGTGACAATTTAATACTGCAACGTAGTTACAAACAGATTATGAAACTGACACCAATGGATTATAGAACAGTCTGTTATATTTACCCTAGACCTCTAATATTTTGACTTTCCCAAAATGTATTACAGGAAAATTCAATTGTGAAAGCAGAAAAAAAATCTAATTCTTCCTTTAAAGTTTTCAAAAAATAAAAAATCTGCGTCCTTGTTTCACTTTTTTTAATCAAAACAATTAAAAAATTGTGATTTGTTACCCAAACCTTTTATACAGTTTCGTGCAAAAATGATTAGAACTAATTTCTGAATCACAAAATCCTGTTGTCTGTAGTTGATGGAATTTTAATGAGCCAGTTGGCTCTTACTTTCGCTTTATAATTTAACATTCTGCAGTTCGCAGGTTGATCTATATATACCACGTCTAAGACAGGGTAAGTTAGCGAGAAAAGCGGGTAGGTGTAAGCCAGGCCCGCTTCAGCCAGATATGAACAGCTTATGTGAGAAGCAAAGCCGCCAATTATCCCAGTAAATTGAGAGAATTAGAGAATCATCGTACTGTATTCTCATTTCTCCTTGTCACAGCGATAAATTCTTACTCGTATATAGAAGACTATTAAATCATGGCCTTTTATACAATCGACAGGGTATATTTGTTGAAGTAATAAACTTATTGTAAAGGATTAACTTTATTATATAATTTAATATTTATGACACAGTTTGTTCAAGGTTTATTCTATTTTTCGTTAATTTTATTAACAGTTAAAGGGCTTAAAGGGTATTCAGGTTCAACATCAGTAATAAAGACAGAAACGTATCTACCCTTTTGTAAGGTTCACATTTCTTTTAGTAAATTAGTACCTTTCGGTACCTCGTCTGTTTCGTAAAGACGCCTCGGGCCATAACTTCGTTATTTTAAATTTTAAACCCCACAAACTATATGTAATTTTAAATGGTAAGAGAAAAGCTATCTTTTGACACCACCCTTTCGTTAATATCTATCAACTGTTTTAAGCTACCATGTTCAACTTGTTTATTTTAAATGGAACACCCTGTATATTTTTACATATTTAGATTCAGGGTGAAATTTTGCATATAGTAGTGTGTTTCACTTGTTTCTTTGATACACAAAAATATTTTAATAATTTTTTATGTTGCATCTAGACAGCCATGCGCAGTTGTGTTATTAACCTGGTGACGGTAAATTTGAGCAATATCTTGTAAATACGTTTAAATACGTTGTAGGTATATAGAATTTTATCCTGAATCTAAATATGTAAAAATATACAGGGCGTTCACTTTAAAATAAAAAAGGTAAACATCGTAGCTTAAAACAGGTGTTAAATATTTCGAAAAGGGAAATCATATATCTATAGTTTGTGGGATCTAATATTTATACAGCGAAGTTAATTTATTATGCAATATGGACATATTGCAGGTTAAATGGATCGCCCACTTTAGCATTGGAATATAGGCAACCCATTATACACTGCTAGCACTCCTTTTTTTCCTCTGTATAGATCATGTTTCCAATAAATCGATAGTTTTAAATCTTGTTCTTTATAAAAAACACTAAAAAACACTGTGTAATTTGACAAACAATAATCAAAATCAGTAAGCAGGGACAAGAGTGCTAGCAGTGTATAATGGGTTGCCTATATTCCAATGCTAAAGTGGGCGGTCCATTGCAATATGCCTATATTGCATAATAAATGGACTTCACTGTATAACGAAGTAATGATTTGAGGCGTTTTTCTAGGAAACAACCTGTATTTAAACATGTTACAGCGTTCGGTAGCGACTTCCATAAAATCACTGTCAAATATCGTAGTTCTGTAGCTTTTGAAACTTATCCAAAGAAGCTGCGAACAGGATTATTTATATTTTTTTGTCACCTTATCTTGAACACCCTCTATATGTCCTTGAATAATTAATGGCCGTTTATCAACTCCCTGTTAAGTTAACCAACAGTTAATTGTCATGGATACGAATTGTTACAAGAATTATATCCGTGACGGTTAACCGTTAGTTAGCCTAACAAGAACTTGATAAACCTCATTCTTTTCCTTGAAAATATATCTTACAAGTGAAAATTTCAAAAGTTTTCAAGCTAGCCATCTAAAACTATAAAAACCATATGTAGTTCCATATCTCTAAATTTATTTTATGGATTTGTTGAAAGTACCTATATCTCACACCTACCATAACCTTCATAAAACAAGCTTTCGAATAAAAGTTTAGAAATGTCACTAAGCAGAGCCTACTTTATGTTATGTTTGGACAACACGTGCTCCCTGACGTTTATACTGAATATACGACACCATATTTTATATTTTGCGCTTTTATGCTTGAAAGAATAGTTCGCTTACACAAGCTCCAAATCCTAATAGAGTAAATTGCGTGTTCCCATGGATTGTCGTTGCGACAAATATTATTTTATTATTAGTTATTAACGAGTAAAATATTTCCTGTAACTTTTTAATTAATAAAGTGTACATAGTAAGCTCTGTTTAAAACATTGTTGTGGAAAATAATTCGAAATTTGGATTGAACTTTGTAAAGGCGTTGCACTAAAACTTACCTTTCTCGCCTTCCACCCCATGAAAAATTTAAATGACACTATGTACTTTTCGATAACAGAAAGTTAAAATTGAATCCAATTTAAAACACTTTAAAATTTAAAAGTAACCAACGAACGGAAAAAATCTTTATATACGAAATACATATCCTAATTAGATTCGAAGAGCCAGACGAACATACAGATTTACAGACATGATGTCCGGAGTGCCTCAAAAGGTAGTCCCTCGGCACCATGTACCAAACAACAACCAACACCCTTTCGTACTATTTATTATATATTTTTAGGGGCTCAAGGCACATAGTATTTCCATCTTACTGCTTATGATTACAGGTCTTATTTTCTGAAAAATCGTATTTCATTCCATTCATCCATTTTTTATATTTCAACCATTACTCCATCTGGATCTGGTCCAGCATCCAGCTGCTTCTCCATTTCATTCATTTTTATGTCTCTGTTATTTTATCTTGTCGATGGAATCTCCCTCCCATCCCACCTTAATTATTTTTATTTCTCATTCTTTTTCATATACCATAAATTCAAATAAAAGAATAGGAAAGAAATCACTACCATAGGGAAAATTGTAAAATAAAAATTATTGAAACGATAGGTTCTGCCTCCTCGCATTTCTGTACCTCTGCATAATTTTATCTATCTACTGCGTATACCTAAAGCTTTTGGTCGTGAGTATCCTTTTTGTCATATCTTGTAATAAGCAACGCATGAGCGTCTGCGAGATATACGTAATATCTGCATCATATATAAAATGAACATCATAAACATAATTCCGTAACAATGTTTTCGATATCAATATATTGTTCCAAGAAAATTGCTTTATGTAAACGACTCCCTACGCTGTAATTCTACACACTCTGCTCAGCAACACCTGTACCACTCATCGTAATTACTTCTACAACTTCCATACTTTGTCGCTGAGAGGACTGTATTGTTTCTTGTATTTTATTTCCCTGCTATTAGTTCGAATCACAGCATGCGTTCTGTGTTAGAAGCATCTTGAATTCAATATCTTTTATAAGTGTCTACTCATTCTTTACTCAAATAGAACAAGGAGGTGCATGAATTTTTATTACGTTTCGCTAAATTGATTGTATTACTTAATACTAACTATTCAATGTCATACTGGATAGAATTAATGAAAAAATTATAAATAAATTTCCTTTAGTAATTCCATAATAGGTAAATATAACATTTTTGTTTATAATTATGAAAAAAAACCGTTAAAGTCCCTAAGTTTTACTTCAGCACTCAATTTACCTGAAACTTTTATCCTTTATGCATAATGAATCTGATATATAGCAAAGGAATTCCTAAGCTTAGTATAACAGTGTGCTTGAAGCATCTACTTTGTTAGGAAATTTTACCTGCCTCTTTAAAGTAAAGTGCTTATTTAAGTTCCACGATAATGAAGGAACTAATTAATGAATTTGATAATCAAAGTTAAGATGTACCGGATATACAACACCGTGTACCTTAATCAAGAGGTTGTAGAGAAACTCGTACCAGTATCTTCAAAAAGTAGCTGCAGAATATTTTATACGTTTTAGTTTCCTACACAATTGTCATTGTTTGGTCAGGGGCTTTTTGATGATTGAATTTTGAGGACATATATTTCGTTTGAAAAGTCATTAACGGCTTAAAAGTATACAGGGTGACCTAAAATACGATGATTGTACTGGGAAATCGGTTAGAGAAAATATGCTCAACTGTATCCTCCTTACGAAAATAGATTCATTTTCAAGATACCTGCAATCACTTCTGAAATATCCTGAAAAACTGAAATTTATCTTTTTCGAAAAACTAGAATAGTTATTTTATTATTAAAGATATGCAGTTGGAACTCCGTATTCTTACATAAACGGACAGGAGGAATTCAATTCCGACAATTAAAATTTTCTAAGCCTACTATTTTTAGAGATACGATAGCCAACTTTTCTATTTCTTATGAGCGCCATATTGTATTTTTATCTTTTTAAGAAAGAGCCTAGAAAGTGCTTTACAACCATGTATGACATTTATATACCAACAATAAAAGTAATGTTAAAATACAAGGCAAACTGTTGTTCTCTAGATTGCTTTGAAATTAGCACAAATCAATTGAAATATTTTACTTTTGTAGGTTTTATTATTCTTTGTTTGTTGTTTTTGCTCGTTTTAGTATTTATTCGTTATTAACTTCTTATGGAAATTTTTTCTAATCAAAAATGGAATTAAATGGGAATTATATTGGTCCAATAATGTTTTTGCGCTACTAGACTATTTTTGCCCATTTCCCGGTTGCTTATTCAAGATTTTCGAGAAAAAACAATTTCAGTTTTTTCAGGGTATTTCAGAAGTGCTTGCAGATACCTTGAAAATGAATACATCTGCGTAAGGTGCTTGCATTTGCCGATCTTTCCTCTAATTTAACCGACTTAAGGTAGCCGAGATCCCCATATAGTACCTATACATAGCCTTATTTTGGACACCCTGTATAGTATATATCATTAAGGGGTGGGTTAACTCCCACACTTGCGGTTCTCTATCCAAATCATGAACATCGCGACAACAAATAATACTTTATGGTATTAACAGGATGGCGCTCCTACACACTATTCTATAATTGCCCAGAACTATATAGAGCAAAATTTTTCCAAGATGTGTATTAATAGAAGGGGTCGTATTAAGTGGCGTATTTGATGCTCAAATCTTTTTTCTTATGGGGCTCTTTTAAAAGCCACAACAATACAGAACACATTAAAAAACATTTATTATATTATTAGTTTGTGAAGTTTCTCTTTCGTTTGTGAACTTGCAAATGGTTTCATTTAAAATTGAAAATACAAGTTATAAAACATGGGTACTTAACTGTTTACAAATACTAATATTTGTTTAATTACTTAAAAATTTTAATTGCTTTCCTAAATTCCAAGCCTACGAATTGAAAATTGAAATTCAAAATTTGTTAATTATAAGAATTCCACGTAAATACCTGTAAAGCGTATTGAGAGAAAGGTTTAATATTAAAATCAAGCCCGTTTGGCCCTATTTACACTGGAAAATCAATTAGTCTCTTAATGCTGTAACCGTAAACAGTTACATAGAACATTTTATGCATTACAGTTTTATAAAACGATTAAACGCATATTTCGCGTGTTGTAGTTTGAGAGAAAAAAAGTATAAAACATTTTTGCGTTGCTATTGAAAACATTTTGCAGCGTAATACTTAATTAAAGCGTTCCAATGAGTTTGTTTCGTGTAAACCAAGATTAAATATCGTAAAACAAGCAATATAAGCAGTTGCGAGGGTGCGGGGACAATATCGCAACCCTTTATTGGATGGGTTAAATTAGAAAAGCCAATTCCAGGAGTAATTCCAGGCATACCAAACCCCAATTGTAAAATACACAATCATGAATTCACGTTTTATAGTACTTTTGTGCTTCGTTTTGCGGTGATTATTAGTTAGCAAGAATCGCGAAGAAAGCTCAACTGCACCGCGTGGTGCCGTAAATTAAAAATTTATACAAACTTGAAGAATTTAATTAATAATTTAATCATTGTTGTTTGCAAGTAATTTGTGTTTTCCGCTTTGTTTCGGTATGATATTAATTCTGTAAAATGCGTTTTAATTTATAAATTAAATTGTTTCCCTGCCACGTAAATCACAGATGAAAACATTCTTTATCTACAGTGAAAGCCCAACTACCTTTTATAGAGCGGCACGTCAATGGCTACCTACTCAAACAATTTCAATTCAATAATGCACCCCAAGAAATGGCAATTTCAAACTAAGTATTTACTTGATTAACTTGTGACTGGTAGAACTTACAATCCATAGCAGGGAATAACCCCCACAAATATACCTAAGTACATAGATACTCATTAGTCATTATGATCATAATACAAACAGAAAACGAAATCTATGAATCGCAAGTCTTGGGATCCTGCTGGCCATTAAAAATACTTCACGAATTTTCACAAATTTCTTTAACAATTTTTTTCCGACACCTTACACCTCGAAGTATATACCATGCAAAAAGCTCGTAATTTCTTCCAACGGATTATTTTCCTATTACATTTACAAAATCCACAGAAAATTACTGAAAATTCCTTGTACTATAATAGTAAATATAATATAAATAACAGTCAGGAAAGTGATGCTTTACTGACACTAGAAGAAGTACGAGGCCGTGTAGCTGTCGACATAACACAAGCAATGTACTATAGAAGAAGCTTTTTCCTAATACAGGACTGTTTAGTGTTCCTTGCAAGGGGGACTAGATGAGACTAGAATTGGCTTGAAAATATAAAATAAAAGCGACTAAACACGAGATTGCTGTATTTCCCAAAATAATTAATACAAGGTGTCCGAAAAGCTGAGGACACGGTTGAAGATACGCCATAGGGGAAGAATACTAAGGGTTAAATTAAGGGTAGAAATGGACGAAAACACAATATTGTGCACATTCTAATTAGTATTTGAAACGTAGTAATTTCCAGTACTACATAATTGTATTTCAACGATCTATTGATACAAGGTCTAACAATAAGATTCGCAAACTTATCTATTTCTTTCGTTGGAGAAGCATTATAAAAATGCAGAATACCTAGTCATCTGCATTCGTGTTTTATAATACAACTTTCCATTATTTATACAGAGTGAAGAAATTTCAATTCGAGAAAACGCCTTTACTCTTTAAGCTGTTATTTTTTATTTCATATGGAAAAGATAATTAAAGGTAAAGTTAATCAGCCATATATAAAAATTATTGGGGTAATGAACGACAATTTCTTGCACACTTCATAAATAATTACCCAACTCCCTTTTACCCCATAAATATAGTTTCGATATTTAACGTAGTTCTGGAACTGAATTTAAATATCGAAATTTTATTTATGGGGTTTGAATTTGGTAACTGTACCTAAGGAGTATTTCATTCCATTTAACCAAATCTGTATCTCTCATAATAACCGAGATCCCCATATTGAAAATGAGTCTGGTGGGGTGGACACACTGTATACGTCAACGATTTGCTCTATAAGTGATAAAGTATCAAATAATACAAATTGTTGAAGAAAGATTCAAACTTGCTATGCAAAACAAAATAACTTTTTCATATACTAGTACCTTAATGGACGAGAATGTATTTTCTTGATAAAGAATAGTAAGGAAAAGAATTACTTTTCTACCTAGTGACACTTATTTTCTTCATTCTTCCACATAGCAATGACCAAACTTTATTGCTGTCCTGTTTTATTTGTCTCCATACTCGTAAGCAATAAATTAATTCACTCCCTTCGCTGCGCTCGCTCGTCAATTAAACATTTACATTTCCTTGAAAAACGCGCACTTCTGAAACAATCTATGATTCTATCAGAGTTAGGTAAAATGTCCGAACAAAACGTTTACTATAAAATTATTTTTCAGTAAACACAAGTTCTTGCTTTATACGAAAATCAGTTGCATCCGAACTCTTCAAGTATTATAAAACAAATTTAAAGACGTGCATTGCATAGTAAAACGACTACTTTGAATGAGACCACATAATAGATCGGTGTTGACTAAATAAAGAAGTAAAGGGATTTACACGAGAGGTTCGTTGACTTTGTCAGACTCTGTAGACTAAAGTTTTGTAAGATATGCATTTTAAGTGGAATTATTAAATTAATTACCATCAGTACATAAAAATAAGGGTTTAAAAATAAACAATGTTCAGTTTAAAAGTATTATTTTTAAAATAATTTTTCAATTAGAAATAGTAGTCGTCGTTTTGGTTATTCGGTTTGTTAACTACTGTAAGCTTTTAATTAAATTAATATTCCCTAGAGAAAAAAAAATATTTCTGTATAGGTTGCGTGTTATACCTTTCACATGCACCGCTAAGTTTCAGGACTTGAAATTTTCGATTTGCTCGAGGCCGCAACAGGCCGACCATGTCTTTAAAGTTTGGTTTGGGCCGATTCCCTACAGAGAGAGCGTGTAGCTGTGTAAATCTAACAAAGGTGCTTGTTTCAAACATTTCTAATTGAGTTAACGTGGGATTAAGGCTAATAAGGGCTAGGTGTATATCAAAATGTCGTGTTAGTATAAACACAGATACCGGAACTTGGCGGACCAAGGATAAATCACCGGACTCGCCGGTCATTAGTTCCACCCGCACACATTATCTTGTTACCTCCGGAACCGCTATCCAACAATATCACGCTTGATTTAGGACTGTTTATTTACATTTTATGTCATATAATTTAACTAATCTATTTTCTGATGCTTGGATTATTTACTCACAACTGTATGCAATATCAATTTTATCTCATTTTGACCAATTGTTTTAAACTGGCAAAGAAGAATCAACAGCAAAGTCGACATCAGCATCAAAGACAAATATTTATAAGAATAGAAATGTCCTTACACATTGAAATTGAAGATGTTTGAACATACAAAAGCGTGCTCAGTACAGTAACCTCGGCACCATGTACACAGGCCTCGGCAATAGGTAGTACACTATATTTACATTAATCCATTAAATACGAGGTCATAGACAGCAATTGATTTACGGAATATTAATTTTTGAAGTTCGCTTATTTGACTTTTACTAACCTTGAATTTTTTTCCAGAAGATCCGCAACCAGAATGACAAATTAAGGTAAGACATGAAAAAAACTACAAATAGGTAGGAAACCTTATAATCTAGACATATAGATTTGTTGTATTTATTTATATTCGTAGTTTTGCTAAGAAAAATGAAAGGGTTGGGAGAGAAATTAAGGATTAAATAACAACAGACTGAGGGCAAGATCGATAGGAAAACGTTTCTTTCAGACCGTGTATTCTATTAAAATGTCACAAATTCTAATTAATATTTATAACTTTTCTCTACAACAACTATTGTCAATACTACTGCATGATTATTTACAAATATTTACCACCTACTTCAACATTTAAATTAATCAAACGTAAGAAAATGGGATAAAAACAAAATATTTCACAAAAGCGTTTATATTTGCATTTAATAATTAGAATTTAAAAAAATTCTTCATAGCTATTTGAATATATTTCTCATTCAACCCAATTTTACATTAGTTTGTATTGCTTTAAGTGTGCCTCGATTTCTGGAAACAAAGCTTCCGTTTATTAATCCAGGGCTATAGCGGAAGTGGTGTGGTGCATACGAATAGCTCTAAGCCTCGCAATTAACAACTTCTAACAAGATTGCCAATTTGCCCGTAGATACCTCGGATCAAATGTAATCACCGATTTTTCTGTTCTAGCTAATTATTTTGCGTCAAACCTTTCAGTCACTCTTTATGCATTTTAACTCACTCTAATACAAGGGGGAAAAAGAAGTTAAACACTCTTAAATGAATCTACGTAATAAATCCATTAACTGTAAAGAAGTTGGGAATAATAAAAATTTAATTTGTAATTTGGAAAATTCGATTAATTTTTTGATTTTGAATATTTTGACAACATTTTTTTATAAATGAAGACTAATAAAAACATTCAAGTTGTAAAACACTTCACAAACATAAAAGATCCAAACATAACATCTTTGGGTATAACTTACTTGTCGTCATATCCAACAAAAAGCTACTAAAGCTCTTCCAGAAAGCTCCCAAACATAAAATAAAATAGAAACCTCAAAACTTTTGATGTACAAAAACAGTTGTCTTTCAATCGCTATAAAAAACTCCACTGCCATATAATACACTGTCATGTCAGCTATACAAAAAACCGTAAAAAATGATCTCACGCAAACGTCTTTCTCTCCATTTGCAATTGGTATTGCGAAATTACGCGTGCTTTCTTTTATGTGAAGTACATTATAAGAATGGAACCCTAAGAGAATAAAATCACAAGTCGCCTCCGGATGAACAAAGTTAGTTTCCGGTCTGACCGGGATGTTTTTACAAGCTGAGCTGTCTACATAAAAAGCTGACATTGTTGTTGAGCTAATTCTCTTCCACAATTATCTGCGATTACGGCCCCATCAAAGTCTGCGCTTGAGGGTCGGAGAGGGATGTATACGAAGTTGTTCTCAACACAAGTTTGATGTCTTTATGGTTCGTTGAGGTTAAGAACTCATATTCTGGCTTAGAAGCAATTTCAGTTTGTAGTTAGCCACCTGAATTTATTCAGTTTCAGGGTTAATTTTTTAGGCAAACAATTAACTGCATTTTTATTATCACCTTTATTTTACACAGTCGTACTAGTCTAATAACACAAAATACACGCTTTTTTTGCATATTCATTAATACGCAGGGTGTTCATAAAAGTCGGAAACATTTTTTTAAATGATTCTAGACTCAATATCAACGTCCATATAAAGATTTAACCCGAAAATGCTTCGTTCAAAAGTTAAGGATATAAAAGATATTCGAAGTGACTTCCATTACCTGCAATGCAATTTTTCAAGTGTCTTCGCATTGATTGTCTTAATACGCTCAAATATTCCTGAAAATGCATCTTGCATTCATTGATGAAAAATAAAAACAGTAAAAATGTAAGCTATAGATTTTTAATGAACCCATAGATAAAAACGGATTAAGATCGGGTGAACTAGCAGGCCAACTCAATAATTCTTCACGTCCCCAACTATGGGAAATTTTTGGTTTGGGTATTCTCATACGTCATGCATATTATGAAAATTCATCTCAAGAACTGGAAATATATTTTAAGAATTCTTTTTGACCTGAATGCGGAATTATTATTAGAAATGTTTTTTGACCTTTCCTGGTTTTCGTTAAATAAGATAACAAACGCGTACAAACCGAAAATTGAAGAGTAAAAGAATGAGTGCGGCATGTGTCCTTATTTCTTTTACACTTCCAGCACGAGATGTGCAAGTAATCTGACGAGGAGTCTGTTAATGTTTCCCATGGCGGTCGTTACGCGGCGCTCTTATCGCCGACTGAGCCACTGATTGCTTCATTTCAGACAATTGCCTGTTTATATTCGGCGGACCGCAACCAGTCCTTATCCTGATAAAACAAGGACCTGTTCCTCGCACAACAGTTGTTTTGTTCACTTGTTTTGTACACGCGTCCTATTAAACACTACAAGAACGCGGATTATCCTCAGGATAATGGTAATCACTCGCCTCTTGGCTGTTCTCACTTGTTTCGCTGAAACGTCAGGCACCATTTCCTCCTTATCGTGAAAAGAAATCACCCTAAAAAATATCATACACCCACAATATTCCTTTATTTTTCCGCATATCAAATTAAAAATATTTTTATATTACCAATTATATCTATCAGTATCTTTAATTATTCTCTTTTTACAACATAACATGACCAGAATACACAAAACAGATATGAGTATCAATATTGTATCCTCTAGATTTTATTTTCTATTTATTTACCTTTACCCTACAAAATAATTGGCGTTACTATTAAATTATTCAACGAGCAGGAATGATTGCTATTATCCAATTACGAGGATGAAGTTTACGACATGAACGAATGCGAGGGTCGTACATCATCAGACTCTGGTTTGCCCAATGTATTTCTGATTACAGTGGGAACAATTTATTTACTTACAGAAGTTTCGGAAACTGGTTTTGATTTAAACAATTTTGAGGTGAGGAGTTTTTACAATTTACTTTACATCTTCGGTTTAGATAAGGTGCCATTTACAATCAACATTTATTTTTTTTGTTTAAAATATTAAATTTTAATTTTCTAAAGAAAGATACTACATCTGCTAGAATTTTAATTTTATCAATCATTACCTACCAGTGGATTTACTGCCCCTCGTGGGCAGCGGTTTCTCGAATTCATACGCACTGATTTAATAAGAGCCGCGAGGCCAATAGGAAATGATCCATGTGAGGCCTAGTCCTATATAAAATTCCAGTGTAAAAAATAGAATTTTATAAAGGTGGCGCCACGTTCTCGAAAGATTCTTCTCCAATCTTCTCTGTTTCGTAGTGATGCAGTAATTCCCAATCTTCACATATTACCTTCCACTTGCTCCACATTTCGTTTTAAGGGTTGATTACATGGTGTTCTTTCCACCAATACTTGCTTTGTAACTGACTTAACCCATTAGTTATACAATTTAAAATAATATTCTTGCGTGTAGAATGAATGAGGGGTTTTGAGGAACCATCCTACCATTAGAGAAATTGGCGTTGTCGTTCAGTAGGTTCGCTCTGCAGGGATGTTATCTGATGTCCGAGAGGTTGTTATCTTCTGCAAAACTGCGTAGGTTGGAGATTCTATTCCATACGCACGTTAATTGTCAACAATTTGTAGACCCAAACACTTCAGATTCTTCATTACTTGGCGAGTCTTCTTCGGTTTAATAAATAATCCACAATTAATCAAATTGTCTGATATTCTGGAAAACCTGTATTTCCTGTTTCCTTTCTGGATATACCTATTTCAAAATACATGATTTCTATGATTGATGATGAAACAGGACAGCACCATAGACATACCAGCATATTATTTTCTTTTTTATTATAAAAGCTTTCCATAATTATAAATTTAAAAAATTAATTACCGGAACCCTATTCTCGTGTAAGAACACCGAATTGCAATTGCACGATTTAATAATAAAAAACGTAAGTATTAGTCTAATTTCAGTTTTTTTGTTCAAGCAAATAAATGCATTTTCGTAAGGGACATACATTTTCAGGACATTCTCTAGAAGAACAGAATTTTTCAGTAGTAATAGACTGGTCTGTCTGTCGGGGTTAAATAAGTTTCTCAGTTTGTACATTTATTGAATATTTAATAGTGGTCCGTCAATTTTTTTGAGCAAGGTACTACTTGCTAACATATCTTTTTCAACGTTTCTACTTTAATAGAATTGAAGATATCCAGCCCAGTATTTTATTTGTGTTTTAAAATTTATGAAGCAATATTCCTGTAAATTTTTGGCTTTAATTCCACACATATAATAATTTCAGTTAGATATTTAGTTTGAAATCCCCGTGATATTGCCTATAATGGCGCTAATAGCTATTCGGCAGCGTTATGCGGTAGTATCTCGTTAAACCGACGACCGCAGCGTCGGTTTACGTGTCATTTGCGGCCAGACTGGAATTAAAAGTTAGGGTAGTTTTATCCATCGGCAATACAGTTGATCGTGTGCAATCACTGCCACATTCGCTACGTCCACGCTTACGGGACATGACTGCTCATACACAACTGAGATTATAATTTTTAAAAATTGTTTACCTTACTCTTAATTTTTCAAACATGAGGAAATATATCCAGATAACGCACACAGTTTAAAAAATATTGTTAACTCACCGTTAACTTTATTTTGAAAATAATATATTATTCTAGCAGCATGCAATGATGGTTATTATTCAAAAGTGTTAACTTTATAAGAGGTAGACGGACTTTAGCAGCATTTCAACGACTATCCGATCATTAAAAAAAATCAGGAAGCATAAGTTTTCAAGTGTACTATAATAGTTACATACTATTCCAAAAATGGTCCTTGCTTTTCGCGTGCAATTAAATAACAAAATTTCGCAGGATTTCGATAAATTAATATTCTGTCATGGATACATTTTCTTGAGCATGGATGGATACTGCATACAATAATTCTCATGCATCTCCTTCCCTTAAGTTTTTCTAAACTAAATTAATACAAATTTAATATTTATTAACTAACTTGTTATAAACTTTTATTAAATCTTTATTAATATGATTACATTGCAACTTGTTATATGGGAGGTTTATGAACAAGACAGAACCAATATCCACATTCACAACGTTTTGGTTGCCCCTTATGTAACCACATAAAACTTACACTGCTAGCTTCTTCATGACAAATGCATCCTATAATGCGAGAATCAAAAGCAGAAGGTATTTCAGTTGGGTTGTCTTTGGTTCCAGCACCACGTTTAATAATTTTTTTATCCCAGGGATTATCATTTCCAGCTAGTTTTGCCAATAATTCACGTTTTTCGAGACCTGTAGCGTGTTCTAATGGATCACCCATCGTAACTAAAACCAAAGGAAATTATATTTCGTCAGGTGCGTACCTAAAAATAAATATCAGTAAATGAAAATAATTATTACCTTTATTTCGTGTATGTTGGTAGAAAAAACCATATTTCGTTAAAGAACAGGATAATCTTCTACAAAGCAGTGCCATTTCACGGTTCTGTCAAAATAGAAACATCGATACGCATTTTCTTTCGCAGCCATACGATAGCTAGATCAGGAAAATTAGTATACTCATGGCCGACTGTATTGAACAAAACTGATTCTATAGAATGTTTAATCGTCGTTGGTGGTCTGCATTGGTCTGTCACAGATCAGATCAAATTGCCGAAGGGTTCTGCAATACATTTTCGTTTGTTTCCTTTAATTTTTGATAATGAAAATCTCTGCAGTCATTAATAAATTTAATTTAAAAGTGAATAATCCCAAATTCATCTCGTCTGATTTCCACGTAATTGACCATTCCCTGACAGTTATGGGATAAAATCCTGAAAAAGGGAGCCCAAAATTCAATCAGCTCCTGATACAATGATAGGGGTGTTAAAAAGGTCATGAAGCTACGTTCATGCCAGAGATAAATAATAATCGCATGCAGTTAAATGAACGGGTTGTATCGGTACAGGATGTGCATGTGTGCTACCGAATGCTCAATATTTCATGGCCTAAATGCCGCTGTTATGAGATAATGGCTATTAAAGCCAGCACACTGCGCTATTACATATTTGTTGCTTTGTCATTTCCCTGAATTTTATACCATTTTATGTGGACAGAATTATTTTCCTGTTATTTTCTGCTGAAATACAGACATAAGCTTAAATTTTATTTTCATACGCTGTATGTTAGCTACTATAGAAATGTGAAATAAATTTTAAACCGTTTCAAAATGTTGTATTAAAATAAAAAGTAGTTGATTCTAGATAAAAACGGTGAAGTTTTCTGCTTGAATGCAATGTTTGTTAATTACCCCCATTGTAATGACAATAACTTACCCGTATACCTGGAGATAGAGTCAGGGAATGTGGACTCGCAGCGGCACAATTGTTCAATTCATCTATTCTTAATTAATAGGCCTAGCAAGTACTAAAAACGAGATTTGCACTAATTTTGGGGTTGCCTATTCTCCTTCATCCAATTACCACTAAGGGTGTAGTAGCGCCACTGTCGCTATTATCTGCCCCTTAACTACTACAACGGGAAGCAAAATGTCTGTAAATCCGCATGTAGGGAGGCAATGTATTAGACAAGACGACATTGTAGTTTAATTAGCATTGAATATGGTATTATTCTTATTATTCTCCAAATGTTGCTATAAAAAATTTATTAATAATAATATAGGAACTATTTGATATTCTGCATATCATAATTTATGCCATTTTCTGAATTATAAAAAATTAAACCAACCTTATTAAGAGTTCCAAACAAGAAAATGTAACAAAAATATGTTATACATAAAAAAAACTTTGACAATATTGTAATAAGTATTATGCTTTGACGAAATGTCGAGGGATCAGAAATTATCCTTCATCGCAAAGTAAAATAGTAACGTACGTCGAATCCAACCGTGGACATTACAGGTTTACACATGTTTGTTGTTTAATCGAACAGATACAGGATCGGCTAGATTGGAAAATTTGCAACCCCCTCGTAACACCATACTCCCTGTAACGGTTTATGTTAGTTTTTTTGAGAGAACAAGAACAGTCCGGCATTTCTGAAGGAAATGTACAGAAACAAAGGTATCGAGCAGTGATTTAATCTCATCGAGATCACACATGTTGATAGATGCAGATTTCTTTTAAAGTTTAAGAAGTTTAGTAATAACATGACTTTTCATTACACGACGATCAAATTTTTTATTTCTTGATATAAAAATGTTTTAAAAGTATCGAACATATCATCATTTTTTACTTTTACATATCCTTCCAATTTATTTTTGTTCAAATAATTTTCAAGAGACTTTAGTTTTGTAACGCCTATTTTATTTTAAAATTAGGGATATACTGCAAAATATTTAATTTATTTGTTGTTATATTTAGGATAAATTACCAATATCGAATTACAAATCCTTATGGATAAGAGAAGATCCGTAGCTCCTTGACCTAATACCACAAAATTTAATTAAATCCAATTCAATCAGTGATATTAATTTGGTCCTCATCCTTAATATAGATAAAGATTGAAAGTCCAGACAAGGGTTAATCTAATACAGGGCAGCTCAGGTTCGCGAATAACGAGCAGCTAAGGAAACACCGGCCAGTAATGAGTTGCATTCCACCACCCCGGACCATTAATAGCGGCCTCGAGCGAGGCTATCTGCATCACGCAGACCTCTAATGGAATAGCAATGAAATTAGCAAAATAATGTCCTTAGTTTAATTGCCAACCGGGCCACTGCTGGTCAGCCAGGAAATTAGTTTTGATTAACTGATTTTCCTAAGATTAAATGCTAAAAGTACGCTAGCCTCAAGATTAGCTTTTCATTATGAGTTTAAAGTGGATGGATTTATGCACAATTGTATTACGTTGTTATACATTTTAATCTTTATTTAAGACACAAAGTTGCACCAATTTTTTTTTATAAATAAAACTTTTTTTTCCTTAATGCTGAAAATATCTGAAACTTTTTACGTGACTGCAGATTATAATTAGGGTAAAAAAATTTAATATTAAAGGGTAGTTTTTAAAAATAATTTCAAGTTATTAATGATTGTCCGGTAAAATTGCATCCTAAAATTCTGCAAATAAATTATTCCGCTAGAGCGAATGTTAATTTCCAGCTAGTGGACTTATTAAAGGCTACACGGCGAGTAGAGAGCTAACACGAATTAATGAATTTTGCACTGATAATGTAGATAACTTCGCACCGTTAGATTCTATTAAACAGTAACTACCGTTGTATTCTCCCCAGGGCAAATTGGGCAAATTTCGATACACGAAGTAACACAAACATTGCTTCCTTATCACCAAAAACTATACATAACCCCCGTTCCTGCAATTATTTCCTAGATTCAAACGAACGTTTGTTATAGGATGATAATTTAATAGAGCTTTTAGGAACATATGTGCAATAGCGTACAATTTATATTTTTTCTAGTGATTAATTGTTGTTATAATTGCTTACATGTTTAGAATGCATGGGAAAGCAAAAGAGGAGATAATTAGAGGTGGTGAATAATGTACACGCTCATATTTTGAACACAACAAAGCACAACAAAAGAGTAGAAGTAAGATTATTTATTCTACGTTCTACCCGGAAGGAACGCAGGTACAAAACAATGTAGAAGTACAAGAATTAAGCTTTGTGCTAAAAATACTCTTAAAACTTGCTGAAAAGTAAGTTGTAATGATTATACGTTTTAAGCTAAAAACTACACGCGATTTTCTCAAACATACAAACCCTTTTTTATTATCGCATGAGTGATAAGTGATGTAAAATTAACGTTCTACATTAATTAATTAAATAAAGTGCATGTTAATTACATATGAAGCTTCTGACAAACAACAAATATTTTCCTTTTTTTAAAATGAAATTTAAAATGGAAAATAATGGTAAAATTCACTCTTGCATGCTAACATAACTAGGTATGTTAAAATTCCTAATTTGAAGTTGAATTTAGAATACTATAGCAAAGCTTAAAGTAATAACGCGAACACTCTTCTTGATTGTGGCGGCCTATTAGGCTAAGTAATATCAGATCTTCTTGACGGGATCACTTCATTTTCATGACATGACATTCGGTAACAACATAAACACGATTTTAATCTAAAGGTGCTTCCAAACCAAACGCGCTGCTCTGCGCTGCGCGGCGCAAATCAGCGCGGCGCAAATCAGCGCGGCGCGGTCGGTACATCAAAGGAAAACGCTTGTTTGTGCGCGTTTGATTTGGACGGTGTTTTGTAGATCAACGTTTGTCCTCGTGCGTTCGATTTTAAAAAATAAAGCTCTTACAAATGCCCCGGAAAATATGATCGTTTTGACGTTTAAAATCTGTTAAGTATGAATGCTAAATCGAGGAAGATAATTCATTCTGCAGCCAGAAATATCATTTGGAAGGTCATTGAATTCTTTGACTGAAAAGTATTTACAATTATTTAAATTTGCCGCCTAAATGTTTTTATTTTGACTGTACTTTGAAAAACTATATCAGCGCCGGACGGCACGCCCCCTTTCAACTTTGTAAGCTTGGTCGAGCTGTAGTCAGTTTATAGTGACAGGTTACATACCATATACGTTTATGCGAATAATAAATAAATAAAAATGAGTAATGTAACTAAATGGACACATGAAGTTATTGAAAAATTGGTTGACTTTTATCGCCAAAAACCGTTTTCTGTTTCGGCTTTTTCTATTTAGGTGATTATTAATTACAATGATAGCGGCAGCAATCTTAACTTTTTCGTATTCCATATTTTAACACGCGCGCGCGCCAGTTGGAACAACGCCAGGATTCAGATTTGTCTTTAAATATTTAGCGCTGTTCTGCGCCGTTCTGCGTAGTTCCGCGCGGTGTTTTTCGGCGCGGCGCAGCGCAGCGCAGAGCAGCGCGTTTGGTTTGGAAGCACCTTTAGGCCCGGTCTTTCCATCTCCTACTAAAGCTTCTATTAGCTAATAAACGATTAGTTGTCATGGAAACAATTCTTGTAACAATGTTATCCATGACAACTAATCGTTTATTAGCTAATAGAAGCTTTAGTAGGAGATGGAAAGACCGGGCCTAAAGAAATCAAAAACCATTGACTAAATATCAAAAAAATAAACAAAGTACTATCAGAATTTGACGTGTAAGGTTCTTCAATTACATTTTTGCACGCAACTCCGTTCTTAGTGATACTAGACACCTTTGATGGAAATCTAAAGCTAGGCTATTGGTATAAGGCACCAACTAAAACTAACGAAAAGCAAGGACCTGCAGTATAGCCTACACTCTGCTACAAGGGCTAAGAAACAACGCAAATTGTAGAACAGCATTCCTGGAATAAGCCAAATCCAAAAGAGCGCCGATAGAGATCCTAATTAGGAAAAAAATAATAATTCTAATAGGCATTCTCATCCAATAATGTCTTCTTAAAAACACCAATCGCTCACGAATATAGCGTATAGCCTGAAGAGGAAAAACAAACGCCTCTACACCGGATTATCCATTAGGCTAAATAGATTGTAGCCTAGGGCACAGACATTTAGTGGGGTCCAGCCAAAAAATATAAAAAAAATATTGTACCAGCATCAAGTTTTCCAAATGTAGATATTGCTATTGCCCTTAGAATTGTGTTGTGTATAAGCTGCAACATACTGTTCAGTTCAAGGAAAGATTATCTTCCACTTTAGAAAGAGTTAAAAATTGTAAAAGGCACATGTCAGGGCAACAGTAGCGGATCCAGAAGCTAATGCAGCACACATATTAACATACACATACACAGTTACCCGGCAGAGTTTTTTGATTGCCATTATTTTTGGAAATTTTAATAACAAATTTTTCTATTTCATAAATGATAATTATATTAAAATACATTGTTTAATCTGGGAAAAATTACACTATCAGAAAAGAACTGATGAAAAAATATACTATTCTTCAAATTTAACCTTGTGTAATGTGCCGCACCATATCATAAACTTTAAGTTTGTTCCGCCCTTGTTAAAAGGTGCCGATGACCACCCCAATATAATTTATATATGTTTTTTGGTCTTGGAACTAAATATCTAGGATTAGTCCACAAGTGTTTAACCATGTGTTGTTTTTCAAAAGCGTGTGGGAATAGCCAGCAGGCAGCACAAGATGACTTTGCGGTGTCGGTCAAAATGACCAACCACCCTTAGGGGGGGCTTGCATTTTAGCACTGGTGTGATACACATCTATTTTTGTATTGAAGCGATTTCAAAAATAAAATGTAATAAACGTATTGAAATATCAAAGTGTTTGAATACAGAAAATTCATGTGGCAAATTATATTATGGCTTCTGTATGCTATATTTAGTTATCAGAAGCTATAATGCCCCCCCCCCCCGGCCGTGGGTTACAATTGCGCTTAATCTAAGGTTAGGTTATACTTAGGTTAATCCGCCCCTGGCTATGATGGCATGGTAGCTGTAAAACGCTACCTAAGGGAACCCAAGTTGGAACCAGAAATGATAAAAATAACTTTCTTTCACACACTCTTTTGATTGCTTAAAGAACCTAACCTGCTATTATGAAACTAAATTCTTCTATACTGAATATACCTACGACTGTGAAGGAATAATGGTCCTCATAGAGCGACTTATGGGGACCACAATTGCAACCAGAAATGACAGGAGACGCATTGTGTGACACAATTTTTTAATTCTTTAGAGAACCGGGATTGCGATCATGAAACTAGACGCTTTTACAAGCAAAATTCATTGTTTGTTTACCTTTTAAGATATAAAATCAAATCAGAATATCCTTTATCTAGTTTTTTTTTTTTTGATAGAAAACCGATAGAAAACTCATCTAGATAAAGATTATTATAATTTTCAATGCAGTTTCCTTTCGTAGATGCGCTATTACCTATACACATTGTCAAATAAATGCAAATGTATTAGGTATTTATAATCGTATACACATCACGCGTACGTCCATGCATCATTCTCTACATTAATACGAAACTAAAGTCCATATTTTATCGTGGCGATTTATCTAGAATGCATTTATACGGAGTTACAGAGCGCGTGTGGGTAAACTGGGTAAGTGATCACAGTGTGCGAGGGTGAAGTGAGCACCGTGTTATAATGGGGTAAACCGCGTTGTTATGCGCTGATTTCACGCCGTTATCTGATCGCAGCCCCTCGCTCGCTTTCCCGTTTCCAGCTTACTATAAGCTGCTAGACTGCACAAACTTGTGTACGTCAGAATCGCAGTCTCTATTGTACTTATTGTTCTTACGTTTCTGTCGAAACAAGAGAGAATATACGTAAAGTAAAATTAAAGTTTAATTTATAGCTAGTTACAAATACTTCGTTTTATATCGATACGATTATACGTTCCTTACTGTAGAGAATAACCACTAAATGAAAATGTTGATACAGAAAGAGTTTTTTTAACATTAATATTGATTACAAAAAAAAATTTTAAATACATTACAGCGAAGTCACGATGGCTAAGTGGATGGGCGGGTTCGAATCCCTAACTCGTACCCCCGCCGTTTGATTTTTTTTATGAAAGTTTATAAAAAGTATGTTTGCCACAGATATTTGTAAATTTTTAACCTCGATAGTCTCCAGTTTAACTGCTCTCTTCAGAAACTTTCAACGGGTTAGTTAACTGTCTGTGCTCTGCGAACACGAACGAACACCTGCAAATCCCAACGAACAGTGTTCGATTACAAGTCAATACTTCAAAGGAAAATACTTGCTGGCGCGCGTTCGTGTAGGTATGGTGTACACTTCATGGTGTACACTCCAATTCCCTTTAATTCTGCGGGTACAAAATTGGTTGGGGCGAGCCGCAAAATTACAACGCCCTTGAGTGTAGACGCCACAAATTATTAAGGATAACACCAACGAACTTTTTGCTTTCATATGCACTGTTCGTTCGTTTTCGTTCACTTTTGTTTCGACCCTGAAAAAAGTTTTGTTCGCCCAACAAATAATTTTTTGAGGCTATCCAACAAATACGAATTTGTTGGGTTAACAGAAAAAATATGTTGCCATATTTTTTTTCCGGTCACAAATTGGATTTGCGCAGACAACAAATAATAACATGGGAACATATTTTTGTGTTAACCCAACAAATTCGTATTTGTAGGTATAGCCTCAAACAATAATTATTTGTTGGGCGAACAAAACTTTTTTCAGGGTCGAAACAAAAGTGAACGAAAACGAACGAACAGTGCATATGAAAGAAAAAAGTTCGTTGGTGTTATCCTTAATAATTTGTGGCGTCTACACTCAAGGGCGTTGTAATTTTGCGGCTCGCCCCAACCAATTTTGTACCCGCAGAATTAAAGGGAATTGGAGTGTATACGATTGTATACGTCCACATCTGACGAACACGAACACGAACAATTGGAAATGAACACAAACAATAAATATGAATAAAAATTCATGGCACTTTGCTATTTTTACGGCTTGGTACTCTATGTCGCTTTAGTTTCAGGACGCTTCATATGTACCCTAATCCATCTTTTATACTAGAAGAGCAATTTACAACAAATTATTTAATCAAATATAAACCAAATTTACTTTAACTCGCATGTTTGTAAGAAAATGTAAAAATCTTTTAATTTTTAACTCTCTGAAAATGCTTATATGCGTGAAAATATAGCGTGTAAATTATACTTGCGGTAGACACAGCTTCATACACTGTATTATATAAAATGCATAAATTAATTTGAAATGTAATATAAAATACTGATAACAAAAATTAAACTCCATTACTAAAACCAAATATCAAAATTAATTACGTTACGCTATTATTCCCATCATATTAAATCAAACTCCTATATCGCCACATGCCCACATGTACATAATTTATAACAAATGAAAAAGTTTCACGACTTCACTCATGCAGAAAAAGAAACGTAAACCACAATTCCATTTCTAATAAATATTCACGAGCATTTCCCGAATGAAGCTTGTTACATGAACCCCCAACAAGTCCAAACATATAAGAATATAAGAAATTCAAAACGATTTCTCCTAAAGTCATTCCATTTGGTCTCTCGGAAATGTGTATATGCCCTTACAAGAATTAATAGGACTTTGATAGTTGACTTACTACTACACATTTTTTCTTGGTATAATAGGCACCCTTATGTATTATTCATTTTAATACGAAGTCACTCACCGTAACGTGCATTAATGTTTACTCCTATCATTTTCTTGCAGAAGTATCCACCCATATTACAAGGTAAATTACTTAAATAAGAGCATTAGCGTTTCATTTTCTTCTTGAAAAGCCATGACAGGTTTGAAAAAGGGGAATCCTTATAAAGGATAGCGATTAGAATGGAAAGATTTAAAAGAATCAAACAAAGTACAAATTAAATAAATCTAGCTCATGGAACTAATTATAATTAACAATAAAAAAAATTAAAAGAAGTGTGCTTTCACTTTGGGGATAACTGTTCTAACTGAAGAATATAGAGGATCCGTTTAGTAAGGAAAAGAAACAGCCCTGTATGCGGATATGAAGGTAGTTTGTATACTTTCCGTGGAAACTCAAATTATACTTTTGCCCTTTTCCAATTTCAGTAGAATTTAGTCCATTACATAAAAGTAATTCGATTACCTAAGCGTAACAAAATACACCTTATATAAGCAGTATAAAATCACCCTCTCGTATTGTTGGCGACGCAATATTTCTACGAGACTGTATCCAAAATAATAGTGTACCCATTCCATGCAGTGGTCCGTGTGCAAATCTGCCGTCAAGCCGATTCAATTACGATCTTATCTACAAAATAGATGACAGTTATTTCCATGAAAGGGCAATACCCATAAGGATCACTATAACGTTACATTCGCATACTTACGAGGCAAAAGTCGACCTTAAGGTCATTCTAGTTACAGAACATGTCAAGCTAAAGACGTTTTTCATTTTATTTAATTTCGTATGTAACCAAAAGATGACACTGCGGTCGTTTTGTGTTTTTGTTTGCGCTTGTAATGGATATTCTTTGCGAGGGAGCTTTTTGTAATCAATGGTTAAATGAGTTTGCGTTTTGGAATAGCTCCTATCGGTCTAATCTGTACTCGCATTTTTCATTGTGAATGTGTGTTTTTTAATTTTTTACTTTTCTCCGCTTCTACATCCTTTAATTCCGCTGAAGGCTTTTGTACACGTCAACCGGATAACATACAGGGATATTCCAATACAAGAATGTTTCTTCTTCCATTTTAAACAATGCTACTCTAGTAATAAATACAATTATAATTTTAATACAATAAATTCTGTAATTAGAAAAATGCATTATTATAGTATAAGTAATTACAAGAAATAAAATTTTCAATAACAATAGTATCAAAAGACTGCAACACGTAAAGGCAACACATTCTTTACATTTCGGCCAGTTTGCCTACACAGCAGATTTATCAACAAAACAGTGCTCCACCACCTCACTATAGTGAGGTTGGAAAGGCTGCTATGGTCGTAATCGCATAGATCCTTTCCTAACACATTCTTTAGCTCCATCATCTCAGCTATTAGGAACCTAGGAATAGAGCGGACTTACTTCAGGTGGATACACTTGATTATCCCAGGTGAAGGAAATCAAAAGAAACGAACCATGAACATAATAATTATACTACTGAGGTAAACTGTAAAGGAAGGTCCTGAGGTTAGTCTTCACAAGACCACCCCTATACTTTTTACGTAAAAGAAAAACATAGACGAGGAATGTAACCCTCTTCCTTCGCGACAAAACATCAATTTGGCGACTATTTTGGAGTTATTCTAGACGTACTTTGAACCAAGACCCAACAATTAAAAAGGCTAACAGCATAATTTAAAAGCAAATTTTGTATTAACAAACGTATTAACAAACAAAAGATTAGCAAAATAAGATGTTTCCTAAGTCCTAATCTTTTAATAGGAAATGGATACACGAAGGACCATATTGTAGCCACCTAGATCGTCCGACTTTCCATTACTGCATTAATTTGAATGGGGCTACATAAAATGTAGTTTAGAATAGTGAGAGACCCAACAGTTTAGATAATAAATTGCTTCAAAAGATTATTAATGCAATGCTGCACTTTTTGCAAACACGAGGGAATATTATTGGCCAGACGAAGGGACGTTTAATATTGCTGTAATTTAATTGATAATTAATTCATTAATTTACAACAACAAACAATTAAATTTATTATGACAAATACGTTAAATTAAATGTTATTACCATGGATACTTAAATTTATTCATCACCTTTCCCCTTAAACCGATTATTTATCTTTTACTTATAGCTTGTCTTTCTTGCACTCATTATTTCATGTTTATACCAATTACAATTAGTCATTTTGTATTTGATATTTTACTATGCTTCAGAAATTCATTGATTTCTGAAAATTATAGAAATATCCTACTCGGTTTGTTTACAAAAACTTTCAGAATAATCCTGCAATATCGCAGGAAAAAACTCGTAAAGATGTAGACTAAAGAGGCCCCAATCCCTTTATACAAACACTTTAGCAAAGCACACGATCGTATTTTACACTACATCGATAATCCTAACTACCTTTTATTAGCTCTACTCCCTGTAAAACACTTAGACAACATTCATTTTTGATTGCATTTCTAGAAATTGCTTTCTTTTCCCTTGTTAACGATTTGCGTAAACAAACCCATAATGTTTCTACAAACGTTTATTTTTCACGTCATATGAATCTTTGATGAAACATTTCATATCTAGTTTCTCTTCACTGACTATTATTTGTGTCTTTGCACGTTTAACTGAAAGACTTTTGATTATTTCAAAATTCAACGTATTAGGCAGAATGAACGAAAAGTTCTGACCGTCATGTCACTCGGGACATCCGAACATTGTTCTTCCATTTTTCGGATCTAAAATAACCAACAGTCAGTTGTTCTACTAATGGATTTCCCCTTCTCTTTGGTTAGATTTAATGGTATCCTACTACATCGTAAATTGGTATGTCTGTTCTCATTGCGAAGACATAAATTCAAATTTAAAAATCTGTCAACTTGCACCCCCTCTTTCAACGCAATTAAATCAGCTGATTGGACCAACCCTGATATCTCTAGTACTACCCCGTCATTCTAATAATCATACAAAATTATCACCGATTTTTTAACAATAATAATTTATTTTCGTTCTATATTCGACAAATGATTTAAAAAATTTATTTACAATTCCTTATTAATTTTTATAAACAAATATGTATTCCCTGTTATGTCTATTATTTTAATGTAATTTAATGTTTTGATTGAAATTTTGAAGGCTACGAATCAGAAAATGTAGGAAATTAATTTTGCAATTAATCAATTTAATCTATGTGTTTCGCTCGCTTCGGTAATAAGTGAAAAAAAGTCTATTAAAATTTTTATTTACTCGTTAAATTTCCGGTCAAAAATTCCTTGGGTCAGTAAAAGCTCGGGATTAACAATTTAGCCATAGTAAGTGCAGGATCGAGTCTACATCATTCTGAGAGTCCTAATCTGTCAATCAGAATCCGACAGGACAATGGACGCATCGAGAGAGCACAATGGATATCAAGAGACGCAAAAACCAAGCGGACAGTCCGGCTATTTGCCTAACACATCTCTCATAATTGATGTTTTGTGCTGAATACCTTTGCAAGGTGATTTATTGACTTCCTGAGAATGGCCTGAGTGCCAGATTGAGGGCAAAAGTGACATCGACTTGTAATGAGTGGTTAATTACAAAGAAAGGGCGAATTATACTAAGTAGTTCTAATGAAAAGCTCATTGATAAGTGTGTGTTAGAATTAAAGCAGCCTGAAGACAATTCTTAATTCTTGCACCCTAATAATACAAATGTTCCCTTAACTATATTTGATATAAGATGTTTATTCATAATATTTGATTTTGACATTTATTTTTATTATAAAATAGCAAATATGATCACGAAATAATCTTACGTCTTCATTCGGATTTTTATTTTATAAAAACGTACACAAAAATAGCTTTTCTTGTTGGAAGTCGATTAATTCAATGTTTTTTTGTAATAATTCTATTTTTATCATATTTTTGAGCAAATAAATTCATAAAAATATTCGATTCTTAATAATAAAATATAAAGTACCTAGCTATTTATGTTTACAGAAACAAACAATTTAGAAAAAATTCTTGATCTCCATATCCCCTTAAAAATGTAGACAACTGACAACTTTTTAAAGGAAAAAATTATTGATTAAAGATAACTAAATACCTGAATATTTACACCCGAAGGGGTTCAAACCTTACTTACCTATTTAACAATAATCAAAATCAGTAAGCACGGTTAATAGTGCTAGCAATGTATAATGGGTTGCCTATATTCTAATGATAAAGTGGACTGTCCATTTAATTTGCAATATGGCTATATTGCACAATGAATAGACTTCACTGTATTTGGATTCAGGGTGAATCGCTTCGCTTCGGGAACACTCTTTGTCCCAGGACTAAAACATCTACTTTACTTCCATAGTGTATAAATAACTATTTCGAAATATTGCTACCAAATTCTCTTCCGATCTCTATACGGTAGGTATTCATAACTCACTATTTGTAGTTCAAAAACAAAACAGCCGTGTATAGTTATTTTGACATACATGACAGATCTATTTTATAATTATTTCGGGTATTGGTTTTAAATAAATTTTAATTATGGAAAACTTATCACAAATTGTGAGTAACATTTCAACAGCCGCGACCAGGTAATCCTACAAATAATAAAATATTTAAGTTCGTATTTTTATTATTATTTTCGTAGAACCACGGGAAAACCAGATGCAATAAATTCCGAATTTTTATACTATAGCTCGGTCTTAAGAGTTATAGCACCGGCACTTACTAACGATGTAGACAGACAAATGATAATACCATGGGTCAGAAAATTATTTCGACCAGAATACCACAGTTCGCAGTTTCGAGAAAAGCGGAACAAGTATTATTGGCAGACGCAGTAGCGGCTTTGAATAATATCGTCTTGATTTTGTATAGGTATTTGCTGTATTTAACAATAACATTACTCAATGATGAAGCGTATGGAATATTTACGACGATCGCTCCAGAAAGGGCAATTCCTGATATTGAGAGTCTTGAACACGAACCAATTCCTACTGCTGAATGGGAAACAGACCAAATGTGGAGAGAAACTTTAATAGAATTACCAGACGATTTCCAAAGTTTAGTCTGTAGTGTACATTCGACTCAACATGGTTGTGATGCAGATCATCTTTTAGATACGGTATAAAAGAATACGTTTTTTTTGCAACACTTCCAAGACAACTTTGAAAACGTAGTAGGGTCCAGTTAATACCTTTCTTGCAAAGTCATTGGATTTTTTATTGACCCAACTTTTCGGATACTCTATATAATAATAATTCTTTTACTTTAGATTCTTGATCAAGAGTTTCAATTTTTCCTTTATTTGGCAAGACCATATGCCGCCATGTTAGGCAATCCTGATGATCGAACAAGAATTGCAGCATGGTTACAAACTTTGTGTACAATTCATGGCGAACATTGTTCCAGTATGCGAGCTATTCGCAATGATTACATGATGGCACTTCTTGGGTATAGCATGAATTTTTGATTCAATACAAATTTCTCTTTTCTTGGCCTTGATTGTGATTTTGCAAAAAAATACTTGTAGATATCTGCATGATCTTCGAGTAACAGGGCCTTTTAAAGAATATCCTCCTTGGAATAGTATACCACCTCTTGCAGATGCAGCAAAATTGGCTGCTGAAACGAAACCGTTAACCGATCCAACCGGACCAGATGTAAATGAATTTTTAGCAACACAACCTGTCCCTGAAGATGGTGCATTTTGCTATATTGCTCTTACAGGAGATCTTGTTTCGAGTAGCCTTGGTCCAACCCCGTAGTTTCAAAAGACCCTATTATACTGATTTATGGACGGAAAATATTTAAGTTTGTTATAAATTATTGTGTTTGTAACTCCTTTCAATAAAACTGTGAAGTCCCATTAGGCTTCAAAAAAAAAAACAATTGTAACCCATTTATATGGATTTCTCAGTTTCCAAATGAAAATTAAGGACACTTAAGGATTTTTAAGTTTCCCGAAGGGGTTTTACGAGTGTTTTCTTATAGGGTAGGTAATACATTCGAAAGCTACACGTATATTACAGGAGCGATATCATACCCACTGAATATTCTCGTACATTACTACAGTTAGTAAAGATATCAGACTCCGGGCGCGTTCTATATAAACAACAGGAACTTGCTGCAATCCTAATTACCATACTGCGATCTTAAATAATGGCTGTATTAAGAAATGCTTAAATAATCTGGGAACAACCAGGTGGGATCCAAATTTACGCGCTAAATGCTTTTATTATGCGTCCCACTCATTCCTGGCCTTTCTCTCGTCTTCTTTCTTTCTTCATCCCTTATTTCTAGAAGGAGTATCTCTCTTCAATATTCTTTATCCTGCTCTCGCCATAAGCTTCGGCAGATTTACATAAGATTATTTCACAAACTAGAGTCTTTAACATTAAACCTACTTTAGGCACTAAAAGGAATTCTGAATCTGAGTCTTAGTGGGAACTTGTCTGAAGTTTTGCATATTTGATTGGGGATTTTAGTGTCATTTTAATCTCTTTAAGTTGATTAGACTAGCTTAAATTAAGAGGTGTAATTTATGACATAGCCGTTATTTTTAAAATAATAAAACATCTGCTAATTTTCAATTAAATTTGTAATTACCCATTCCTGAAAAAATCTTCTTCTGCTATTTAACTAAAACTCACATTACCATTTGAAACGATTTCATTTTACACGTATTACATCGTTATTCTGAAATTTTCTAAAGATCTATCCATGGGTTCCTATAGTTCTGTTACTTTCAAATACTTTTCCCTTTTAAAATTAGTTACAAGGATCCTAGGGTTAAACCTATACCAAATAAACAGGGAGAACCTTATTTTACAGCATACTAATTAGTCCCTGTGATAATGAGGGCTAATGATTGCAAAGTCTAGACGTAAGTTGAAGATAAATTTAAGTTGACTTGTGTTAGCATTCCAAACACCATCTTGACCGCCATTAGTCCCGGAACTCAATTACATTCGATTCGAACATTTGATAACCTACATCGGTTAAATTACTTATCCGGATCAATTTGATGAGATCATCTTTAATTTAAACGTAATTTTGGAAAAACAATGTAAGGGAGATAATAGATCAAACCCCATCAAACGCAAGATTTGTCAGGAAACAAATTTATGTGTGGTAACAAAATTATTGAAAATACTGAAAAAATCTGATGTCGTTTTGGGTTTTTCTTGCTGGTTTGTTAGAGAATTTTTTTTGCCATTGTAGGGACCCTTCATTTAATGTTATGCATCTTATGTTAACCATATTCGTATACTGTAGCCTAATATTTTGATTCTAGTTTCATACGTCGGATCATGTCACCCCCAAGAACCATCACCGTCTTGACTCTCCCTAATAAGCTGGAAGAATAATACTGGGTAAGTATTTTAATGTTAATACCTACGCCATACAAAATAAAAATATAATCACACTTACTAAAAAGGAATATTCACTTCCTACTTCACAGCCGACTGTGATTAAAATCTTTTTTTATCGCTCTCGAGTAACGATTTCAAGAAAGAAACTTGAGGTTTACAAAAACTTGAGATGATTCCAAACTCATCTTAACATTCTAGTCAGTAACATTGACTGCATACATTATCCTGCAGGAGCTTACAGTTACTAACCCCTTAATGCCGCTATTATAAACTACTAACAGAGTCCTAATCTCGTTACAGCGTATAAAAATGTTCCCAGAGTTGCGCATATATCCAGATAACGAGAGCTCGTTCATAACCCAGACTTACCGACACTGGTGTATTTAGTACACTCTCATCTAATTACATTTAAGCGCAAATTAATTTAGATTACAACCCCTACACACGATTGAAACTCTTATATACATAAATTAGGTGTAAATATTTACCTGTCCTAAATTATTTTTGAAAATTAAAATATTCTATTATGAAAAAAAAACTGCATTGGCTGCATACTGTTTTCATTTCGTACAAACTGGCTGAATGTCAAAGATTAAATTTAACATGCTCACTGAGCGGACAAATAAATGACCCGTAAATGAGTGCATGAAGCATTCCGAAGAACGAATAATACTATAATTGTACTTTATGTATGACAGATTGGTGGTACGTTAGCGGTGTCTGTTCGGTTTTCGTTCCAAGACGGAACATTTACTTTTCCACAGTTTTCGTGGACAAACCGTGCCATTGTAAGCAGTAAGTGGCAAAAATAGACAAGTAGGGATCTGTGGTATTCAGATATACATTCCTTTGACATAATTTGTAATTTCTGTAATCAACTTTGAGATTTGATAAAAAAACAACATTAACTTTAACTTTATTAAGTTGTGAAATTACAAACATAATATTTCGGTGAATATTTAGCTATTATGATATACCAACATTTTAATGAAATTCAAAGCCATGATGGCTCCAAGAGCCATCATAGCCTGATACGATCCATGCCATGCCTGTGCTCGAATATATCTAAGGAGAAGCATTAAAAGAGTCTGAATCTCCTCCAAACATTGAGCTTGGGAGAACCAAAATAAAGAAAGGACCATCCATATGGTACCTACACTGAATGGTCGAAAACAATCACTGGCCGCGGCGTGGCCATAGATATCTATGGCTGCGAAATAATGTTGTCCATAGCCTTGGCCCCAACGGCTACACTCGTTCAAGCTAAAATATCTCTTATAAAGAAAGCACTCTATTACTTTCAAAACATCCATAATGTCCACTATCTACTTTCTTTTAGAACTCCGCATGTTCTTTGTTGATACGGTATTGTTCTGCGAGGATGCATAGCAGGATACTTTTTGGAAATGTTGTATGCTATGTTGTAGATAGGTTTTGGCACTATACTATTGCTAAGTTCCAGCGTTTGCAAGCCTGTCGGATTCTTCCTTACCAAATACTCCTAGATGTTTTGGTACCCACGTTATTTATTCCCCTGTGGCAGTCCATAGCCAATTTTGAGTTAATTTTGCAAAAACGGGGCGCTTGTAGATTCTTCTATTTTTGTAGGGCCTCTAAAGTATGATTGGGACCAAATTTCCGTGACTTCGATCTGGGCGAAAGTCGAAATGTATGCCAAATTTATATTCTACGTATTGTCCAATCCATCCTACACATCCCCAGACTTGTACAGCTTCCTGATTTGGATCCAATTATATACAGTGAAGTCCATTTATTATGCAATATAGGCATGTTGCAAGTTAATTGGTGTACCCACTTTAGCATTGGAATATAGGCAACCCATTATACACCGCTAAGCACTCTTGCCCCTGCCTACTGATGAATTTAAATTTTCAATTGTCAGGAATGTTTTATTTTGAGGTTAAACTCAGTTAAACTTTCATGTGTTGCTGATTTCGGTTACATCATAGATGGTTACATAAAAAAAAACTAGCTAACTGTATAATGGGTTGCCTATATTCCCATGCTAAAGTGGGTACACCAATTAACTTGCAACATGCCTATATTGCATAATAAATGGACTTCACTGTATCAGACGTCTCCATTTGGTGAAACATCTTCGGTATGCCTCTAATCTTAGCTCCATTTTCACTTTCACATATATTGGCAATGGCAGTAGATTCAGTAGAATTTCTAATGCAGTCGCCGGAGTAATTAAAATCTCATTATCCCAATCCTCGCTTTTTTTCCTGCTTGACTCTCATAACTACGTATGTTGGGACAATAATCGCGAAACAAGGAAGACATAAATGTGCCATCTAATTCTAACAAACCCCTAAAGCTAGCCGAAAATTTCAATACATGCGGGGAAGGGGGGATCTGATGTGCGTATCAACTTTTCTAATGTTCATCTCATAAGTCCCACGATATGGGTTCCGTATTTGTTTCGGAGATACAGGGCTAGTAATGTTTTTTAGGAGTCTAGGAAAATTCACCGCCAACAATTTATTGATCGCTAGCAATTCACCGCCTAAACACTCACCGCCAGAAATTCACCACTCCTTAAATTTCAGTATACAAAAGGGGGCTAAACTATTTGTATGAATAGTCGGGCAAGATGTAATGCTCGTTAGGCTGATATGTATTTTCCGAACCGAAAGTTAGTCAGTAATTACAGCAGCTGATTATGTGCGAAGCTTATACTACAGACAACGACAAGCAACTAACTACGTTTCTTTGTTTATAATACGTATCACCAGCTAAGAAGAAATAACCTCGGCACCATGTACACAGACCTCGGTACCATCAAAGTTTGAGATTACAGCGGAAGTTTTACGGATTTTAGTAAGTAATTCAAGAAAGCCTGTTAACGCAACCCAAGAGACGCATCCACGTAATGAGCATTAAATCTTGCCCGGCATGCAAATAGTTTAGCCCCCATTAACACTAAAACTTATGGAGGGGTGAATTTCTGGCTCTGAATTGTTTACGAAGTGAATTGCTAACGATGAATTGCTGGCCGTGTGCGGATATGGTTCCTTCGGGAGCAAAAAACAAAATAAATTCATAAATTTGTAAACAGTTAATCAAACCCCCAATCTTGGCTTCTCAAAATCCAAAACGTTAGAACAATAGTTTCAATCTGACGTTTTATGTTAAAACTCGCTGGACAAATTTTAATTTTAACAACGATATTAACCTGTCGTAATTTATTTAGAATAGAAATTTTCTTAAGAAGAATAAATTACATCTGCACATTTCGATTTGCCGCTCTATATAACTGCGGATATCTCAAGTCGCGTTCACACTTCTCAGGGATTATTTTATTCAAGTTCTTCTCTTATTCTACCATTCTTAGGATCAAGTCGGCCGTGTGTGATGCGATAGTCGCATTTAAATACGAGTTCTGCTCAATGGTGCGACACTGGGATTTATGTTTCAAAAACATACTCGTTTCATCTTAAATATATATATTTGTATTCAGTATCAGTACCGTTTTAACATCATAGATAAGACATTTGCGGATTTTCAAGGTATTGTGAAATGTGTTTTACATTTGAGAAACTCCTCCTTGAAGCCTTTTACTACGTTTTTGGGTTATGATCTTCGAATATTCCAATCTTGAATGTCATAAGAATAAAAATTTGATTCTACCTTAAATAATACCGATCTACAAACACGTATCCGTCATACTTTTAATTGGTTCTAAGAACATATATACAGGGTGGACCAACTAGGTCCTCTATTTCTTTAATTATACCTAAAGGAAAATAATCTAATGACGTGTAAATTCTTTCGGATGAACAGTTTTTTTTAGAAAAATAAATCATGGTAATTTACTTACCTTTTTGTGGTATGCCACCCTTCCTGGCGATTTTACTTGGGTGATGCGATACTATATTATCAGGAAGAATAAATTCTTACTAATCGCACTTCTATATATCCCTTAATTTTATGAGAAAAGAAATAAGAATTTTAAGACTTTCAAAATATTATAATTCCCCTTAGACATCCTCCGTATCTTGTATCAACCCTTGCCATGTAAGTAAAAAGCGTTTAACTGAATTTTTAATCTTATTAGTTGAAAATAAACAATAATATATTTACGATTCAGTAATAATAAATTATAGCGAGGTATCCTGTAAAACAATTTTATAAACTAATACTTTAGGTATACCAGAAGGAAGTTTCATAAAAGCGATAAATACCCTTCCAAGAGCAAGTCCATTTCTGCCATACATCCAACCTTATTATATACAGCAATTTCAGATTTGCGGCATAAGAAAAATTATACCTCTCCCCTCAAATCCTCCATCTCGGTTGATCAGCGGGAAATTGCGTAGTTTGTCTCCGTCGTCCATGATGAAAATGCTATCTCCCCAATCTTTAATTTCGTACGTTGTAAACTCAAACTTACAACAATAAGAAAGGATATTGAAGAACATTTTCTTAAAATAAACTTACCAGCGTACTACGACGACGTCTGATGTGTAATAAAAATAATAAGCAATAATTTTCTTGAATCCAATTTATTCTTTGGTCAGATCATTGGTATATATTTTAATACATTTAATCAAGAACATTTGTACTGTACACAGAACGAAATAACTTGCAATTGGCACCTATTTTATAATCTACAAAAGTGGTTGTGTTCTGTGTCAAAAACTAAAGAAATTAAAATAAATAACATGAAGGGGCAACGGTAACATACTGGTATATTACGGCAAATAACGTGTATTTTTGTAAACAACTAGATCAATATAATACAGAGTATACGTAATCAACATTAATTTCTAACTCTAACAATGTCTATTTACAAAATTCGAACTTAAATCTATAAATTAACGTGGTTACACCGAACATGGGATATAGACAGAAGTAATAATTTCAGTAGTACTTCGTGACCATCACATAAGTATCAGTAAAAGTATTTTTTATGTTGAGTATGGAATGGATTTTTCCTCTCCTGGATGTAGAAGTACTAATTACAAAACTGTACTTTAAAGCTTTAACTTTTTTTTTTAAGAGATTATAATATTTATATCATAATTAATAACAAAAGCTCCGAACGTGGTTAAAATTAAAGAAACGCACTTTGAAGTATTAAAATTATGTAGCCCTACCTATAGCTATCATAAGTAAAAAACTCGTAAGTATTTAATAAACAAGTACTTCTCTCTATTTCAGGATTCAGTTTTGTCCGCTAAATACTTCTCAATCACTTAAGGAACCACGCTTGAGTATTGCACTTGTTCGCTGGCATTATTTTTAAGTATACTTAGGAATTTGAGCGTCGGATACCCAAATTATGAAGATAAATTAAATTTGTAAATGTCTATACACGAAACAGTTATTGGCCAACTCGCACTTATTCCAAATTCATTAACATCACAGTCTCAGTGAAGGTTTCAGCTGGTTGCACCTAACGACATAGTATTATTTTTCAAATGCCCCGCGGCTGAATATGACTGACTTGCCATGGAATGGGGTGGTGTTTGACCGGATCCTGACATGTTGTTATTAAGATCCCCATTTGATGGCGGTAACGACGACCGATGTCCATTCATTAAGTGATTTGGCAATTGTGGCTGGAAAATTAAGTAAACCAAATCAGTTGGTTGTGTTTGCACCTATAAAGTTTTCATTAAACAATTACCTTTTTTTCAAATTACTACATACACCTAGAAATGATCCAAATAATAATAAAAAGAAATATACTGTTTCTTAAAACATAAATACAATAAAAAAAATAATTAATTAAATAAATCATCAATTTCAGCTATAAACAATTAGCTTCTTATACGTATTTCGGCACCAATGCGTCATTCTCAAAAGCATGTAATATAATGACTGAATAACGATTTATGTACTGACTTGATTCCATCTAGCTAGATTCTATTCCAAAATTTCCGGTAAATTTGTTCATTCATTAAATTCTATTTATGTGTTCGTAAATTTCAAAAGCGTCCTTTTTAATTCTTTGACCTATACAGAGTGTCCAAGATAAGGAACGCATGCATAGAGATCTCGTAAACGGTAAGAGAAAGAGATTCGGTTAAATGAGAAGTAATGTTCAGGGTATTGAGGATCACCATTCAAATTCTATAAATTTTGCGCAGTTTTCTGTACAGACCGAAAAATTTTCAGTTTTCTATTTCCCTGCCCATCTCTATCTCTTACCGTTAACGAGATCCCCATGCATGCGCTCCTTATTTTGGATTGAACTAAAATGTGGACAATTTATAAACTCCTGATTTTAAATAAAACTACAAGACGGTAAGACTATCAGAATATCTTAGAATAGACCTTCAAGTAATGTTTAACATAAGAAATAGATTCTTACCGGTGGTAAAGAGGCAGTTTGTCGCTTGAGATGAGCCAGCGTAGGTGGATTATACGCCATATTAGCAAAAACTAGTCTTTCCTCGTAATCATATTCACAAAGGATTTTATTTTCACACAAATAAAATCTATCGCCCACACAAAATCTGAAACAAAGAAAATAAACTTTTTAAGGGGCGATAAACAATCATAGATTTATACTTTGGTTGCATAAATGGTCTTATGAAAAGCATACATAGAGCCACAAAGCTCGCTCTCGTATTGAGTTAATATAGCAGTAAATCACAGTATTACAACGGCGATTCAATGGGTATAAAATGAATAAATGGTGATACTAGTTCATAAATCAAGGTGTTAAACGTTTCGAATGAAAAACTAACTGATGCACGTTATATATCTTGTTTGAAAGGCGGTAATACAGTTTTGTTACGTTTAATACGAACATCGACACTTTGTATATAGGTACCAATTTTCATTTTCTATTCATGTATATTTCTTAGGACTTACGTCATTACTAAAAATATAAATAATGACTTAAACTAAGTAGGTACAGGTTTAAGTACATATTTGCAGCTTCCATATTTCAGCACTTTTGGATGGAGAATGCATTGCATTGCATGCAATTTCAATACGCGAGTTGCAATTTCAAATTAAAAGAGTTCTAAACATAGCCAAAGTAAGACGATTAACATTTAGTGTTCTATTATAGAGTTTTTGAGCACTGTACGCTAAGAGCAGGTCTTTCCACCTCCTTTCAAGTGTCTAGTAGCTATTTGGCTAATAACTTTAATAGGCATCCTTTTCTGACCAATAAGGCAATAACCGATGCTGGTCTTTTGAAACCAGGCGTCAGTTCTTGATCGAAAAAAAATGATTTGTCAAATATCTATTAGGAACTTTATTAGGAGATGGAAAGACCGGGCCTAAATAACGTAACATTGAAGGGTAGGTTAGCCTGGAAATTCAAAATCATAGTCAAAATAAATTTTTTTATTTCTTTGTGTAGCAGTTTAAAATTTTGTCGTTTTGGCAAATATATTAAAATTCATTTTTGTGCGACTTCAAAAGCTAACATTTCATGATTATGTTCCACAGGACAATTGAGTTTGTTAAATTACTCGAAAAACATCAGGCAACCATTCGAAAACAAAGCGAAATCTAATATAAAACACAGTCGGCTAATAAAACACAATAATAGACAAAAAGTGCAATTACAAACACAACAATAGATCGCTCGGTTCAGCTCGTAATGCAGTTAAATATATTAATAATTGCAAACAATAAAAGTGGATTATTTCGCCTGACTGAATGCAGGCACATTTCAACCTGAAGTAAAACAGAGAGGTAGGAAATTATGAAAGAGAGGTGTGCTAGGGTTCAGAACCAGAGTTCGAGTTCCACACCATAGTTGAATTCATTTGTCCAGCTATCGCTACCCCGCACAATGGACGTGGCCGAATGGGGTAATGACTATGATTTAGGACACCAATTAAAATGTTTATAAAAGAGCTCTCCCCGGTTAACAAATATATCTGCCTCTGTGCTATTCTCCCTCGTATTGTTTTAGTAGTATGCACCCTTTTGAACTAACGCGGATTACGCATTACTAGTACATCTAGGTATAGCAATACATCCTCGTCGTTGACTTCTTGAAAATCCATTTTGGGGGTTGTAGATATTAACAACAACATCCATCTCATAGAAACTACATTGATCAGTTAAATACGCGATTTTCAATAACTTCTTCCTAATAAGATTTACAAATTTATCTTTTCTTCTCGTTTGGAAGAATAGGTAAAACCAAAATTATTAGCAAAATGACGAAGGAGACTGCTACAGTCTACAATTAGCTAAACCAAACTTTTAAGCGAAGGTCAACATCTCATTAGGTACATGTTTTCTTGTTTTTCAAAACAAATCGTCCACGGTTCTGACATTGTAGATTGAGATACCAAAACTAAAGTAGAGGTTATTCCTTATAAAGTGGCGAGCTACCCGAGTAAAACTCTTATATGGGCTGGAAAACGCTCCTCAACCCAAAAACCCTTTACACGGACGGCTTTGCGTTCCTACAGCAAATTTGCAAAGAGTAGCGATCTATAATAAACTAGAAATTAATGGATGACTGAATATGAGTGGGTGTCGGGTGTAACTCTGAAACTATTTGTACGATATTAACGGGGAAAATTCTTGTACAGTAAACCGCCTATTCCTACTAGGGCCTGCACTAATTATTAGGGAGAGTCCACATGAATACGCTTTCTAAAAAAAAACACGATATGAAGACACATTTAAATGTATCTATAATAGATTGAAATCCCGTCTAATTTTACATAAAATCCTTCCATCGAAAGTTTGCAGATTCTTCATGCTGAGCTCATGACCGAGGAAGTCTGTTTCAAAAGTGGTATTTTATGAAGCTCTGAATATTCTTCATTTCATTTTAGTGGAGCCTTACACTTTTCTGTAAAATTTCACATAAAAAGGTATATCTATTTTATTATAATCGTAAAGAGGATAGAATGCAAAAAATCAGTTCTCTATCGTCAATAGAAACGGAGTTATAAACGAAAATGTAATAATGAAACATTTTGTTGAGTTAGGGATCATGGGCTGCTTGATTTAATTTTTTGAAGGATCATAAACGTCAAATTATGATTGCACTTTGTTTGTTTTGTTATTTTTTTTAAGTCAAATGTTTTGATTTACTTGTGAAAATAATCTGTATTAGATAAAATGCAAAAACGTACTTATCTATTTGAATTAATTTATAAAAACATAAAAAATCAAAATATATCGCAAGGCACCAAAAAATAATTACTTTGACTTTTCTCGGCTATGCCTAAATAAAATTATAACTATTATACTACATTTAGTTGCCTTATTCTGGGAATCAGGGAATCAATTCAAATGAACATGCGAAAAAAAAACAATAATATAATTGCTTAAATGTTCAAATTTTTAATTAGAATAAAATATTCGAGTTTTAATTTCACAGAAATTAATTTGTTTGGTGAGAGTGATGTCAGTGAAACGGTAGCTCTCAAATTAAATGTTAATTAAATTAAATTAGTATTTAACAACCAACAAACCAACAATCAGATATAGGTACTGACAGATAGCATCTGGAAAAAAATGTATCAACCTTGAAGGAAATTGATATTCTTACAGACTCATGATAGCCTTCTTTAATTTGGTATTCCGGCATACATATGCAATAATAATAGTAATAAAAACAAAAACTCAATTCTACTTGTCTACGTTATACACAACACAATTTGCCACTTCCTATGGAAGCTGTTCCCTACTATTCCCGATTGTCAACTTTTGTAACCGTTAGATAGCGGCGCTGTGCAGATTTAATTTGTAATGACATAAATTTTATAATCAAGTCAACAATGGCTAGTTTAAAATGATTTTCAAATTTCTGTCAATGCATGGGTAGCAAGGGCAGGAGATTGATTGATATGCCTTAATAAAAGTCTTGTCACAACACACAATATAACATTTAACATCAATTCATTTCACTTCCTGTTATAACAAAACTGTGACTAATTAACACTAAATTATAATTATAGCAGGTACGTCTAAAAAGTTTGTGGAAGCTGGACAAAATCCACTTATTATTGAACATGTTTATTTCAATTACGTCAGGTATGCTCAGTCAAAGCCAACTATGATATATTTTGTTTAAAAAAAATTACATTACGCACCTTTGACCCACAAAATCCAAAATATTTTGTAAAGTAAGATAACGCATCTTTTTTTAAGAAACGTAAACGTGGTCCTAAAACGCTTCTAACTAAAAATAAATCTTCATTTTCAATAGTGACTGGAAATTTTGGCATATTCTGTTGAAAACTGACTAAGAGGAATTTCATGAAGAGAGCTATGGTCAACCCCATACAATTGTATATTGTCAATAGTTAACAGTTTCTGTCTGAATAGAACAATTCGCGACGATCTAAATTAGTTCAAGATCTGATTTATTCAAGAACAAATACATGTGACCTGTAGATGTGTATATTCGAAAATCTCAAACGTGCAATATTATTTCCATACAAGACCAGCGCTGAATTTTTAAAAGACAAGAGCAATATCCAGAAAATCAAAGTATTCTAGTGTCCTCTATAGAGGTGTAGAGCTAACATCGTACGTGTATCCATCTCACTACATGCAGACTGGTCGGTGGAGTGTCTTTTAAAACATTTTACAAGCCAATTGGGAAATCATTTCTACTTCCCCGTTCGCGGGCTATTTGACTTGTGATAGATATGTGGCCTACTGCTAGGCTTATTGTCCCATGCTTTTTGTTCTCATTCGGGCCCCAGCTTATGTGACCAACAAATACTGCGTAGATGTGAATTATTTAATTAAAAATTAATCTTCTTTCCAGTATTTCTTACCCTGTATATTACTAATACGATACAAAATACTTAACACTACCAGCAAAATTAGACAGAAAATATTACGTCTAATAATAACTGCTTTAATCTTTCAAACATGAAATCAAGGATTAATCATAATTCGTAATTTCCTGTACTTGCTTTACTTGATATGAATGATTTCCTAGAAATAATATCTCTAAAAGTTTAACGCCTACCAAACTGAAACAAAGATAGTAGTACATATCTAATTTTAAAAAACTCCCTCGTTACAATTGGGTACTCGCCGCTGCGCTCGTCGCATTCCCAACCTATTCCTGATACAGTTGGTTCTTTTATAAAACTAGTAATATAATATAATTCTTTTACTTACCTATGATTACATTGTTGACATGCAAAACATTCCAAATGATAAACATTACTCCTAGCCCGCATGACCATCTCAAATGCAGGAATAACTTTACTACAAGCGGCGCAATAGCCAGTATTACCGAATAATCTCAAATAGTCCCTCTTGCATAAAATCAAGTTAGCTTTTGTATAAAGGGTAGAACCAACTTCCCCTAGTCTACAATCGCAACAGCCACATTTCAAGCAGTCCTCATGCCAAAAGAGGTCAAGTGCTTTCAGAAGGTATCGTTCCGTTATGGTCTTACAGCACCCTGCACATTCTTGGGGGCCACCAGACGAAGCCGGCTTTGTTGACCCGTCTTTTGACACGTCCATCGTCATCATCGGGCCGTTCGCCCTTCCTTTGATCTGAAACAAAGAGAATCTGTATGGTTTATTGTTTACAGAAATTATTAGCTTAAGGGACTGCGAATTGATTTAACGAAACCCCGTAAATAAATACCAACAATCAATGAAGTTTTATCTAGTATTTAGATGTTTTTCACTTAAAAAAGACTAAACAATTAGTGACAAATTTTATTTTCAACTTGCAATTCTAATAAAATCAATGGTTAACCCTTATCTTAGGTGCAAAAGTTCCAGGGATTTTTTTAAATAGATTGCCAAAGTAAAATTGTAAGTAAGCGAACCTACGAACGCCACTGCAAGCCGTATGTCCTATAGACTTCTCATTATACATTGAAGTGCATTTATTATGCAATATAGGCATATTGCAAGTTAAATGGAGCGCCCACTTTATCATTGGAATATAGGCAACCCATTATACACTGCTAGCACTCTTGTCCCTGCTTACTGATTTTAATTATGTCACCTGTTACATTTGTTTTTTTTTTAATATTTAATACAGAACAAGCAGTGGCGCACCGTCACTCAGAGATGCCCGTGTGCAGAAGCCACTTTGTTGCCCCTCTTTTGTTAAAATTAAAGATTGTTACAGAAAAACTCAATTTTATTAAACACATTAAATTTAATATTTGAAACTACACAAATGAAACTCTTCTAGTTTTAACTTCGGAATTTTTTTTAATAATTTCGTGAAGGTGTAATTGATCAACAATATTTTTTTCTATAGAAATGAATGCTAAATTAATCAATCTTTCCTGAGACATGGTAGTCCTTAGATAGTTTTTGATTAATTTTAATTTGGAAAACAATATTTCACCTGACGCTACTGTTACTGGCATGGTTAACATCCTGAAAGCTATAACGGTATTGGGAAATGCACTATCTATACCATCCTCAAACATGTGCGATAATACATCTGAAGCAGTCATACCAGGCTTGACAATATGTTTTAAAACGTCTAATTCCGAAAACAATTCAACGGCCAAAGTATCTTTTTCGTTTCGAATAAGTAGGTATTATCTGTTAATTTCGATTCTAATTGCTTACATTTATCTAGAATAGTATCATCTTCCACGTTTCTTAAACTATATATATCATACATGAAATTGAAGGTGGTGATATGTTCCCTCAGTAGGTCATATCTATTTTGTAGTGATGATAGGGCCGTATCTATTATAATACAACTTACAGTGCGCGCATAAAGTTTGGAATAATGGAGATAATTCTTTTACCGCCAAATTTAAATAAAACGGTTTGACACGTCAAATTGATTTATTTTAAAAGAAATATTTTGAGATAATTTTCATTTTTCTACCGCTTTCCGGTTTCAAAGCAGTGACGTCATCGATATTTTTTTTAAATGGCAACCCCCTATTGTATTGGCAGATTTGGATAGATAATGAAATTCTGAATTCAAAAATATCAACATTTATGGTATTCCGATTGATTGTTTCAGAGATATTAATTTTTGAATGTAATCAAATCTAAACTAGCCGCAGTATTTAGCTTATTCTCATTAATTACTGCTGAGCTTGCTTGAATAACTTGGCACGTACCATGTAAATTTAAACTACAAACCACAATTTTTGGTAACTTCAGCTACTATAGGTATCTATTACAAAAACAAGAAACTCAAACTGCACAATGCCCGGCATAATGTGACAACAACAAAATTATAAGTAGTATAATTGATTTCGATCTTATGAAAAATATTTTCAACAAAATATAAAAGACCTTAATAAAAAGCATTAGGCGGTTAGACGAGCCTTCGGAGGGTGCCCCTCAGGTGGTGTTGCCCGTGTGCGGTGCACACGTCGCACAATAGGACGAAGCGGCCCTGAGAACAAGATTGAAAACTACCGATCTATTGAAAATATCATTTATACAGACCAAGAAAAAATAGAAATGTGTACAAATTCATGTGTTACTGTTTTACGTCATTTTTTTTTTCATGTTGTGCCAAATTTTCTAGATGTTCTTGATATTGTAGACACATTAGGGACTGGTCTGTTAGGATATTTTACACTAAAATAATCCCTAACATTACCTATTGATAATCCGATAATCCGGAGTGATATAGTATACACATTTCTATTTTTCTTTTCGTCTGTATAGATCATGTTTCCAAAAAATCGTTAGTTTTAAAACTTGTTCTGTATTAAAAACTAAAAAAAGCACTGTGTAATTTGACAAACAATAATCAAAATCAGTAAGCCGGGGCAAGAGTGGTAGCAGTGTATAATGGGTTGTCTATATTCCAATGATAAAGTGTACGGTCCCTTTAACTTGCAATATGGCTACATTGCACAATAAATGGACTTCACTGTATAAGGAATGCCTGTACCTTTTCCTACACCGAGATTTTGGACGTATATGCAATTGTATGCCATTTTAGTGTAGGTTTGGTTGCATAATCAGTTTGCAGAATAGCATAAATAATATATTTAATTAAAGGGCTATAAATAGTAATACCCTTACATACATAATATTATTAGGGCATCTCTGCAGTCGAAGAAATATATTTAACATTAATTAAAACTCTGTAAGCCGTAGCTATTTGGATTTTAGGCAACCAAAAATGCATATGTTAAACAAAATCGACGCCAGAACTGTAAATAAAAATAAAATTGGAATATTTTCCACCCGTTGACGTACTTCCTACAAATTTTTAACAATTACCGCGCCTCATACTAGAATATATACCAAATATAATATTTCCTGATATAAATAACAGTAGGAGCTACTCCGAGCATATTAAAGTGAAATGTAGGTGTAAATTGAAAAAAGAAATTGGATGTAATTTTATCTTTATGTTGTTTCAAAATTAAGCATCAATTTGCGCTATCCGGACAGGATATGAACCTAGAATCACTATATAAATTTTTCGCGCACATTTTATTATTTTACACACGAGTTGGCACCAGATTTTCACTCAGTGCGACAGCGAAACTTTCATAACAGAGTCGCGTGTGTATATTGCCTGTTCCTCGGTATAACAACGTCCATTAAGTATCCCTTTCTTGCTTCTTCACATTCGTCGAAGGTAAGTTTTTTGGTTGACGTGTAGTGCAAATAACTGGAGGAGTATTGTATCAAACCAGGTCCGGCAGCACGCGGATAAATAATGTAAGGCAATAATAAAATATGGCTGGTCCGGCGGTAACATACCTCGCTAGTTTAATAAAAACGTCACCAGTCGCAAGTCCAAACTGAATAGGGATAGATTGTATCCCGGGTGGGTTCCCTTCTACCCTTCTTCCACTTTCATATTAATATTTCCAGAGAGGTACAGGTGACCTTTCATTTTGATTTTTTTTATGGAAATGGAATAAACTTTAATTAAGCATTGTTAAGAATTTCATTAAGTACAGCATCAATGTGAAAATGTTATGTGGTGGGATGTAATTGGATCACGATTTTAATTTTGTTAATCCCTACAAAGGGTAATTCTTGAACTATACTTTCTTAGGTTAATAAAAAATTTGGTTATTTAAATATTGAAAGCGGTTCTAATTTCAGGCAGGATTGAGATTGAAGTTTTGCATGTTTTTTGTTTTAGACCGTCGTTACAAAAAAAACAGAACGTCTTCTTCAGAAAATGCAAACAAATAAAACAACGTTTCATAAAACAAGGTTTTGTACACAAAGGGTGCGTTTCTATAATTCTAATTCTTCTAAAGTCTCGTATTCATTTAATTCAATGGTTGTATAAAATTCAAAATATTTTTTGATGGTCTTAAGAGGAGGTAACCACACGTTTACAGAAACGGGCTCCTTTGGAAATTACAAAATATTAATTTTTATGCAAAAGGGGGGGGGGGAGATTTTTCTCCAATAAAAAATCAATGATAATGGTTCGTATTCAATCCAATATTAGGCAGATTTTAACGGTAATTGAATAATGAAACAAATAGAAATCGAAATTGAATTTAAGAGGAAAACCGAATAGGAAACTTTTGGTCAGATTCAATATCGGATTTTTTTTGCATATTCTATAATTTTATTAATCTCACTTTTTTACTATTTTGTGTTTACATATTAAAATTTTTGAACAATTACCGAAGCAACTTTTTAATAACCTTGTACTTTAAACGACCTTATAGCTTCAAAATTTCAATTAATTTTTAAGCTGTGGTTAATAAAAATAAATCAAATCCGAACCCTACATAATGAATATCAATTAGGTGGTACAATTTGTTGCTGTACGTAATTAAAGGTTACTAAAACCTGCTACCTACCTTAAAACATAGTACTTATTAAAATATACTTTAATCATAAATAGTTTCTTAAATGTTCTGATGTAGCTTCAACAAGAATATGAAAGAAAAATAGTTTTCAAGGATACATATGTCGATTCATGTAGACAAGAGGTTCAGAATTTTGGAAACTATTTGAGACAAGTATAAATATACAAAATTTCGTTAAAGGGTACAGTCATTTTTTTGCCAATATGCTGTATATGATATTGTCCTGCATCTATTTTTGAAGTTAAATCGAAGACTAGTGTCATATTGTTCATACATTCATAGTTAATATCGTTTATATTGAACCATTGATTAGAAACTCTAAGTTGTAAGAATCTAAGACTAGCAATTAACAAAAACTTTAGTAACATAGAATGCTCGTCTCTAGGAGGATATAAAGTTTTTGTTACAGCAAGAAAGACGTAGCGATGTAAACTTTACGACTACACAGTTGAAATATTATGGTTTTACTACTGTGTTATTGCAACGACAAGTTTATTTCTACTTTCTAGCTTGCGTTTTGATTCGATATGAGCACTATAAGAAATCAAACTCCCATTGTCGCGACGTTTCGGCGAGGTTTCTTAGTCAACGACCCATCTTTTATAACTTAATAAAAGCTTGTTGAAACCCTAATTTAGGTTTTGTTATACAGAAATGATTTGCAATCGAATAAACATTATGGGTACATTCATTTAGTTAAGGTTTATTAGAAAAAGTAAATATCAGAAATACGTTTGGAGTATTTTAGCGTCGAAATGAAATTTTATGGTTTGTGTGTATATGTGACGCCTCTAACGTAAAAACTAGTGAACCGATTTTGATAAAATTTGAAATGAAGGGGTATATCGAAAATTAATCGACAATATAAGCTTTTCAAAAAAATCCGAAAGCGGAAGCGAAAGTTAAGACATGTTTTTTTGATAGCATTTTTTTCAGAAGCGGAATTTTGAAAATCTGAGTAGCGGATATGAAAGAAGACCATAATTCAAGGGAAACAGTTTTTTACCGGACTCTCTAACTTCAAAATGGCGGCTGCTATGAATTTTTCAAAATTTTGAATTTAACGCCCCACAACTCAAAAACCAGTTATCTGATCAGGTTCAGCAACAACTTGTTTAAAAGCCCTTTGACGGTACTATACCACGAAGAAAAAGTTATTTCGTAAATCCAAAAACGGCCGCAACGGCGCTCTTCCAAAAAATTTGAAATTTTTGAAAAATTATTACAAACAAAACTGTCCACACGATTTTGTTTAAATTTTCTACACGTATGCAAGCTTGATGTTAGGTAGATTTTCATTTTTTGAAAAATGCTAAAATTTCACTGTGACGCCCTCGTACGAGGTTTTGAAAAACAAAAATTGATGCTCCTATAGCTCCTTTATTAATCAAAATATGAAAAAAGTTTAAATATAAAAGATATTCAGTATATAATTCTGCATTCTTCTAAATCTATATCACGTATACAGTATACAGGGCGTTTGCTTTCCACAGTACAATAAGCAACTTTGTTATTTTAAATGAAACACCCTGTATATTATTATATGATTGAATACAAAATTGAATTGTCTATCACATAGTATAAGGTAGTCCTATAGCTAAAATGTATGGTTGATGAGAAAATCGCGAACTTCCGCTGCGTTAGTAAATTAAATGCCTGTCTCTCTTCTGTACGTATCGAACCCGTATAGTCTGGTGTTCTCGCTACGCATTCAAGTGATTTCCAATCCTACCTCGCGAACTACTGTTGAATACCAAAAACGAAATGTTTATTTTTAGTATCGGAAAGACCAGGGGAGGTGCGCATCTCCACTTTTTTAAAAATGTCACCAAATAATCCACGACGGCATATTTTATGTCCTCGTTGTTTTTTGGTGTGAAACTCTGTCAAACGTTTGATATTGTGCTTGCTAATCATTTGTTCCGTAATATTTTACTTTTGCTAAGTTTATATTTAGGTACTCTTAATATAAATACTTAAGTCCTAAAATATTCCAGTGCATATTTCAAATATTATCTTTCTATTCATTGTGACTTTTTAAAAGTGCATCCACTTCATTATTCACTTGCGAATTAATAATTAATGTCGCTAAACGATGTATCAGAGAGGCAACAATTTTTTCCACCTCAAAGCAGGGTCCTGCAAGGAGGTGTTCTTACAGTAGAATTGAAGATCCCCTTTGCAAAAAAAGTTGTTTTGCACCGAAAAAACTTACGTAAGGCATAACTTTAGATCTAGTACTAGGTACGTTATGCAGCTATTTTCTTATCACACACAACAGACACATTCTTAACTTTTTCATTGAAGATAATTTTCCTGTTCTGAATAGAATAAGGAGGGGCTATTGTTATAGCCCGAAAGTGAAATCAAATTTAACCTGTCATCCAGTCTTAATCGTGCGTTTGAAATAGAAGTAAACAATTTTCGGGAAGACATTTAATTTAAAAAATTTTGTTCTTAGTTTGAAATATTAGTACTTGAACTATAGTGTTTATAAAAATACGTGTATAGTGAAAGTGGTTCCTGGGGATCACCAGTAAAGTGAAGGGGGTGAAGGGTGGTACTAGGATCGATGGAAGGAAAGGTAAATTGCTAATTATTTATACTTAAATTGTAATGGGCGAGTACACCGTAAGGATATTTAAGATAGAATCAGAAATTAAGAAATATTTTTTGAAGTTACATATGCAGTAGTACAGGAAGCGCAAACTGATATAGCCTTAATTATGCCCCCTGCCCCCCTCCCCCAATATTTAATCTCAAACAAATCATAAACACCCATGGACAAAGCAGCATTAACATTTTCACAAAAAGTATGCCCCATGAGATACTCGAACTTATTATTATTTTATAGTCGGTTTAAAGAGTCTCACAACTCGCCACTCGCTGAGCTACCCTGGCCCCTAATATAATTTTGAATTTCCCTGTACACCATTCTAACAAAAATACATTTCTGAGAACTAATTTTGTGACGAATTAACGTTGCACCTTTAACTTATATGTTAACCTTTAGAAACGTGTAACTGTTATCAGTAGATATCACAATAGGTTACAAAAAATAAAAGAAGACAATTGGGTTCTTATCGCGGCAGAGTTTGTTACCTTTTTAAAAACATTTAATAATCTTTAACATCTTTTATCTCATGTTTACCTGTTTGGGTTTTTAAGTATTTAAATTGTTGATATACAAAACAAGATCATGAATTAGGAATTTAATGAGCAATGATTAGAAAATTAGATATCAAGTATAACTCTTAATAAATATCAGAAAATTAGAACAATCTATCAAGCACACTCGAAGTCGTCGGTGGTAAAGTCCTTGGGGAATTTTTATTCTGTCATTTCAAGAGCATTCGCATTTTATCTAAATAGCGAGTAGCAACATATTATAGTATGTTATTCAACGAGCTTGTAATGATATATTATTCACGAAGGTTAAGTTTACAACACGAGGCGAGTAAGAGGAATCCTCTACCCTAATTAATTTTTAATGATTCCATCATAACTTAATTTTGTTCTTCTAAATCACAGAATTGCCTGAATATGCTGCAAATACCAAGAACCCCGATGTTGATACATTTCATGCAAATATCTTAAAATAAACTGTTTGTTTTTACAGGGACAAGGTGGTTTAAATATAATTTTATTTAAAAGGGGTATTATTATCGAAATGCGTTTGCGATAAATATCATTTCGTTACGTAAATTCAAACAATAAATAAAAGTACTTCAAATATTGACACGATGCTGGTTCGCTTTATTAGACTTCTTAAATTCAAGTTATAAAACAGAATTAGCTCAGAATATAAAAAGTATTGCGATTGGGAGGAATTTTTTAATTTTTAAGGCACTAAAACGAAATAGGTTGTAATTTTAATTAAAAACTTGAAAAGTATCCTTTGTTTTAGTAGCTGAAACAAATAAACCTGAAGGGGCGGATGTTTTGTTCCCGTAATTAGAAGGAAATTAAACAGTTGTGGATGGTCATCCGTAGAACACTCCAATTTTAACTTCTCGCAGATTTATTCGAGTTTTTATTGCCGTAAGTTTTAGCTGTTATAAATTGCATCGGATTCGACGTGCTTCATAAAACAGTGGAGATCTCATTTTAAGATAATCCGATGTTTGGCGAAATCTCCCCTTATCTTTAAACCGCTTGCAAATTTAGATTATTTAATATTGCTACTGCTTTTCTCAGGATTACATGACACTGCGTAAACTTTATATACAACTAAATCCACATTCATAGATCGATCTGATAAAACGAATTATTCTAATCACTTGCAATGAAAATATAATTTCTAATTAAATAAAAATACATTCACAATCCAATTATTCGACGTTAAGATATGTCAACCTATGTAAACAGTTTGTTAACATGAACAAAAGCACCAACTAATTTGCTACAATTGCTATTTTCACACGGTTAATTAGAAAAGGTCGGCCATGTCAATAGAATTGTAACGTTTCCGAGATCAATCTCATTTCCATTAACTCTACAACACTTACTGATGGAGGATACCGAGATTAATTGATCAAAGTGCTGTTAAGAATATCCCAGCTTTTATGCTTCTTTTGCTACAAATTTTTTTTATATAAAACTTCTTTCTTCCCAATCGTAAGCCCAAAAAAATTAAGGCCACAAATAAAAATTGTACTCTTCCCTGTTTTTAATTTTCACCCAATTTTGACGGCTATAATTTCTGCATCTTCCTGGATTCGAACCGAAATTTTCGCATTGTTATTATTATTCCTCTTGGGATGAGGTCCGCTATACTGAAGCTGTTAGCTTATTGTATCCTGTTACCCCTATCAGTCCCGTGTCCCTGAAAAAGCTTAAGGTGTCGCTGATGGGTACGTCCGCTATCTCTTTGGATGCGACGTTTTTCCCCTAGGATGGGGAATTCACAAAGAATGTAAATTTCATCCTTCTCGCATCACCTGCAACCTGCAAGTAGGATCTTTCGTCATCCTAATTAAAGATCGCGTATAAGAACTCCGGAAGTCAAACATAGTGTTAGGATATATTTCGTGAAAAATTTCGGTATCGTCTGGGAGTGATTCCTATAAGCGTTTGTTTTTAACCTGTGGACCGCTAGCCGGTCTAGTAGCGTTTCCTTCCAGGCAGTGGGAGTGATATTGGATAAGTTTCTTTCAAACTATCTCAATTTTTATTTTATTCCACCAGTTGATGTACAGTTTGTGTACAACCACAGTGACCATTTTTTTGAAATTAGACTTCTGCAGCCCAGAAACTTTATTGAAAAAAATTGCAAATAAAAGTTCTCATATTGCAATCCTGATCATTTATCACTGAAGAATTCGGTTTCGACAATCATTATTGTTATTTCTAACTGAAAATTAAATTATCTGGCCATCCCCTTTCCCTTTTGCCGCTTTATTTATATTTACAATAATTACGCTCGGTTTCTATAAGTAATTTGATTACAACACAAGATATTAAATATAAAATTATATAATTACAGAAAGTAATTATTTATTCTTCGTCTTACATAGGTACTCTCTTTAGGATATGCCCATTTTATAAACACAATACATGGATATATAAATGAAATGAAGGAACTGCTTATTTGCAGAATAATTTATTAAAACTTTCGGAGATTGGCAACAGCAAGCAGGAAACAAATAATAGCGTGGCAATCATTACTCTAAAGTAATACAAACTCTTCTAAACTGAATGTTTTAAAAAGACTTCATTAAGGAGAAAATAAATAAAAGGGTGCCATTAAAAAATACATGAGTTAAGTTTCCAAGCACGTACGTCAATTCTGACTGCAAACGAGCAGTACTTTAAACGAAAAAACTTTATACTTGATTAGTAGCGTTAAATTAAGGCCGGCGAAACTTAATTAAATTTTATATAATGGACTAACTGAGGAAATGCTGAACAAAAATAATTAAAAACCTAAATTTGCTCTGCCTGTGTACTGTTAAGTGACAAACTTAATTAACAGGGTTATTCTTCGGATACTTTGGAGTGCGACTCGGTTCTTATCATTAAATTATTGTTCTTTATTCAAAAGGTATAATCAAGGAGTCACAAACAACTTTTAATTTTTAAGGAAAAATTTGCAAAAGCACATTTTATAAAGCTCGGTTACGTTGAATATTCGACTCTAAAATAATCGATCTCCATGTCGTCCCATCCAATTTCAGTTTTATCGAGATTCTATTCCTGAATCTGCAAGACATAATAAAAACAACCAAGTTCTTTGCATCGAGTGTTAATTTTATTTTACATATAAATATCGAATTTTTTACATCTAAAAAAACTGTAAGAATCGAAATGTAGGGTCCTATCTGAATGATTTGAATTAGTTTAAGCAAACCCGCACTAGATATTTTTGTTGGAGTAGAAAATTAACGATTCCTTAATTCTCTACTAAATCCTCTAACTGGGACACAATTTAGGTGGTGCAGACCGAGTCCCCTTGATCATTATCAGCTTCCTTTTAATTAATACTGTTTGCTTTCATTAACATTCATGTCCGCAAACGTATTATTAGTAATTCTCATATTTAATTAAGCACTATGATATTTGCAATTTTTCCATTAAACAAATTTAATTTCTCCGAACAAACTTTACGATTGAATATTGTCTATTTTTCCGAAAAAATAAACAATAAATTATGGGGAGTCCGCTCCTGTGAGTGGGTAATGAGATGATAAATTGAATGAGTCTAATCTGAAATAAATAAGCGGAAGAAGAAGAAAGCAAAGCAGAAGTGAAGTAAGTGGCACTAAATGAACTAAGTGACGAATGAGGGTGAGAGCGAAACGAATAAACACAACTGATTGTAGTGTAAAAAGGGATAGCTATACAGACGGGACAATATTGGCGTGAAATTGATCAGGGACCGCTTTCGAACCGCTATTTCAAACTTCGAATGTTGAGTAAATTCAAATAATACAGCTTTAGACAATTGTCTGCTGGTCGAGTATTAGTTTTAACATCTTTACTTCGAAAACTACCTACATGTGGAAAGCTTTATATTATCCTAGTCTGACGGGAGAATTTTTCCATTTGATCTAAAACGTTTTCTGAGAAAACTTAAGAGATTTCCTTACAAAAAATATTTAATGCTACTATTACACCCTTAACAACTCAAGTCACGCGAAAAGTTTGTTGATCATGTGGTCCTGACATTTCGCTCTTCGCAATGTATTTTTTTTATAAAGTTCAATTTTGAAAACTATCGGAACATACTGTACTGTGTACCAAACACTGTTACCATTTTACCAAGAATAATCTGAGTCTATAACAGACCACCCCTCTACAATCTTAGCCAATCAATACGTATTGTGCCATTAATTGTGTTGTGATTTCCCATTAATTCTACTATAATAAAGGGTTCGGTCTACGCTGGTTTTATTTGCGGCTGTCCCTCCGGGATACCTATAACCCCAGCTTAAGTTCAAAGGAACTAGTTAAAAAAACATGAACCTAAAATCTCTTCAGTTTGCTCTTAATAGTTTACAGGATTGTTGCCTGAAATACCGACATAAAATATGTTTGTGGATTTGGTTTGCTAATACATTTAACTGTTTTGCTTTTATCCTGAAAGATTTCCAGAGTAATAATTTACCTAATATATTAATCCCCTTTAATATGAGCAGGGTATCTCTGCTGTTTTCTTGGAAGAACTGAAAATATAAAATTTGAATTTAGATAATGGTGGTGAATGTTGTGGAAAGCAAATTGCCAACGCCTTGTATATTAATTAACCTGGTGCTGAATAAATCACGGATCTTGATTGAACAAGCTCATTTCAATTTCAATAATCTGCAGCAACGACCGTCGAATTGATTAACAAAAGTCATAATCAATCTTAAACACACCAATTATCTGTAGAGAACATCAAAGAAGGCCTTGTGGTAATCAACGCTTCCAATTAAGCAGCGCTTCTGGCAGCTGCGAAATCAATCAAAAAACTAATTGAAAGCCTACCATGATCCCTAGAATCCCTTCGCTTATATCCGTCTCGCCCTTGCACCCAGAAGCGGCAAACTCCGTGTGTTTCTTCTCTGTCTTTTGTAATTCTGATAACCGTTGTCTGTTCTGTTTCATTAATAATTTTCTGGATTCAATTTGGTATTTGACTTTATGTGATTGTGGCTTGGATCTTATTGTTCCGCGATATTACAGAGTTTATTGAGTTTTAGTGATATTGTTTTTATTGGAAATTGTGATCGTTACTGAAGCAGTTCTTATTTTATTTTTTCATTACTTTTCTATTGTCTTCACATAATTGTTTTAGATTTTCATCATTCTCAAACTGTATCAAGAAAACAATTTATCTACTTTCAACAACCAAACCAATCATTTCCTTCACATAAGTAGTTATTACAGCTGAATGGAAGCATTAGAAAAATAATAAGAATAGTTTAGTACAAGGTCTTGTATAGGAAAGAAAATATTTCAATTATATTTAATGTTCACCTAACCGTAATTAACTTTTCTAACAAGATTTTATAAGGTTTTTGGACTAAAAGTGCAAAGTTTTATATAAAATTTCTTGAAAATGTAAGTTTCCGAATATTCACTCGCCCACTTTAAGAATCAGGAAAGAACAAGTAAAACAAAGCTCATAGTTTCAACTTGCCAAGTTTTCTGAGACTCTTCAAACTGCTTTTAGTGCTAATACAAGAACCAACCATTTACTGTATTAGAAATAAGAACAACACGAATTGCAATAATAAAATGGACTGTCGGTCGTCATCAATACTACGACTATCCTATCACTATCTGTAATACACTTAAAGCCTGTGCATATATCAAACATCTACCCATTATCCAAATTGACTGCTGTAATCAACTAAAAAGAATTCAATCCACTCCACATTCTTCCATATTTTGTCTGAAACCCTTCTTTATGGATTGTAGAACCTCACTTTTTACTTCAACACTTAAAGACATTAATTTCTCTATGTGTATTATTTTCAAATGAATTTTACAGCTGTATTGTTCTAGTTAATATTGTTTTCACTTAAACCAACATCAACAGCTGAATTCAGTTAAACTTGACGTTTCCGGCATATCGCATTTTCACTTTGCAACCTACACCACGCATTCATAATAACTTAATTATATTTAGCTTTTATTTAGTTGAAAAAATACTTGATTTTTTTTAATGAATTCCCCACACCTAGTACTATAACCCTTAGTACAATTTTATATGCCATTATGAATGATACCTAAAAATAAACAAAAAAATATTAATTAAATCCTCTTTAAAATATTCTAAAATAATACCGCATGTCACCGCAGTTTAAAGGTACGTACAGACTTGCGACATTGCCGTATCGCGAGCTCGTAACCGGGTGACGATGTTTTGCTACAGAGTTTTGGCGCGCCGAACTTCGTACCGAATTCCCACAATTCAGTAATTTCACAAATCACAATGGAAATAGAAAAATCAGCAAACAATTTATTCGTGAATGCTGATCGTGCACCCAAAAGCTGCGACCGACTTGTAACAGAATACAGTGAAGTCCATTTATTATGCAATATAGGCAACCCATTATACACTGCTAAGCACTCTTGCCCCTGCCTACTAATGAATTTAAATTTTCAATTGTCAGGAATGTATTATTATTATTGTTTTGTTACCTATTAAATTTATTAAAGTTGTTTTTTTAAACTTAAATTAATAACACGATTTATTGTAAACATGATTTATACAGAGGAAGAGAAAATAGAAATGTGTATAATGTATCACTCCGGATTATCCTTGGCTACTGTTAGGGATCATTTTAGTGTAAAATATCCTAACAGACCAGTCCCTAATGTGTCCACAATATCAAGAACTGTTAGAAAATTTGCAAATACAGGATGTGTGGCACAACATGTAAAGAAACATCGAACTAGAACAGTGACACATGAATTTGCTCAATTAAACGTATTGCAAGCTGTTACGGAAAATAAAAATATTTCTACTAAAGCGATTGCCAATCAAGTAATTATAAATGAAATTCTTGTATTATTCTTTTATTTATTTATTTATTGAATTTTGCTTTATCGCTTCTGAACTGAAAATGCAGTTTTTACACCACTTACATTTACCTTACTTTAATTTAAACAATTATTTAGACAGGACTTTCTACAACATCGGTGCTTCGTATACTTCATGAACACAAGTACAAAAGTTATAAATATGGCAACCATCAGCAGCTTCTTCAAAATGATTTTGAAAATAGAACAGTGTTTTGTGAAACAGTAATGAACAGAATTCATGTAAACGACATTTTATTGAATCGCATCCTGTTCTCCGATGAATGCACGTTTCGTTTAGTTGAGGCTGTAAATTCTCAAAACGTTAGGTATGTGTGTTCGTTCCTGTTCCTTTTTCCTTAAATACTATCCCTTGTTTCCTGGATCCTAGGTATTGGTCAACAGAGAATTTGCATGCATTTCAAGAAACACATACACAGTATCGACAATCTGTAAATACTTGGTGTGGTATTTTGAACGGCAAGGTTATAGGACCAATATTTATAGATGGTACTCTAAATAGTGCCAAATACTTGCATCTATTACAAGTGCAGCTACCTCAAGCAATAATAGATGCTAATATTAATTTGGAAATGCAGGACATCGTACTGCAACAGGATGGAGCCCCCCCTCATTGTACCAGAGAGGTAGTTAATTATCTTAACGCCACATTTCCCTTGTGGATTGGAAGAAGGGGTACTATCAATTGGCCTCCGAGGTCTCCAGATTTGTCCCCGAATGATTTTTTTCTATGGGGTTATTTGAAAAATAAAATTTATACAGTAGACCCAGCTGAAAACATCCATGTATTAAAACAGAGGTTAATTAATGAATGTCGAAACATACCTGTTAATTTCGTTAACAATTCCATTGCAGAATTTAACAATCGTTTAGCCTTCTGTTTGGAAATGCAAGGTGGGCACTTCGAACATTTGTTATAATGCTCGTAATTGCTTGCTGTTGATCCTATTTGTTTCATTTTCAGTATTAAATATTTTTTTTAAACTAAGAACATGTTTCATTTTAAGGTTAAACTTTCATGTGTTGCTGATTTCGGTTAGATCATAGATGGTTAGATAAAAAAAAAACTAGCTAACTGTATAATGGGTTGCCTATGTTTCAATGATATTGTGGCCTCACCAATTAACTTGCAACATGCCTATATTGCATAATAAATGGACTTCACTGTATGTCCGATTTTTAGCGACACCAAATAAATGCAGGACTCGTGCCTTCCTACTATGTCAGATATTACGGTTAGAAATGTGAAAAGGCAGGTGCACTACCGATGCCGAGCCGAATGTTCAAAATGAGCACTTCTCCCGCTTCATTAACGGGCTTTGCAATACCTATAATGTCCGCTGTGAGCATTACATTACAAAGTTCTACTGCAGTTAGACGCCGCTTTTAACACGTTCACTACACCACCGTCGCGGTAAGCCGCAACAAGTCTATGCTTACCTTAAAACTACAACTTTACCTTCTGGACAAATTTTAAAATAATATTGTTAACACGTGCGATATTATAAAATAATTTGTGGACTGTTGAGAACATCTACAGTATCTTACGACCCAACTAAAGAAGACTTTCAAATTTTTCAGGAGTGGGAATAACGTCCCCGTTCTTAACTATCGTCAAATGATAAAGTTGATTTGCAATGCTTCTCAGCGTCGCGTCAGTCTCATTATTTTTAGACAGACCTCGTATTTGTTAAAGTAATTTGATAAAGTACGATGTAATCAGCAAAACAACTAATGTATTTGGAAATAATATGCATTACGCAAAACTATAGGTACTTTAGATTTTACCCTATCGACATGATTCATTATATTTACCTCCACCCTAATAAAGAAGACCTTTATATTTACAGCGTTCGTCCAGTTGAGTGCTTTTCCCTAAAAATTTAATAAATTACTGGTGCAATCATGAAAGTATTAAATGACACTTTCATTATTTACAAGAGTTTGTTGTAAACACTAAATAATAATTTTAATAACTTTTAATTTATGTACAGGCTGTGGTTTAAGAAATTTTTATCGCACTGAAGAAAGTATAGGTAGACGAGATTGAGAAATGGTTAAATTGAGACAAAATTGCGTAAATAAGTGATTAGTAATGTGTCATCCAGAAACCATATGGTTATGTGATGTTCTGAAAAATACCTGAAAAAAATCAAAAATGTTCAGTTTCGGTGTTTTATTAAAAAAATTGTGTTTCTTTCATCGAACTCGATTTTTTTAAGTATGGGAGTTAAATTCTCTTTAACATTTTAATCGTTACTGGAAAATGTAATTACATTACTAGACGTAGTACTTGGTAGTCGAAAACTGAGCAAGGAAAGGGTGTAGGTAGTAATAAATGTAAATATATCGAAATACATATTCTAATACAATTATGGCATAATTTTATAAAAGCATTTGATAATAAATTCTGCATAAAAGTAATTTCTAAAAGAGGGGCTGTTTTGTGTCTAAACTGCCTCATCGACATTTGTAACATATCCACTTTCAATCTACTTAAAAGGGCCCTGGCTTCTGTAAAAAGCGTCGATCTATAAGAATCGACGCTCAAAAGATATGTTATTACCAAAAATGTAGATCATTACATTGCATTCTTTTAGTTTCTCTATTTCGCAGGTAAATAAATTATTAAAAAAAACATCTTACCCCCTATTCTTATCCAGAATAATAAATATTAATTAACTCGTGAACTAACTGTATTTCAATCTAATTATATAATAATTTAATTCACAACAAACTAAGGGTAGATTGCTGGGCATATAGCGCACATTATGGGCGATGAATAAAAGATTTTCGTCAATTTTTAATTGCTTCTCGTACGGCACAACATGCCCATTAGTAAAGAACACATAATAGCATCACAAATTGTGTATAATTATACCCCAAATAATACATAAAAGAAGGAATAATACAGCATCAAAGGTACACTAAATATAAAGCGGAAACGGCACGATATTCATAAAAATAATGAATGAACTGTGAAAGCTGAAAAGAAGCGTGCTCCTTATTAAATAGTAAACTCCCTAACCACAAAACGTTCGTTACGAATGCATAAGACTCTTTTTCAGGCGTCATTTTCTGTAATTGCGATATCCAGTTACTAATTACCCTAATGGCCTTCTGTAAATAATACATCGGGCTATGGCCTACTAGATTTCACACTTGTCTGCTAATGGCAACCATCTGGTCGTCTGACGTCACCCACCAGCCACCTACAAAGATCACTAGTGGTGGTCTTCTCATTAAAAGAATATTGGTATTTAAAAAATGCCAATATACCAGATCGAATATGTAACGAATTAACAATACGTGTTTATTATTGAAAAGTGTACACTTCAGACGCCTCGGTCTAATAAACTCACCAACACAAGTTCAGCAAAAAATATAAAGAGGAGTTTCAGGGTTTAAATATTTGGTTGTAAATATTTCTGCCTATCGTAGTATAAACATATTCCAACACAGGAATAACAATAAAAGTACATCGTCAAACATTGAAAAGTCACAGCCTAAAATAATTTGCATGGAAGAACTCGGAACAAGAGTGTAAAATATCAAGCATTGAACTACAAAAGAAGAAAGTTTGGCCGTTTGGGCGGCTGGGACACGCATCAAGGAATGAAAGATGAGTGGTGGTATGCACTGGTGGAACTCCCACGGCTACCCAACATGAAGAAAGAGGGTTAAAAAGGAAACCAAATACCAAACATGGAGATTGAGTGCCTAGATAGAGACGGCGAAAATGGAATTTCCATTTTAGGGACCCCATGAGAGACGCTATCTTTAGCAATCAAGCCTGCGACCCTACCAGGGGAGTAGACTACCGAAGACCAACGCATTTATTTTTTTCATTCTTCATAAAAGCAGTTTACAATGAAAAGCGATGTACAACTGGGTTAATCAATTCCTTCAAGAACGCAATAGGTGCTTAGGTGCTTCGGAGTCAGAGCACCCGGTCAGGAGTGGGGTAGAGGGACGACCCCTAGACCAATAATAATTGTAATTGATTTTACTCCCAAAATATTAGAATCCTGAACTGAGTGGGTAAAAGCAGACACCCACGAACTACGGCGGTTTTATCCTTACATAAGGGATCACTCAGCGACACAATGAGCTAAAGTGAATCCTTCCCCCCTGAAATCCTTGCTGATAGGGGGCCTCCCACCAAAATTTTAAAAGTCGGCGCCTGTGAAGAACGCCCAAAACTCGCAAATCAAGTCCGACCAAATTGCCCTATTGCTAGCAACACTGCAAGGGATGAAAAAGGTCATTCTAATTGCCACGTGAATAACCCAGGAGAAGACACAACTTAGCAATTACAACTGTTTCTTTCCCATTAGTCTACACTACCATGTGCAGGGGTGTCCTTAGAATTGAACATTAAATAAAGCCAACAGCAATACCTCTATAGATATACAGGAAACCCCTTCTCTCTACCTTTAGAAAAATTACTTAGAACCCCAGATTTACTTTTTCAAGAAAATCTGTTCCCAACTTCTCTGGGGGAGAGGGTATTTTTCCCAAACAGAAAATTGTTGTCAGTGTCCTAACAAACAGTGGATGGGTCTGGGTCAAGGGTCTGGGGTGGGTGTGTATATGTATGTAATATAGTTCTGCATTCTCCTAATTTATATCATGTATACAGGGTGTTTGTCTTTCACAATATAATAAGCAACTTTGTTATTTTAAACGAAACACCCTATATATTATTCTATAATTGAAAATAAAATTTAATTGACTATCATATAGTATAAGGGTATTCATACAGATACGAATGTTCGACACCGTACAGATCTTCCATTTCTAGCAGTAGGTACTTTTAGGGGTATTTCTGACAAAAACTATAAACCTACACACATTTGCATAAAGAATTAAAGAGCAGCACTTGTATAATTATAAAAAAAAATTATAAAGGTGTTTCATTTAAAAAACAACTTTTATACTCTTGCAAACATAACAGTTAAACTCTACATAAAACATTTTTAACTTGAACATGAACCATTGTATATACACACTGTATTGCTTGGTTTATCGAGGTTTAGATGTTTATAATTATTTTGCAAAGCACTTCGCGATGTTAATTGCATTTGCATCTTGACAGTTTCTTGTTGGTGGCGTGTCGCCACGGGTTAAGGTAAGAAAGCCGTTGTCATGAATTATTCACAGGCTGCTTATACAGGATGACACTCTTAATTGGAAATAAGGTTGCGATCTCTGATATAGATTATTCAAGATTTTAAATCGATTTTCCATTAAGCCGAGTTTTGAACATGTTCTGAAATTGCTGTCATTAAATTACTTAGTCAAAATAAGGAGAAGCAATTAAGAGTCGACGGTTCTGATACGAGTACTACTACTACGCTGATTTACTTTTTTTGTATTAATTTTTTTTTTGATTTACTTTAACATGCCATTAAAATTAGATGATAACAAACCTTGTTAGGCCTATAACCATTTATTCCGTTATCGAACACAGATAACGAAACAGTTTAATTTGAATTTAAATGTTTAAAGTTACAGAGATTTAATAGAAGAACTCAATTAACTAAATCACTTTTTTATTCATAAAATTGTCAATAAAAGCTATACCACAAAATATAATTGGTCAGATGAGTTCAACAATCGCTTTTAGTTCATGTCAACACTATTCATTTCATTTGTGCATAAGAAATAATAGCAACAGGGTTGGTTTAAATTTAATTTTTAATTTGATTAGAAAAACAAATATTAAAATTATTTACATAAATATTAATTAAACGTAAATAATTGGATTATAGGTATTTCGATATCAAAGTGTCATTTTCAAAAACATATTATATAATTATTATGTCACCTTCTAATTAATTATTCTATCACAAAATTTCCAGTAAAGGTGAATCTAAAAGAGATCAGTTTATTCATTCTTTAAAGGTATACACTATTTTTTGTGTTTATAATTTTCAAAAGCTTCTGAAATTTTTAAGTGTTTGACCAAAAGAGACTATGTGAACAATTTAATTTATAAATAGTACCTGATTTTAACAAATCTTTAGTTTTATCTTGACCAACAAAGAAGGGTGTATTATAGAATAGTTTTAATTATTTTAAATATTAAATGCACTTTATGTAGGGTCGGTAAGAAACCGTTTGTATGCTGAAAGATTCCGCGACTGATTTTTAAATGAATATGTATCTTTATTTTTGAATCGTTTTTGAAAAAGAACACGCTCTAGCTTCGTTAGAAAAAATGCTATGCAATAATATTAGCATAACGTTTATTTCATGCTAGAATTTTAAAGAGCCTTAAAAGTCATTTTTCCCTTACATCCAGGCTGTCAAAATGTATACACGTTAAATGACTTGTGCAGCTGTCTAAACACAATTTGCAAAGACTTGGGGAATGCATCTTGAATACGTGAGGATCTTTTGGGACAACAATTTATTATGTTTATACTATAACAAAAATATTTCTACGTTAATACTGCAGTAAAACTCCTTAAGAGTCCTTTTGTAATGTTAATAATGGCTTAGTAGAGTGACTGATGAGGATAGTTTTTGTATTTATGGAAATGTTACACAAAGCAGATTGACAAAGTAATCCACACCAACCACATTTGGTTTATGTTAATTTCTTCGCGTAGATTAAAGCCTGTTTCCTTTAAAATAGCTCAAAAATTCGTAACGGTTTTAATGGTGACAAGACAGATATTTTACCCAAAAACAAACAGAACATCGTCTTTAATACAAAATTTATTTTATCATCACTAAAAAGCTTTCAAGTAGGTACTAGAGATCTTCAAGCAGGTCTAGCTTAAGGGTTGTTCTTTTAAAACATCTGGTTTTTATTTTAAAAATTGACTTATTTCTCAATAATTCTCGTGTATTTCTGACCAAAATAAATTTAAATTCCTTACATAAACTTAAAGCAATGCAATAATTTCCATTTAGGAAATTTTTATTAATAAAAATAACTGTTTAAATTAAAACGCGAAATGAAATCAGCAATGAAGTATTTTTCCATGAAATTTCTAATAAAAAGAATTTTTTTACCAAATATAAAGAATGTTATTAGAGTAGATTTTTATCACAGATGTTTATTTTGCTTTTCTATCCCTTGTTCAATTAATTAATGAGTTATTAATTTAATTGATATAAAAATAGAATCGATTTCCTTTAGTAATTATCGTGTTAATAATAAAATAGGCTTTGTATTATAGAATATTAAGAAACAAAATCGTTTTAAAATATATCAGTTGTGAGTTTAAGTTTTCCAAATGCCGTAGCTAATGAATCCAGCTGCTTTACAAGTATATTGGATCGTTTTTTTACTTTCCCATACCACCACTGGTATATGGGAAGTATTGATATCATGAAAATTTTCGAAGTCGAGATTTTCGCGGAAATACGTGTTTTGGACCTCCAGGATCCCAAAAAAGTGGTCTAGAAAAAATGTCTGTCTGTGGGTGGGTGGGTGCGTGGGTGGGTGGGTATGTATGTATGTATGTATGTATGTAACGCCTGTAACGCAAAAACTAGTGAACCGATTTTGATGAAATTTTAAATGAAGGGGTATATCGAAAATTCATCGACAAAATAAGCTTTTCAAAAAAATCCGAAACCGGAAGCGGAAGTTAGACATGTTTTTTTGGTATCATTTTTTTCAGAAGCGGGATTTTGAAATTCTGAGTAGGGAATATGAAAGAAGGGCATAATTCAAGGGAAACAGTTTTTTACCGGACTCTCTAACTTCAAAATGGCGGTCGCTATGAATTTTTCAAAATTTCAACTTTAACGCCCCATAACTCAAAAACCAGTTATCTGATCAGGTTCCGCAACAACTTGTTTGAAAGCCCTTTGGCTGTACTACACCAAGAAAAAAACTTATTTACTAAATACAAAAAAGGGCGCAACGGCGCTCTTCCAAAAATTTTGAAATTTTTGAAAAATTATTACAAAAAAACTGGCCTAAGGAATTTCTTTAAATTTTCTATACTTATACAGCTTGGTATTAGCTACATTTTTGTTTTTTGATGAACGCCAGAATTCCACTGTGGCGCCCTCTACGAGATTTTGAAAATCGGAAATTGATGCTCCTATAGCGCCTTTATTAGTCAAAATATGAAAGAAGTTTAAATACAAAAGTTGTTCAGTATATAGATTTGCATTTTTCTAAATTTATATCACGTATACAGGGTGTTTGGTTTTCACAGTACAATAAGCAACTTGTTACTTTAAATGAAACACCCTATATATTATTATATAATTGAATGCAAAATTGAATTGTCTATCACATAGTATAAGGTGTTCATATGGCTAAAATGTACGGTTAATGAGAAATTCGTGAATTTTGAATATTTAGGTTGAACTCTGAATCTGGTTGAACTCGGAAACTGATCGTCGGTCGGTAGCGATCGTCCGGCTTCGCCAGTTGTAATTTTTAACGGGTGCCTACTACAGAGTGCAGATAGATGCGTATCTTGGTGTCTTTCTTTTGTTCATATCGAACCCGTATAGTCTCATTTTTCTCGCGAGGCATTCAAATGATTTTCAATGCTGCCTCGCGAACTACTGTTGAATAGCAAAAACAAAATGTTTATTTTTAGTATGGGAAAGTCCAGGGGAGGTTTGCACCTCCACTTTTTTACTTCAGACACTCCCTCTAAATAAACAAACTTTTTAGGCTAATTAACTTTGAATATTTAAAAGCTCTAATTAACTGTAATACGGACTAAAGTTGTTTAACTTATATTTTCGGTCTAAATTGTTTGTTCATATGCCTTTTCTTTTGGTTTTTTTATATTATTATTTTATCATATAAATATCAACGACCTCGGATCGCCTTCATTCACTATTAACTTATCTTTTTATAATTAATTCTCTAATGAGTAGAAATTGTTACTACAATTGCGTCAGTTGATTGGAGCGTTATCTTCGTGTGGGCAGATTGACTTTTATTAATTAGAGCAAATTTAAATAATATTCGTTATCTGTCTTTCAAACGTTCTTGTATTAATTAATTAATTCTTTTCAATTCCTGAGTACGCCTGCATTTTATCTTAATCTAAATGTCCGATTATTCAACCCTAAAACATGAAATTTTTTCCCTAAATATTACAACTCCAACTAAAATAGTTTCCTTGAAGAAATAACAGGATCAGGAAAAAATTCCTCCATACATTTATCGGTCCCTTTTTTAAACATTTCATATACAGTTCCAATGAGCGGGTTAAACCTTTGGCTTCAAAAGTCTGTAATTATGGCCCTGAAGTCAAGTCGGGCGTAATAAGACTGATTCAGAAAAAAATAAGCTAGCTTGTCCATAGACGTTCGTGTTCCTGTTTTCATTTAAGTGTTAAATGAAGAGGCGTAGGGCCCTGGCAATTTAGCGTAGTGCATCGATAATTAAAATTACAAAACGAAAAACAAAATTGGTTTAGTATGTAACTTATTTTAAATTTTTATACATTTTCAAAGCAGCTACTGTCATTTAGCGAGTTTACACTGGCAAAAGGTAAATAAACAGAACACAAAAATAACAAAAACGTATTCATCTTAACTAGTTTAACAACGATTCTTTCCTTTTTATAATAATGTTAACGACTAACAAGTATACTTACATGTTTCACACTTTCATTTTGTAGAGTTTTGCGCCCCATTTACACTAACGAGCAGGCTTTTAACACCTATTTGTTTGTTAGTTAAACAGTAATGCGATAATTGTTCCGTGCTTTACCTAACTAATGCATTTTAAAGCACTTTTAGTTAAATACACATATACCTACTAAAAGTAATAGCACGATGCATTATTTACAAAAGCTTTTTATTTATGAAAACGGATTACAAAACCGTTGTTACAATCTGCTAGGGATTGTAAATTTTTTCACAATTTTACAGATGTTTTAATATTTATTTCAACCAGTAAAGTATCTAAATTTAATCCCGATTTTTTTTAGTTTATTCGGTTTGATATAAATGCAATTTAATTTCGTTAAAACATCTAACAGAAAATTCTTTGAAGTGCTCGAACGCTAAACGACTGAAACTTGCAGACAAATAGTTACAAATTAGGCGTTTCTGAAGTCTGAATAAACCTAGTAACATATTCATCTTGTCAAACATGTTGTAAACAAGACAGAAATACAGAAAATGGTTTGTCAAAGTGAAACACAAACATAACTGGATTATATCCAAAACAATCCCACACTTCCTGTTAATGATCTTACAAGAATATCACACAAACTATGACGGAGACAGATATTAGGGGGCGTACAAAAAGTAAACAAATATCTTAGTTTATGTTGCTTTAGTTCGAAGTTAAATACGAATAATGCATAAAATTATGATTTTATACGTTTTGGTGTACAAACTGCATACACATTATATTCAATATACAATTATACGATTTTTTTCTATACAGAGATATGAATGATAAAACTTATCTTCAGAAGGACGGTTTAACGATTTGTTAAAATCAGGTGTTTATAAATAAAATTGTTCACATTGTAATTCAGTCTATATTGGTCAAACAATTAGAAATTTTAATTGTTTCAAACACAAACATATCTACATAAATCTGATTACGGTAATTTACAAACACACACAAAAAAGTAGTGTACCTTTAATGAACGAACAAATTGGTCTCTCCTTTACAGGAATAGATGGTTGGGGTTGCTAGCTACATCAATCGTTATTCAAGTATTATATGTTTTTGAAAATGACACATTGATGTTGAAATACGTATAAAAAAAATCCACATATTTACCTACAGTTGAAATTGATATTTTAATTAATTTATAAATTAATCTTGTAATTTCCTATTTAACCAAAACATGTGGGACACCCTCTATGATAATTATTATTTTAAATGATCTGTTAGGTTGTGGGTGAAACCGATAATAAATCGAGTTTTTTATGATTAATTATGGAAACCTGATGAATATTAAAATAAATAATTGTATTTACATTCCATATTTGATATCGTAATAAGTAAAACTACACTTTGCACACCAACGCGTGATCTATAATTTAATAATAAACCCTAAACCCTAGCAAAAAAAATAATTTAAACAGAATTCATGTTCGTGTTTTGTGAATTTAATTAATTAATGTTCTTTCATTAAAACTTTTTGGAAAACTATAACAAAATACAGTAATAAGGAAACGGTAGCATTTAACTAAATAAAAGCAATTAAACGTATTTTAGAGGTCTAGGACTCTTCGTCGACGCTGAATACAAGATCTAAAGAGCATTTTAAGAGAGAATGTCAACAGAAAATTTTCGTCAACCGTGGACGCGATTTCTCGTTTTCTGCTTATTTCACTCTTTATCGTATCTTACACTTTAAACATTCGCATTCAACTAAGTGTAAGGAAAATAAATTATTAATCACACTGTCCAGTTTTCGACAAAACTGTATATCAGAACATTCCACATTACTATTTATAGGTACAATCTTTCGTGACAAAACCTTCCATAAAATTAAAATAGAATTTTTTTCAGTATAATAAAGTTTCTCAAAATTCTTTCCCAACTAATAAATTACTAGTTGCTAATAACTTTTTAAGTAAATATTAACACCACCTGCATCAAATACTGAACAGCTTTCATAATTAGGATGTTTAAACAAACTTTTGCTTTTTTGACCTCTGCTTGGATTTCGTTCTCACCCTCGCATCCTGTGACTGCAGTCATAATAAAATAATGACTCGGAGGTGTTACCACAATTTGTATCTATTAGTTGCATCCGGTGATAAACGAAACGGCAACTTTAAACCATTTTTACTGTTACGATAACTCAGTTATTCCCCTTCTTTTGTATGAAAAAATTTCCTATACTGGAATGTTTTCTAATAATTAAAAACAATTTTAAATCTCTACATTTAGGCAGTTTCGATACCTTTAAGTGATTTTATTGAGTTTTGGATTTGCTAAATTTTAAGGAGTCGAAGATAAGATTTTGAATGATCGGCCACGAAGACTCGCTTTAATTATTATCAACCCCTCTCTTGCTATCCTCACTCGGCCAGAAACTGCAGCTAATACATATTACAAGAAAAAACATTGTGAATGGCTGTACAAAATACATGTCGTTTGCAAAGGTAGCTATTAGTTGTTTTTTTTTTAATTATTACTCCTGCTTGCCTGTAACGTGTCACATTCATTTTGGTGCATAGGATTGGAACCCTACACATCAGTAAATTTTATCGATTCATTAAAATGCAATTTTCCGTTTGTAAATTTAAAGAGCGCACTTTTACGTTTAGAAAAACTCGTTGTATAGACAAGTGCGAGGACAAGTGCGACAAAATCGTCATTACAGGATTAATAAGTGTAGTACGTTAAAATTAATTATCCATCGCTATTAATTCCCTATTTAAAAACAATAAATTATGCTCTAATTTATTTAAATTGGTGCTTAAATATTCATTGAGTTTAATCTAAATGCGTAAAAAGTCTTAAGCAATTTATCGATTAAGACTAGCGGATCTTAGTGTATTTTACACCTACACGTAAGCCTAAACACGCAAACACCAGCATTCCTGATAAATTAATCCCGTAACATTCTCGCTGTAAAAGGAATATAATGCAGTAAACTAAATACTCGGATTAAGCATAGCTTTGTTCAGCAAACTAAATAAAACGGGCTTCATTTACTTGAAGTGTAAACCTTTGAACGTTAATGCTGCCTAATGTAAGCGAGTAGTTCTGTTTACTAATAAAACACATTGGTAATTAAGCGTTGCTAATTTGGTAATAAGCATCCGCAAACACAGAATTCAATTAACGTCGGCGTTCGGACTGGGTTCGAGTATTCTGAATGCCAGAGCTAAATACGCGCGCTTCATCGTACACTGGTGGTTAGAAATTTTGGCCAAATATGCAATTTTACTTTAGGTCTAACAAAACATTTAAAAGAAACACCCAACAATATTAATAAAAATAATTACTGATCAACTTCTTAAACAGAAGCGGTTTATGTACGCCACTGATTAAATTTGCCGCAAGATCGAATAAATCCGTATTCAAAATTGATCGAATTCAAAAATCTAACAGACTCTGGACTAATCCTCATCAAAATGCAACGGAATCGCCAAATGTTAGAAATCGGATTATTTCCAACGAGCTTTCAATTGAAAAATTATAATTTACTGACCAATAATCCACCTTAAAAGTTGAAATTAAGCTTAAACTCAACGTGGTGGGTTTAAAAAAATATTCAATTAGTAAAAGAGGTTTAAATTCAAAGACCTTCTCAAAAGATCCTAACTTGAAGTAGATATCTCAATCAAATTTATTTGGAACAACCACCTAAGTCACCAGATTTAACACCATCAGATTTTTTTCTGTTTAAATAGTTTTTGGAAACCTTCTGCAAATGTAAATACAGAGTGTTACAAACTTGTGGTGAATTTCTCAATTATTCAACCAGTTGTAACGAGGGTTACTTTTACGAAACAAGCCATAGACGAATTTCCCTTGTGAATAATATTCATTACATGCTAGTAAAATATCATACTTTGTCCACCACTAGTACTATTATTGGGCCTAATTCGTGCACAATAAAAGGCATCAAAACAAACGATAGTATTAAGGGTATTATACAGAGTGTGTATAAATCGGCGATATTCTCGCTCGAAAATTTCGAACATGTTTGACTGAAGAATTTTACGAAGAACATTATCAAGTATAGCTGTCTCGCTAATTTATTCACACCGTGTACAATTAAATATATAAACATTTTAATTATTATCCTCGTTATTATCTGTGTATAAGCGACACCACCTACTATTTTGAGCAAATCTTCCTGATGTGGTCGCTATGGCTTTCAAGCATACCAAATTCAGCCTGGACTACTTCTCACACAAAAAAATTAGAATATAGCCGTCATCTATTTAAAATACTAATTATCGGACAATTTTCATAATAATTTCTTACAAACAAGAAACCGTTATTAGAAGTTTAAACTTATAATTTGCGAAAGAGGTTAATATACCGAACAAGCACCACAGCCTTGCGAAGTAGGTATTTATCAGCAAGTTTTAAGTAAAAAACACGGAGTAAAGTCTACATTAAAATATTAATAGATGAAAAGTCTTAATATATTGCGGATGCCCTGTAGTTTATCCAAAGAATTGGATGGCCTGAGGCTTGAGTAGGGAAGCTCCTGCCTGGGGGTAGTAAATGGATCCACCTATTTTAGCCTATAAGTACGTGTGGGATATTTCTCACCCCCTTCTCAAATCCAGAATCTTATTATAATCAAAGCATGTTAAAAGTGCTGTAAAAAAATTACGGGCAATAGAATTTATTTGACGATAACATACGCAACTGGAATTGCCTAATGGCCTGCAAGGATAATCCCAGGATGCAAATATTTACTTAAGCTGGCATGGATTAAGAAATAAACCATCTAACATAGATCCTGGACGTGTAAATTGGGGCAGCTGCATTCTTTCAAAACTGCAGGAAATTGTTCTAGAGAAGCAGCCAAAAAGACAGTAATTATGCTTTCAGCATCCAAAAGTACGTAACAAGATTTTCTGTATAACAACTAAATATTCTACATGTTACATAGAATTCGACACTACAGTTTTCAAATTATAAATATTCGTGGCTCAGATGATTAATAAAAGCACAAAACGAAAACATATGTCAGGTGATGAAAGAAAGAATGTTGATGGTCTAATAATTTTGTTAATGCGAAGATATATCATCGTATGTAACACGCTTTATTTTTATTACTTATTATTTGAAGAGCATTTCACAGATGTGTCTCTAACAGCATTAAAACTTGTACACAAGACATAGCTATAGAGTTTTCATGGTGCAACGACCAATAATTGGTATAATTGTTTGCAAGTTTATAGTATAAAGCAAATGCAGTAATTTAGTTCTAGTAATTCTACTGTAGCATTTGTGAATATACAGTCGTACTTCAGCTTCATACGCGAAATATAAAAGCGTTAATTCAAAAGCTTCTGCAAAAATAATTAACGCTCACAAAGCGTTTATTTCAGTTTTATGTCAGAGCAAGCCTCATTTAATTTTTCATATAAGTCAAACGCGGTGCATTCAGATGCAGATTTCAAAATAATATTTTTTAATAATGAAAGTTAAAAACTCGCATTTGCTGGAGCCTGTCATAACACTGTCATTTATATTACGATCTTTTTAATTTTAAAAATCTTTAAGAGGCGAATTAAATTTCCCGCCAGGATATTGCGAAAATAAATCAAGTAGCCTGTCACTCGCCCACTTGTTTTAATATCAATAACGCTTATTAATGTATTCAAGTTTTGTTCACTTATTAACGTAGTGTGAATGATATATTCTTAAATTATTCTGAGTAGCGAATGTGAATTTCCTTTCTTAAAAATTTAACATACGTGTATAATTTGCTGCTTTTTATTATTCCTCATACATTCATGTTTTCTTTCACAAACACACTATTACATATGGATTTTAGTTTTTAGTCTGTCACATTACTAAATAAAATAAAATAATTCTTCTTTTCGTCATCTACATTTTAAGGTCCTATTTCTAAGGTTTTGTTTGGTACGCTCATACATAGCAATACTTCCCCAATTGTCCTGTTTTAAAAGTTTTATTTACGTTTGGTATAGGTACCGTAGAAGTTTTAAGAACTTGATGTTAGTCTGTACCTATACAGGGCGAGTTCGAAATTGAGCATTTCCTCTGGGAACGGCTACATTAACGATCCCCTACCCTACAACCACCCCAAAGGAAATGCACGATTTTGGACTCACCCTGTATAATAATGCAGAACAATACATAGGCTATGTTAAACAGGACAAAGTACCAAAGGCTTACAACGGAACGCACTAGCCGTAGTTTAAACACAAGGATGGTTTAAACACACCCTAACCCAATTCACTCACTTTGACCTTAAACAAAGTAGGTAACGACAGAATTTTCGCAACAATAACGATCTACTTGCCACAAGAGGTGATCCTGTCGTTTGCACTTAATTTACCATTAACTCAATATATTTCCCTTCTCTTTCTAATATTTACAGTGATAACTATGTTAACAACAACTGCAAACAAGTATCAGCGTAATCGATTAATGTTTTAAAAAATCTGTTTTATGGAGGCAAGTCATACAGAATCGCGATAAGCGTAATTGCAGATTGTATGATAGAAAAGACATAACTACCTCATTATTTATTAACTAATTTTTAATTAAAGTATTAATTTCCTAACAATATCAATTTTCAGCACTACAGGTGGTACTTGATTATGAAATTGTTTACATCATAAATATGAATGATAATAATATCTACATCACGTAGTGTTTAATTAAAATTTCTTATAAGGAATCATATAGACGTTAAGTTATAAATGCAATCGTTTATTGTAATTAGTTTTCTTATTTATCCAATCTGTGGTACATGCACCTATTTACACTGGTAATTTAAATGGTAATTATTTGTTTTCCTACCTGCGGTTTTATTAAAAGAGAAACCTAACAGCTACCTTGTTTGCAGTGTGCATTCCATAAAGATTACTTACTTGTGGCATTTGAATTTATGACCATACTTCTCTTGCTGTAGGTAGCTATTATCTTTAAGTTCTATTTTATAAAGAGCTGTTGCATGGTAATCAATTGAATTATTAAATAAAAGGAAAAGTGAAGTAGTACTTGTATGTAGTATCCTTGTATAGCAAAGGCAATAATATACCTATATGCCAATTCGATTTAAACGAGCTTACGCTTCATTAATATTTCCATATGCAAGGAAGGCAATGTAGGTAACTGAATTTATGATATAAATAGATGAACATAATTAGTACAAACCAGCTTTGACAATAAGGAAGTATTGTTTATGTTCCTTTATGCACGGACATATCATACACGAATTTCTTTGTCACAAACGTGTTTTTATAGCCCATGGACCTCTTTATTGCCCATGGTCTATAATGAAACGTCAAATAACGATAGCATAGCTAATAGAAACTGTTTAAACACTTGCAAAATCAAAAGTTTTCATTAGAAATTAAAAATTGTACTTTTTATTGAAAATAAGTCAGAAGACTTTCCACAGTAGCAGTTTTCGATGGAATCCTTTCTTATGTCGCACCATTTAAAAGGTATTCCTTGTATATTTTTCCATACACCTCCTGAGAGTTTTCGGGAACTAAGCTACGGTTTCTTGCGTTTCCTACAGCCTCAACTTCGTTCATTTCCATGTTTTGAAAACCGCACGATTAGCGAACACAAAATAAAACAAATTTCAGGCAATATGGCCCACTACCATAACCATGCTTCAAATCTCAAATTCGATCAAAGCAACGTTAGATGCATAATTTCTATCTTTTTGGCTGCTTCTCTAGAAACATTTCTTGCAGTTTTGAAAACATTTTTGCTAAATCTGCAAATTTGAAATTTACGCGCCCAGAGTCCATTTTGGATGGTTTAATCGTTGCCAGCTTCAGTAAGTACTTGCATCCTGGTATTATCCTTGCAGGACATTGTTGGCGGCAACTTATAGGTTCAGTAGGAGTCAATTTTAATGCGCGAGTTAAAATTTGGAATTAAACGAGTTGTATATATGGCCAGAGAAATAAAATCCGTATACTTATTGGAATTGGATTTTTTGTCAACACTAAAAGGCACATTTCTTTTATTGGAATTTGTAGCATAGCATATTTAAGCATATTTCGGCCTATTATTATTGAGTAGTACATGCGCATGTTTCATTAACAGCATTGTATGATCCCTCATTTATCCCTATAATAACAGATAAAAAAAGTTCTTACCCAATTCCAATATTAATTTTGATTTTAATTATTTACAGTAGTATAATAATAAATAAATCTTTTAGTTATTAAATTAATATTAAATCAAAGCTATAATTAAAAATCAGAATAATTTAGACGGAATTTTCTGGTGGATTTTCTCTTTTAATTATTCTATTATGATGATGTCATATCGTTTTATACTTTTTATTGTATAATAATTTCAGTAAGATATTATAGATATTTTCAACAACAAGTAAATTCATTTAACCACAAGACAGTATAATGAGTAATGAGTATGAAATACAACATAATAGGAAATATTTTACATAATACAATGTTGTAATTTTTATAACATTTACAAAATCCGTGTACTAATTTAAAGTTACTTAACTATATTACAGCATATTTCGTAGGTACTTTTGAAGCGTTACCAATTTTCAAGCTTTTTCTAAAATTAAATCATTGAAAATGAAGTAAGAGAAATTATTTCAGGTTTACTAAAACTAAAATGTCTTTCAACTGTAAATATGATTTAATTTTGATAGTTGATAGCTAACCATTCGTAAAATGTTAAATATAGTCCTTGTTAATAATAATTAATAGCCATATTTTATACGAGGCCATAGGTCAGTCTATTCGTTTACATTTTGAAAATATCATCAAAAATGTTTTTTGATGTGAGACTCTAAAATATTTTACATTAGCTGCGAGCGCAGCTACTTTTTAGTCACAAGTGAATAATGACTATTCACGGCAATGTACTGTGGATAGCGCGATAGCCACACAACAACGAAGACAGACAGACGGTGTTCCTACTCCTGAAAACATTGTTTGAAATTGACTAATTGACACAAGTACTTTATTTGGTCTTCCAGTACCAGGTTCATTAACCACAGTCTCGCCAATTTGAAAACATCAACTGAAAACCCAACTTGAACTCCATGTTTTCTGATTTAACTTTTCAAATGTTATGGCGTTGTCCTGAAATTTGACCTAGAATTAAATAGCTCTCCTCAATATTTTTTTGGTTCATTTTCATGACCCTCACCAACAAATGAAGTTACAAAAATGATTCTTAGAATCGTACGTGTTAATGATATCTGATATCAAATTGAAACTTTAGCTTTGGCTGACGCATATTATATTGTTTTTGGTTGGGGAAAAAAATCAGTCTCGTTACTTTTTAGACAAACTTCCTACACTTAAAAAAATTACTGGTACGTACAGGTTCGATTCCTGGTTGAAGGTACCTAGTCCTCGAGTCCTACTGTTTTAATGCAGTTTGTGGCCATTAGTAAACGAACTCAATATTAATGTTGCTAGTACTTTCGCCGATATTAAAATTTTTTCAAATGGGAAATTCGAGGGGAAATTACAATATCAAAATTTCAACAGAAATGTTTAAATAGATATTTATAGAAAGAAAATATTTGTCCGAAAATGAAAAAATTCTGTATAAAAGAATTATTGATGTCGTCTTTAATCTTTGAAATGAAACCCAAAAATAAAGATAATCTTAATTTTATCCGGTTTGTTTCATTTGAAAATTGTTGTAATGTCAAAACGCTTTATCCTAATCCTAATATAATATTTTTTTATATTACATTTAAAATGTTTTGCTAGCAAACAATCAAAACTTTGTTTGTCATTCAAAATATGATTAAATCGTACAAATTAATTGCATACTGAACCAAAATTCCAAACAGATAATACATAGGGCTAAGATAATGTTTAGTAAATCAAGGGGCGTTAGAAAGCCACAATAATAATCGTATACTCTATACTAGTTGGGTTAAAATCAACCCGGTCCAATCTTCATATCTCCATCTGATACATAACTTGACGGTTCTCTACTCCATTCCATATCTAAACTAAATTGTATTACATCTCCCCAATCTGAGAGCCAAGAAACTCAGCTCTGCTCTGAAACAAAGCAATCCCATCAAGCGATAGCATCGCACATTATGACGTATTATTAGCGCATTACAGCTATTGGAGAGCTATTCAATTATTGGAACAGGGCCGTTGCGGCAAGCCGGCAAACTACGATCAAATATCGTCATTTTCTTTAGGAGATTATCTCCTCTTGCTTTCTTGGCAACTTTTCTTAATAATTTATGTTGTTTTGGTTAAGTAAGAATTTCACCAATCGACTGAAAGATTAAGATTAATAAAACCCGATATGCTTGGTACAATTTCCCGTTTGATTGAAGGACAATTAAATAACTTTTGATATAATAGTTAGCATACTTTGATGGCTAGCAATATCAAATATCGACTTCGACTTAATGGCGTGCTACTTTGTTGCAAGTACATAAACGAATTTGTTAGAAAACATATGTCCAACAAAGCAAAGAGGGTTATTATGTATGTATTGTCCCGTCAGCACGCCGCTGGGCACAGGAAAATTGCTTTCCAATCCTCGGACTTTCCCTACTCAAGTTATTACAGTTATACGTTTCTCTCCAACCCTCTTTCACTTTTGTCCGCAGTAAGCGCACTCCTCTTATACATTGAACAAGATTGGAATTTTTTGCAAAAACTTTACAATGCTCTACGAAAAGTAAAACAATGAATATTATTTCAATATCTTAAATATCGAGTCAAATTACGTTTTACTTTCGCTGAAACTGTGTAGAGAATTTTCCTAAAACTCAAACTTAATTGACAGATTTAAATCATGGCTGTGCAATCATGGACGTTTAAAAAAATTAAACCGTCATCGTATAAAGCACAACAAATGGCAGTACGAAAGCGTTTTTAGTTTTCCGATAGGTTTAGTAAGAAGATCGGTAGAAAATAAAAACGATAAGTGAAAATTTCAAAACAACCATTTTTTCAGAAGCAGAATTTTGCAAATCTGAGTAACAGATATGAAAGAAAACCATAATTCAAGGGAAACAGTTTTTTAATGGACCCTCTAACTTCAAAAAGGCGGCCGCTACAAATTTTTCAAAATTTGGACTTTGACGCCCCACAACTCAAAATTCAGTTATCTGATCAGGTTCAGCAACAACTTGTTTGAGCGGTACTACCATAAAGAAACATTAATTTAAAAAATCCAAAAACGGTGGCAAGGACGCTTTTCTAAAAAATTTGAAATTTTTGAAAAATTATTTCAAATAAAACTGGGTACACGATTTTGTTTAAATTTTCTACATTTATGCAGCTTGGTATTAGATACATTTTCATTTTTTGACGAATGCTAGAATTTCACTTTGGCGCCCTCTACGAGGTTTTGAAAATCGGAAATTAATGCTCCTATAGCTCCTTTATTAGTCAAAATATGAAAGAAGTTTAAATATAAAAGTTGTTCAGTATATAGCTCTGCGTTTTCCTAAATTTATATCACGTATACAGGGTGTTTACTTTCCACAGTACAATAAGCAACTTTGTTATTTTAAATGAAGCAACTTTGTTATTTTAAATGAAACACCCTGTATATTATTACATTATTGAATGCAAAATTTAATTTTCTATCACATAGTATAAGGTGTTCCTATAGCTAAAATGTGCGGTTGATGAGAATGTCGCGAAGTTGGGCTGCGTTTTGTCAAGTTTGAAAATGTGTCTCCCCCTTCTATACGTATCGAACCCGTATAGTCTCGTTTTTCTCGCTACGCATTCAAGTGATTTCCAGAGACTGCCTCGCGAACTATCCTGTTGAATACCAAAAGAGAAATGTTTAATTTTTAGTATCCAGGGAGGTGCTCACGTCCTCTTTATAGTTTTTTTTCCGATCCCTACAATGGGACAAGAATTTGTAACAGCCTACCTACCATAAAAAAAATTAAATTTTCTTTATTTGAATGCTTGTCTGCAATCATTAACTGTAGCTGCGTGCATGGGAAACACACATCTCATTTTTCGGTTACATACATAAAATACGATAATAAAAATATTCACGTTCTTGAAATCAACATATTCTGAATTCACGCAAACCCTTGGAAGTGTAAATATTAATTAAAAGTTATTCAAAAAATCGAACAGAAATCTAAATTTTTTCGATATAGTTTGCATTTTCCATCTAGTGAGTCACTGCAAAGCTACACCCCTCTGCGAGCTACCCGATACACATATGCGACCAGCTAAAAGAAGGGTGGCCCTGTCAGAATAATGCGTAGTTAATTGGATTTGTTTATGCGTGTGTTGCGTTTGAATATAATTTTGAGTGGGTCGGAATTGAATAAGCTTGTTTGGGGAAATTGTTATTTTTTATTTCAGATTGCGAGCTGCTTCAATTTAATGTACCATTCTGATTTCTGATTAATATTAGGGGTACGAAATTAAACAACGAATGGATTTCTTTAACGTATCGAGGGTAGAAATGGTTTCACATTTCATTCTTTAATAAAGAAAACGGGTTTATTTAAAATAATTCAACTAAACCAAAGAACAAATCATAATAATCGAAATTTTGTTACAACCAGTAAACCACAAGAATTATTTTACAACGGAATTTCTATCATGTGGTATCAATTTTGTAATTCAATACGAAGTCAAGGAACTTCGCTTTACGGGGAGTTTGGCTCACTTCCGTTCTATAAAGTGACAGTTTATCACACTCAAATCTGTTGTTCCGGACAGCTTATAGGTTTTTGTCATGATGCCCTGTATTACATAGGCGTAGTTATAAGTGCACGCCATATTTTTCTACCTTCAAGATATATCAAATATTTACATAAATACGGCTAGCAATTTTGAATACTAACGCCCTCTTGAACAATCAATAAAAAATTAGAGATTAAAGGAATTACAACCGCCAGGAAAGATCTTTATCGTACCACACATTTTTATTAAAACGATTCTTATTCTTACCATTACTTACTACCCTTATTTATAAAAAAAAATACCAACAAGAACCAGGTTTGAAACTGTGATAGTCAGATCTAAAAACCGCTAACCTCTAGACCACCAACGGCGGCCTAACACACATTATAAAAACGAATATAAAAGCTCGTTAGGTCAAGGTCTCGGGATGAAAATCTAATAACAAGGAACCTTCATTTTTATTTCCTAAAATTAATTCACATGAAAACAAAATAATGTTTGCTTTTTATTATCAAAGGACTGCGAGTATAAACAGTTGTAGGTATTGAAAGTTGAATAAACAAAACTTTTTTAAGTTTCAAACAATAGAATTAATTAATTATTTCGGTAGGATATTTTTGTCATAAAAATTGTATCTAAAATTATTTTAATTGAAGTAATTACAAGAGCAAAAGTAAGTGATTAGTATAACATTCCATGAATAAACTTATAAATCCAACAAAAATAATCAAAACGTCACTAAGCATTAAGTTAGTCTGGCCCTTGCATCCAGCTGGTCTTGGTCGATTCCCATCCCGTACATAATGGACTCGAGAAAAAACAAATTTGTTTTTTACGCTCAAATAGAGAAACAAAATTGAAAAGGAAACTGTAATAAGAGCGGCTCGTCGTCCACTCGATGTTGTTTTTACATTTGGTGTAACCAATCATGCATATTCTCATCAATTTATATTATACACTGTTACTCGTTCATGAAAAACTCATTTTTTTAAATATTAAATGGATAACAGCCATCCTTTATTGTTTACTGAATTAATTATAAAAACAAAAGGCACAAAAACGAAATAGTTTTAATTAAAAAGTAAAATTTTAATTGTAAGGTTGTATTATTTATAAATAATATAAGAATAATTACATGATTTGTAATTAGGTTTATGAAAAACCGTAATAATTTCATTGTTAATTAACCTTTGACACAAAATTATAAAGGTGAGCAAAAACTAATTACTGTACGCATTAACTGATATTTTAATTATCCGCCAATTAACCTACAACGAAATTAATATAGCAGCACGACTGCGTGTTGTTATTTTAACAAAATGAAAAGCATGAATTGCAATAAATCTTTATCTGACATACACCATTTTAAAATTCAATTTAATATACAACAACACTGCTTAATTATTACCAAGACCTTCTTATTTTAATTACAGTACATCTTTCAAAAACCTAGACCAAAACTATTATGAAAGTCCTTGCTTTAGACTATCCACCTAACTCTAATAGCAAAGAATATAAAAAATAGTAAAATTTCTGAAACCTGATGTCTTAGCTTACTTCATAGCAATACTGAAAATTACAGAAAATTGCCAAAATAATCCGATGTGCAAGAGAGATATAATGATACAATTTTTTCGGCTGTGCGGTGCAACCATTTGCAATACATTTGTCGGGCCTAAAACTATACAAACTCAAAGGATTGTCAAAAAAATTATTTCTAATTTTAATAAAAATAAAATAAGTAGAATCAACTATAAAACTTTAACGAAAAGAAGTGAAGGCGGGGGCGGGACAACCGTACATAGAAAATGAATAAGGGGAGAAGGTGGATAAATTGTGTTTCTTAATTATGAAGGGTTTTCCCAAAATGTTTTCCTTTTTTTTGCTGGGTGGAATAAAAAACAAATATCTTGTAGGTACTCATAGATATACGGTATAGTATATTATTCCTGTAGATGGTATTAGGGGCTGCTTCTGGATTTACTGCATCATACCAAATGCAAACAAATTTGAAATGCATTTAGTTCCCCAAAATCCCCAATTTATTTCAAAAACTACTGACAATATTGTACACAAAAATTACAAGAAAATATGTTAGGAATTGTTGAAATTTTATAGAAATTGTTTGGTATTTTTCAGGAATAATCCTGAATACGCTATTTGGGAATCGAATTTTGTTTAGGAAATGTAGAAATTTAATTAAAAAATTATTGGAATTATAGGAATTGCTTTGGGGATGGTTTCAGGAATTTGGGATTTTTTTCAGGAAATGCTATTTTTTCGTTGCGATATTTACTGCCCCCGACAAGATTTTCGACTACTAGATGCAAGTTTCGACAGTTTTTCAAGTTGTGCTGCTAATAATTCAGCTATTATTAAAGTTACAAATTTTTGTGAACAATTCCGTTTTTAATTTCTTATACTGACTATCTCGTACAGGACGTTAAATTGAATAAGAAACCGAAAGGTAATTTTACAGTGTAAAGCTATATAAAACTAATTCAAATTCTGGAATTGGTTTAGGGGTGTTTGAGCAGAAAACAATCGTAAAGGAGGAGAAAGCGAAGGATTCACGGTCAAGAGCTGCTCACCCGTTCGGTAAACACAATGCGGTGATTGACAATATCGACTGAACGGACGTTCCTGATCTCCGAGCTTATTGAGATAATCATACTATGTAAACATCCTATCAGAAGAGTACATTTTTCCTATCTTTATTTGCTTCCGAAATACACATGTGTTTAATACATTTGCGTTCCGCACTCTCCTTACTCAAAGAAGTATTTAAACATTCTTCAGGGATTTTATGGGAAAAAAACTCAAGAACTTAAACAGTTTTAAAAGTCATTTAATCAAACCCCAAATTAACTTATTTTCTTCTACACACTCAGATAACTAGTAGGTACTGATCCATGTACTGATCCCTATTTTCAAGACAGTAATTTGATACAATACTACCTACATCAATTTCAAAATAGGTTAAGTATACTTAAACACCAGTTGAATCTCTATATTACTATTAACACTTGCCAAAGTAAACCAAAATTTAATTGGGACTTGATTTATCGCTATCATTTTGAATTTGAACAAGAAAATTGGAACGAAAATTGGATTTAGATAACGTGCAAGAAGCACATTTAGAAAGGAGTAAACTTTGGAAGTTCAAGCGCTTCCTGATTTAATATAATACCCAAACTCTTTAATTTTATAATATCTACAAATTATTTAACCTAACCTACAAGCTTTTACAATTAGGAAATAATAATTTATACAGGGTGAACCCTAAATAGGGGATAATACTCACACCACCCGATTATGCACAATAGGTATAATCTAAATTCTTAGAAAACTATGAAATTGTTTAATAAAACTTTTACACTCTAAACTGTTTACGTGTGGCTTTTAATTTATTTTTCGCTTGATTACAAATTATTAATACTCCTACTTGGTTTTATAGCAATTACCACTAAATAATCACATTTTAGACCAGAAATGGACATTTTGATCTTAGATTAATTTCATTATTTTATTACTTAATGAAAATTGAAGGTCACTTCCTTCACAACTAAACAATAGGAAATAAATTAAGGTGCAATTACGTTCAATATTTAAATCAGCTTTTGATTCGTACTTCAACTTCAGTCGGTTAGATTACAACAAATAACAGGATAAAGGATTAAGTTAATAACCCTAGGGAATACTAGCCATTACATGCGAGTACAATATTATATTTTATCTCCTTACAGGAATATGTTTTTTAATGTGAAAGTCTGTCAAACGTTTAGTCCTAAAATATTGCAAATATTATCAGAAACAAAATTATGTTCTGTGCTTAAAGTGATATTCATTTTCACGTTCAAAGCACACCTATTTCATTACTCACTAGTGAATAATGATAATTCACGGCAGTGTGTTATGGACCAAACGTCGGCCGCTCGTGTTTGATTTTTTACTGATTTAATATTTGGTGTTCTGCTTCAACTGACTTTGTTAAGTGAAGTCTTTTTACTTTCAGGTTGCAGTTCTGGTTTCCTGAATTTTTTTCATCGGAGCGAAGGGCTGTTTCTTCTTCTATTTAGTGATGTTAGTACTAGGTAAGTGAAAATGTTATTTATTCATAGAAAGAAACAAAATCTGATTCCATATTTCATGAAATTTCCGTCCTACTGAAAATAAAACCCTGTGACCCCATATGACTAAAAATCCGCAAGCTATGTTCTGCTGTTTAAATCGACGGTTTCAGAAACAAGGATATTTTTGAAATAAGTTTCTACAACAAAATAACAACTGTATTCATATTTTTAAATGTTTTCTAAATTACCTCAACTGCGCCCTCTAATTTGTTCAATACTTCCATAGAAATATTAAGTGGCTATAATCCAGTCTTAAAACTAAGAGAATTTTTAAGTGAATGTCTCGAGTCTCGACTGATTAAGAGTTAATGTGGTAGTCCTAGAAACACATGGACATGGTAGATAATTACAAACGCAGACACTGTTAAAAAAATAAAACAAGTATGTGAAATAAATTAAGAAACGAACAATTTAATTGGTCTGATTTCTAATATCAAAAAAATAAATTGATTATTAAATATTTATGCAGCCCAGTAGCATGGATATACAGTAAAACCAAGCTAATAAAACAGGTCCATGAATAATGGCTTGCAGAATAGACCAGACCAGTTTCAATTCTTAAGATAGAAGCTTTTCAGACTGACAACTTGTTTGCTCGCCCACTTGTTTTATTTTCCTTGGATAATTGCATTCGTTGTGTTGAAATTGTTTCAATTAAATGAAATTAGATTTAAATTAAGAAGCGTTAATTGATTTTTTAATATTTACACAGTTGTTTACGCTCGGGCATTATTTGATTAATTCTGTTAAAACTCATCACTGGTCTTTAATCAATTTACGCACAATCCTACAGATAACCTTTTTTTATCTAGGACTATACGTGAAACGCACACACGCAACTCATAAAAAAATTTAAAATAATTTTAGTTATAGAAAAATAAAATTAAAACTGGTACCTATACTGAAAGCTTTAAATTTTTCTAAATACATAATCACTTTTTAACTTGAAATTTTTATTTAAAATAATAGCTGTTGGATTTTAGTAAACAACATAAGTTATTTTTATAAAAGACTTTTGTTTTTGGTGCGATCAAATTTCATTACATTACGAAAACTTTTTAATTAAGCGCTTATTTTCTATGGTACAGAACACACAATTAAGAAATAAGAAGGTGCTGAATTATTTAAACTCGTGTTTTCAAAGTAAATTGATTAAGAATAACTAATTTTACGGATGGCTTGTTCGGCTGTGAAGTAATCTACTAGAATTCAATTGTCCGCTTCAAGTACTTCGTGTATATGGATATTTATATTTTTGCGTAATTCTAAATGAACAAAGTCACTCGTGCTAGAATTTTAATTTATTTCTTTTACCCTTTATAAGGACAAAAAATAATTAAAGATGCCAAAACAAATTAAAAAGATTCTCGTAATATTTTGGGAAAAAATAAAACAAAACATTTTGGACATTAACTTTTGCAAGTCCTGAGAGCTCCTGCGCAAGGATGACAAACAAACCAACACGTGCTTTGCGTCATTCAAAGACACACACGACTTTATAAACGAAAGATTTATGTTTTTGTTGATTAATTCATTAAAAATAACTCGTAATTATAAAATTAACTTATAAAGATAAGGGAAAGTAGTAATTGGACATTATTATCATCAGTCGTTTACTCTTGATAAAAACTTGCACTTTTTTTCCGGTCAGGGCAGTATTTACGTCAATCCCAACTAATTATTATATTAATAAACAAAACGGCCATTTGATTAATCATTTTTTAAAGTCCTCTTTAAATTAATAGAATATTTTTACTTACGGATTTAATCCTGGCGACAGGAGCAGAAAAATCTTTCGGTGAAATCTCTTCGAAGCTCTGGCTTTACACAGTCACAAATGAAATAAACAGAAAACATAAATCAGACACAATTTCGTTTCCCAAAACAAACAGAAATCACTTAAACTTATCGGTAAATAACCTATCTCAACATTGACAAATGTGCTAAACGTATTTCGAAAGAGCGGTTTAGGTAAAATAGAACACGTCCTGCCTACACAACGTTCCGACTCGGAATGCTAAAGCTGTGGAAGCTCTGGCAGCATGGAAGAGCACGGAAAGCGAACGGAGCTTTTGCAAAGCACAAACGCGCATAGGTAAAGCTCTGCCCAAGGTGGGGGTGGAATAACAGAAGACAGTCGCACCGCCTGTCAGATACGTCATGTCAAATATTTAGACGTGCTCGAAATAGGGTTTGATGTCTAAAAGGTTTATTGAAAGTGTCTATTCTATTATGTACCTCTCGTAAAGGAATTGTTTGCTTGCGTATCATCGTAGTCTCGAGCTTGCTCTATTTCCTTCACTGTTTATTTGTCAACAAACGTTTCTAATCTGTTGACGAATAAACTGTCTAAAAGTCATTGAATTTTATTGCTAATTCAACATTACTATCATCCGATATTCAACAACTCCCTTCCTTCTATTTTTATTCCCCTTTACTATTCAAAGATTAGGACTAGGGTCTTGTCCAAAAACTTCGAATAGGCACCAACTCTATCGAAGCCCACAAGAATTCGTTTAAAAAAGACGAGAGTAGAAGGGTACAAATTGCATGGGACGGCTAATCTAAGCAAGGGAGAAGAAAAAGAGTGTTTTCAGCCAAGCGCGAATCTACGGGAGGGGGGTAATGAGGTGATTCCCCCCTCAGAGGCCACAGAGCACATACCTACATAAATAAATTGAAAATGAAAGGTTGTGTGTTGTATTAACATTATTACACAAAATTTTGTACCTCCCACCCGGATCATTTACCCCCAGAGAATTTCTCTAGATCCGCCCTTGTACTCAGCTACCTAGCTACTATATAGTATGATCATTTGAAAACGATCCACCCTTAATATAATGTAAAAAAAATGTAAAAATACGTTTTTATAAAAGATGGGGGACACTCAATAGCATAATCCGCGTCGCGCTATTACTTACCCCATCACCCCCTCCTAACCAACCTTGAAAAGTTTAAATGGCACTATGCCCTTTGTGATACCTCAAATTAAAAGTCTTTTAAAATGCTATCTTTTTTTGCAAAGGAAATTAAAATCGATAGATTCGTTTTGGAGAAATTAAAAAAAAACATGAAAAAAGTGTGTGTGCTTACGTGGATTGCACTATCGAGTGTCTCTATAAAAACATATTTTTACATTTATTTTATATTTAGTGTGGTTTACGAGATATTAAGGGTGGATGGTTTTCAAATGATCACACTGTATAGGGTGTCCCAAGCATCACCTCCAGGCCCATTACCTCGCTTATTTTTAAAAATATAACCCCCAACAAATCCTCTATGTATTATAAAATGAGAGGAAATTCTGAAGAGAATGATCTATTAATTATTTCAAAATTTTGCAAGTAACGCTATTTAACTTTTTTTTCAAATAGCATGGACCACCTTTTCTATACCTACTCAGTTAAATGAAAAATATTTTTGTTCAAAATTATCGATTTTAGTAACATTCCAAAGTCTCCAAACGTTTCGAAAAAAACTTTTACAGCTCCACTTGAAGATTTCTGTAATATTCTTCAAAAATCTTTTCTTTTTTTACAGGGCTACTTAATTGAAACCATTTTATGGTACATTAATGTCTAACTGGGTGTAGCAGCCCCTTCCATTTCAGTTCGTCCACCCCAGAATTTTTCAGAAATTCGTCTTTAGGAAATATAAATATAAGTTACTACTATACATGAACTTCAAATTATTTTATTCATTTAACAACATTTTTAGCATCGCTTATCCTTAAAAAATAGGTACTAAGTGTATCTATTCTTCAATAACTAAAACCGATAACTACTTAATATAAAATGAGAACAAATAAAAAATATATTTAAACAAATACATAAAATTAAGAAAAAGAAACAATTTTAAAGTTTATTACTGGGCAACATCTTTTTTATTTTTATAAGATTCAATATTCTTTGGAGCATGGTGTTAACGAGCCTTGGCACTGGCGGTTCCACGAGGGGTACGATGGTACGAACATACCTCCTGTTCATAGTGTTTTTGCCTGTAGAAGAGATGATTTTGTTGATGAAGAGTCGCTTAACTGGTATTACGTACCCCCTGTATAAAATTCTTAGAACCGCCAGTGAGCCTTGGCAAAACTCCATATTATCTAAAGCGTTTGCTTCAGGTCAGAGATAATTCCCGCAGGATGCTGTTGTGCACTTCTTACCTAGTATTACAAAGTCTCGATTGGTGGCATATCAGGACTATATAGGTACTAGAAATCGCTTCAAAATTTATCCAAAAACTAATAAGATTTTAATAGGTGGAACAACTGACATAGTGAAATGGGAAAGGGCTCGTAGCTGAAAAGGTTATTCTCAAAATTTATACTCAGTAAAAACAATACAGTGCAGGTCAAATGAAGTCCTTATCTGCTACGTCTTGCTACGTTTTAAATGGTTTTACTTTAATTTTTACTAGGTCTTGTTTAATCAGGTTATAGCAAAGACATGGCTTGGAAAAGCCAAGTGTCATGCTGATTTGAATGTAAATTTTAAAAATGACTATTGAATATAAATTTCTATAGTAAATCAAATAGTTGTAGGGTTATCGCAACCAAGCTATTATGTTATTGGGTTTGGGTATAGAGTGTTATTTATAAATATATCACAATAAAATAATCATTTCGAAAGAACATTGAATTGCTATATAAATGTGAAAGTATTGGGGGAAAAATTCAATTGTATATTTCGTGTGCTTAATAATCCTTTAATTTTGTTGCAAAGTTCAAGATTCAACTCTGTTTCATAATTCTGCAATAATTATTTCATGCACGGACATACTATAAATTGACAATTATGCACGAATTTCTTTGTCATAAACGTCTTTTTATAGCCCATGGACTTCTTTATTGCCCGTGGTCTATAATGAAACGTCAAACAACGATATCATACCTAACAGAAACTGTTTAAACACTTGCAAAATGAAAAGTTTTCATTCGAAATTAAAAATTGTACTTTTTATTTAAAATAAGCCAGAAGACTCTTTTCACCCTTAATATGTACATAAATATCTATAGTATAAAACATTAAGTATACCTTTCGAAAACACACCTTTTGTCTTACCTACATAAATTATTTAGGTTTCCCTTTCCACCTAATCTCTTCTATTTTTATTCAGAACAGAATAAGATTTCTATACATTGAATGTTGAAACTGCATTTATGTAATAAACAAGTGCAGAGTTAAATTTATAGTTTCATCCATATGTGCATTTGAAAGTGCATATTTGTGACTTTTCATAAATACAAGCGGATTTCAGCACTTTTGGATGCAGCATGCATAATTTCAATAAATAAATAAAATAAATGCTTTCTTACGTGTATACAAACTACTCTTATCTGATATAGGTAGAATGAAAATACTAGTACTAAGACAAGCACTTCTTATCCACTTAGCACATTTCTCACACGTACTACGCGAAGATTAATTTAATTTTTGGTCTTAATAGTGGCGTAATGGTTTAGGACGTGGGATGCGGTCCCACCGCCTCGTATTCAATAATCCTTACTTCCGGCAGAAAACAAAAAACTATTTTGAATTGGATAATTTTCATCTTTTCGTGTACTACTACCAATCTATTATTATCTTTCGAACGGGGTGCAAAACTGATTGTAAGATCATTATTTATGACTTCCACCCTGTTAGAACCACCGATTCCGAAAAATTTCCAGTTGTGAAAAAACACTCCTTTAACATTATCAGAAAAAAGTGGAGGTGCAAACCTCCCCTCCCCTGGACTTTCCCATACTAAAAATAAACATTTTCTTGTTGCTATTCAACAGTAGTTCGCGAGGCAGCATTGGAAATCATTTGAATGCCTCTCGAGAAAAACGAGGCTATACAGGTTCGATATGAACAAAAGAAAGACACCAAGATAATACTCTAGTAGGTAGCGGCTAGAAGCCGGACGATCGCTACCGATCGACGACCCGTTTCAGAGTCCAACCTAAATATTCAAAATTCACGAATTTCTCATTAACCGTCCATTTTAGCCATATGAACACCTTATACTATGTGATAGACAATTAAATTTTGCATTCAATTATATAATAATATATAGGGTGTTTCATTTAAAATAACAAAGTTGCTTATTGTACTGTGAAAACCAAACACCCTGTATACATGATATAAATTTATAAAAATGTAAATCTATATACTGAACAACTTTTATATTTAAACTTCTTTCATATTTTGACTCATAAAGGTGCTATAGGAGCATCAATTTCCGATTTTCAAAATCTCGTAGAGGGCGCCACAGTGGAATTCTGGCGTTGATCAAAAAACAAAAATGTAGCTAATACCAAGCTGCATAAGTATAGAAAATTTAAACAAAATCCTTAGAGCAGTTTTTTTGTAATAATTTTTCAAAAATTTCAAAATTTTTGGAAGAGCGCCGTTGCGACCGTTTTTGGATTTATTAAATGATTCTTTTTCTTGGTGTAGTACAGCCAAAGGGCTTTCAAACAAGTTGTTGCGGAACCTGATCAGATAACTGGTTTTTGAGTTATGGGACGTTAAAGTCGAAATTTTGAAAAATTCATAGCGACCGCCATTTTTAGGTTAGAGAGTCCGGTAAAAAACTGTTTCCCTTGAATTATGCCCTTCTTTCCTATCCCCTACTCAGATTTTCAAAATTCCGCTTCTGAAAAAAATGATACCAGAAAAACATGTCTAACTTCCGTTTCCGGTTTCGGATTTTTTTGAAAAGCTTATTTTGTCGATGAATTTCCGACATACCCCTTCATTTAAAATTTCATCAAACTCGGTTCACTAGTTTTTGCGTTAGAGGCGTCACATACATACATACATACATACATACACATATACATACACACCCACAGACAGACATTTTTTCTAGACCACTTTTTTGGGTTCCTGGGGGTCCAAAACGCGTATTTCCGCGAAAATCTCAACTTCGAAAATTTTCATAATATTAATACTTCCCATATACCAGACTCGTAACTCTGTTGATCTATGTTGGTCATCGCTTAGGTTAACTTTTACAACAATCTTTAATTTTTCAATTTACTGTTTTTCAGCAAAGATTGTCTTTTAGTCCCACTAACCGGAATAGTCTAATGGCATCACAGATACTGAATATATCTAAAGTTTATTCAAATCTATCTACAGCTAAAATATATTTATAATATTTACCAACATAGGAACAATTTACAGTTCGTAAATTTCAGTAGTTGTATTTTCAGAAAGAGGTAGAGAAGATGAAGTAAAATCTGAAGTTTAGAAACCCATCTGCCAGAATGCGTTACTTGTTTTCATCATTAAAATTAGAAATTACAATATTCCTGCAAAGTATGAAGCGCAACGTCTAGGCTGCGTCTCGATTAGATTTTATTTTCAGTAGTAATATAGGTACAATATACAATCATATACAATGTACCTCTATCACTAGAAGAGATCTTTAAAAATCCGATTGCTATTAATCACGAGCTTACGAAACGAGGCGTAGCCGAGTAAATATCCCTATAGTTCGTAATAGCCCATGATACAGTACCTATTATACATGTTTGTAAAATACTAGACTTTGTCGATGACGATGACTACTGCTAAATACCAGCAATTTTTTAACAACTTCTATCACGAGGTAAGTTCACATTTTTAAAAAATGTCATCAAATAAGTCATAAGGCAAATTTTATGTCCTTGCGAGATACTGTCTTTTAATATAAAACTATTCCAGTTCATACTTCAAATATTATCAAAATTCATGGTAGTATATTAAGGACACTTAACTTTTACTCAAAAAATATAAAAATAGGAGATTTGCCTTTTTTATTCTAACAAATAACCATGCAGAGTAATGAGTATCAAAAACAAATCTGAGATTAGTATGAGAGAAATGTAAGAATATACTGACTGGGTCCGTTTTTTGGCGCCAGGTAGCAGATGGTTCGCTATTAATGTACACTTCAGCTCTGTTTAGCATATCTTCATAAACTGCTGCAAATATTAGCCAAGAATGCCGACTTAGTTTACCTTTCAACGTATTTTCATCCACACGCTTTTACAAAAAGCGGAAGGGAATAGCTATCTAATAATATTGCACGGCGGTCTTAATCGAAATTTAATTGGTGTAGGAAGTGCAATACAAAAAGCTTTTGATCTCAAATAACTTATAAAATGTATCAAAAAACTTGTTTATAAAATTAATATTGAGTTGTAAAAAAAAATCATCTAAAACCGTGTCTAAACTGTTGAATTTTTTCTACCGAGTATAAAAGTTTTCTTGAGCTATAAAGGGTTTCCGAAAATTTACGGAGTAATCGATGGTACGCCAAATTGAAATGCTTTTCGAGACTTTTCAGAGACACCTGATATACTGCCTGCAATATCCATTAATTATTTTAGTGTAGACCTAGGAGACAGGAATAGTACTCCTGTGGTTTGGTTGTATGCATGGCACCCAGTCCAATTTTTATTCAAAATTTTAATTTCCAAGTTGCAACTCTCTAGTCAAAAATTGAAAATTTATTTTTTTCAAACATTCGGTCTTGCAATTAATTTACTCAACTAAAATAATTTCGAAATATATTTTTATTTATGCTTCATTAAAGTATCAAATCTATTTAGAACAACGTATAGAAGCAAAAGTAGAGAAGACATTTATTTCAAAAATTTTAATTTCAAGCCGATTTCAAGCCCATTAGAGTACTACTATCAATAAAAACGATAGATTTATTATAATCAATATCTAATCATAACAAATATGTGGCTTTCCTTTTTGTATTCTACGGTCTATTCAATGACTATAAACAAATGTTCATTAAAATTATTGTCAGAGCTCCGTCATTGATGCACTAAAATATCTTCAATTTATGTTAAAGCTAAAAAAGGATCAATTAAACGACCCCTAATGTTACCCAACTCAAACATTGCAGGAAAATTGTTGTTAATACCAAAATTGACTAATCGCGTACGAATTTTTGTTATTTGCAACTTATTTAAATAAAATACGTTGTGGTAAAAGAAAATAGTTGATTTTTTCAAAACATATACCTTAATATAAAATTTCTACCCCTTTTAAATGCATGTTACGTGAAATGCATCTAATTTAATTAAAAAGTAATTTCGTTATTGTCTTCTCCCTTCACAAAAAGCAACCAAATTGCATAATGCAATATCATTCAACCGCAGCCCAACACAATAAGGTGCTGAATGGCATGTAATAAGGGGTAGGGTGATCAAATTGTCCCTTACACTATTCCCACGATTCTTCCCTTCATTTAACATTGCGCAACAAAATCCGGTTTAAATCCTATTTTAATATCATGTCAAAAATCGTGCACACGAATTAGTCAAGCATAAATATATATGGTGACCCATTTTTGGTTCACAAGGACGCATATTAGTGGTGTTTTTTTAACTAAAGCATAAAGATCTAAAGAATCGAAGGGGGAATATGGATATGAAAGAAAAACTTTGTATTTGTGATATTCGAATATTAATTATTTAGTATTAATGTAAAATTTGGAATTATACAGGGTGGATAACAAAATCTGCCTCAAGCTATAATATAAACTTATGGAGTCTTTAATTATTGAGATCGTGTTACGACGGTCGATATACCAATCGAAATGAGTATCTAAAATAGATGGAATATTTGCAGGGCCTCCTAAGATTTTAGCAGCGACAGTCAATTTTTTTATTTTCAAATAGGCACCTATGTACATTTTACCATCACCAAAAAGTGATGCGCGGTGACCGGATTTTGCAAATTTGTCATTTTTTTCCAGTGTCATATTTGGAAGTAAATGCATATTTTAGAATAAATACTTATAATATGTATTTATTCTAAAATATACATTAATATTATTTATTTGTATTTTTACTATACAGTGTGATCATTTGACGATCCACCCTTAATGTCTCGCGAACCATACCAACTATCAAAAATATGTAAAAATGCGTTTTTATAAAGGATGGGGCCGATGGGGGACACTCAATAGTGTAATCCGCGTCGCGCTACCTACTTACCCCGCCGCCCCCACCTAACCAACTTTGAAAAGTTTAAATGACAATATGACCTTTGTGATACCTCAAATTAAAGGTCTTTTAAAATGCTATCTTTTGTGATTGGATTAGAGCAAAATTTACTTTTTCTATAGCTAACGGACAAACCGCTGAAAAGTCAAACTTTAACTAATCTAAAAAGTTTTTATTAATAAAAAAATACATAGAAATTTAATGTACCTACACGATTATCCAACGACTACCAAAATGTTTCGATGTTCGTAGCATAAGTACCAGGGTGTTATTCACGAGCGATGATTCAAAAATAAATTAAATTTATGAATTTTTAATCACATAACGAAACAAAATTACGAAACCGAAATTTATTTATTTACTAAATATTTGTAATAAATCTAGCTAAGATAATAAATCAATAAAATATTTTTATAATTGGTACTTATTCACAATAATTAACATTTAATTTTTAATAAAACTAACAACATTTAATTATTCTGCATCTATTCTAAACTGTTATTAATCGGATTGTGAATAGCTAATAGAAAGCCACGTGACCTGTCGGTATCAGTAGCCGCAGCTGTCACGTGCCCGCTATCATTCCCAGATATCTGTCCCATAATCCTCACTTCGCTGATTTTCAATACAAGTCACTGCCTAAATAAAAATTATCATAATCTTTACTAATGTCCTGTGTTGGTTTCAAACGGACGTAAATATAATTCTTTTTATAAACAGTCACTTATAAAAATCTGAACTCTGATAGGGATTTATTTATTCCTAATATCGCAATAAAATCATCAAGGATCAAGGATATTGTTATTAAACCCATATATTCCTCTTTTTTCTTGTCTCTCAAACCAAAAGGGTCTTGAAAAAACTTCATTTTCAATCTATAATAAAAGATACCTTGTTTGTAACAATGTTATAAGGTGGGAACAATCATTGGCGTCTATCTATAGCGCCTCAATGGGAAAGCACTTTGAAGGTCACCAATTATTAATTAATAATTAAATGTTTATATTCAATGAGTTTCATTACATAATTATTTAATCTCGCATAAACAGAATAAGAACAAAAAGAAGGAAATTTCCACAAAAATTCCATGTCTACAAACCACAAAAAAAATTTTATCGGCTATGCATATTTTACCGTTTTAGATATAGATATGCATAATCGGTAGAAAACAAGAATGACATTTTTTTTAATTGGTAATATTAAATTAATTTCGACAGGAGTAATTTTTTATATTAAGATTAAATTAGAAATGTTGTTATTTGTCTTTTAACGGTACTACTTGGAGTTAAAAACATGAAGAAATGTTTGTATCTAGAAAACTTCTTTAAATAAATTACCATAGTTATTTGCATATTATAATTAAAATTTCTTAGTACCCTATACAAAATAATTAATTGAAAACTAGAAATAAACCGGATCGGATTGTGTATATTGTTGAACATGCATGACTAAATATTAACGTATAGTAGCAATTATATATTGAATACATTTATTTATTTTCAATAACGCATTTAATTAAAACATAATTATTTCTACAAATTTATGAAACCGATTTAATTAAAAAAGCGAGCGCTTCACATAAAATGACATTTAATTTACAGATAAAATAATACAGGAGCGAAAATGAAGATAACTAATTTTTAAATTTGGACATGTTATTAAATAACTGTCATTTATTAATCGATAAGACACTTTAAATTGTTAATTTTTATTTAAATTTCCTTCATAAAAATTTCCATCTTATTTCTTGCGGCCCCTAAATTCGTTAAGCAATGAAATGGATTCTGCATAAAGTTAATAGAATCTTAATTTTTAATCTTGAAAACAAGGCAATGTATTTTATCTTTCACTAAACAACGCAATCAAGAGTTTTACCTAATAACCTCAGGCCAGAATTTCTAATTAATGTTCCGTATTAAATTTAATTACGGTACATTCAAACAAGCGCAGTCTCCGATATAATTTAGATTAATTTTTGTACCACGTCCTTTTAAAGACGCAAAAGCTGTTCTGTTCACAAAGATCAGCTAAAATATTCTGTTATCTAAATATAACTACGGAATTACTTATCAAAAGTTTTAAATATATATGGTCGTTATAATATACTACCCTACACCACCTTACAAAATATACATACGAGGTCTGACTAGAAAGTAAAGAGACTGACTCTATAATAAATTTATGCAACATGCAAAGTTTGACCTTATAGTTGAAATTATTAATCGAATTATAATCACAATCATTTGACGCAAACGCCACGAAGCGCAAGAAGTGAGACGATGCCCAGTAGACACATGCGGAAACGTCTAACCGGTCTAACGCAGGCGTTTTACAGCTGTTCGCCACTCCAATTTATTAGGTATGTTTATCGGTACAAAAAAAGGTATATAGAGGAAAAAGCAATTTCCAATTTTTGATTTAGGGCCCCATTTCATAGTCATTGGATTTGTTGTAATAATTATCTTATTTTGGGGACTATTTCAAAAAAACGAAAGAATTTCAAAATTAGTTTTCGGGTCTCAATACAATTTGCATTTTTTCAAATAATAAAATGGCGGCCAATCAAAAATTTCAAATCATATTTTTCTGGCCACCCCATAGATTTTTTAGGTTGTCAATACTTCTACACTTACTCCTCTGCAATTAAAAAAAGACCTTTTTTTTGCATAAATTGAAAAAATGTTATGGAAAAATGTTGTAAGTAGTAGGATTTTATAATTTTTTTCTTTTCAAAAAATTATGGGGTCGTTATCAAAATATCGTGGTTTGAAATTTTTGATTGGCCGTCATTTTGTTATTTGAAAAAATGTAAACTAATTGTAAATGGAAATGTTGTAGAGATCGAATGCCTATTTTGAAAATCTCTCGTTTTTTTAAATAAATCAGGGAATTATTGCGATTCTTCAAAAAAAAAATCTAATAACTACGAATTAGGGCGCAAATCAAAAATGGGAACTAAAAAAAGTTGTGTATTCTAACTGCCATTTTCCGGTGTAACGACTTAGTATTAACACCCTGTATACAGGCTTTTATAATGTATGAAATAAACTTCATAAGAAATGCTTAGTGTATGAATCTATTACTTCACCTACTGGGGCAGAAAAAGAATCTTTTTAGGTCGTAAACATCCGCACCTAACCCAAGAAGCTAATGCTGTAATTTATAATTATTCACTAGTGAATAACTCGCTACGGCTGGCAACAATCTTCCTCTATAAGTACTTATTTAAAAAAAATTACTTAAGTTGTTTGCAAATCAGTTTCGCATTGCAGAGTAAATTACAAAAAGTCTTAATTCCAAATAATATCGTCAAGATTGAATAGAAATGAAACTGAATTTAATATGAATATTAATTACAGGCCCGCTATGAGCGTAGACATTCTGAAATATAAAATATTTAATTAGAGTCTGTAATTAAAAACAACGGCGAAATAACAATGCAGTTAATCAAAATTGAAAATAATTGAAATAGTTTCCCATTCATAACAAGTATTAAATTCGAAGTGAGGAATTCTCTAATTTATCATTTTATCCTGCGCGAATCGTAATTAAAGATAATTTAATTAATATTTCTAAGTCTCACCGCAGTACCTACATAATGCACACTGTATTACCATAGACTTACTATATGAAGACACATCGCAATAATGGTAAACTTTAAATGGCTTACTACATACAAGGCAGTTCTTGATGCATTATTTTTAATAATTGTTTTAATTTATTGTCATACAACTCAAAGTAGCTTGTGATTTATTATTATAGCTATTTGCGATGTTTTTGTTTTCCATAAACAGTAAATTATAAACACTTAGATTTTGTTTATTTCTTTAATATAATAATTGATCTAACAATACAAATTATAATACGTCCCCATTTCACGAGCTCTACTGTTTATTTATACCTCAATCGGTCTATGGAAATATTAAGCTCAACTTATCTGACAATGTCTCCTACAGCTTTTAATTAGCTTTTTGCATATTCAGAGACATTTGGGACTATTCTATCATTTCAATTTATTTAATTTTTAGTTTCAGTTTATTTTCGTTTTAAATTTAATTTCTTTTTAAATATTACAGAAATAAAGCTAGCTATTCAAACATAATTTTATGGATGGGTATTACTAGTATCGACCTAATATTATACAAATTTTTATTACGATAGGTCAACCAGCGGCGTAGTTACGGGGCGGGTAGGTCTACTTTTTCAAAAAAACTATGTTACGCCACTGAAGAAATTTAATTTGTGTGCAAAATTTGAATTTAAAACTTAATTTAAAAAATAAAAGTACTCTTGCATTTTTGTCACTGAATTTTCTGTTCTCGAGATAATTGTCGTTCAGTTTGAAACCGCACATGAACCATGGATCACATATTTACAAACTAAACATTAATTATCTCGATAAGAGATAATTTAATGACAAAAATACAAGAGTATTTTTCTTTTCTAAATTAAATTTTAAATTCAAATCTTGCAAAAAAACATTTTTTTTCGGTGGAGTAACGTATGTTGTTGAATGTCATAAAAATGAAGTGATTGCTTCAAGATCGTAGAAAATTACTTATCCTAATCTACCACCAGAATCAAAAACAATAGTTCCTGGATTATTTCAACAGTTTTAATAATATAAACAGAAATGATTTCATTTTATTAAAGAAATCTAATTAATGAACCTCCTGTTAAAACTTAAAACGTTTTAAATCATAATTAATGGTTTACTATTTCTGTATCTGATTCAAGGGACTATGTACTCGTAAAATAAAACATAAAATTTAACACGATATTCACGCACGTTTTAATAACCAACGTTAAGTGATGAAACGGTGGCATTTCTCAATATACCTACCTCTAACTAAATAACCGTGCAAGTTTCTAGTATCTCCACTGCTGCATTCATATTCGACTTGAATACCTGTGTTATATCTACATATTATGTTACTCAAGTATGCAATTTAGGGTTAAAGACAAGTTAAACGCCAACATGCTGCTAACAGGACTACATTACAAGCATCTATAATCTGACCGCGACTCACAAATAGGGTAGGTCGTAGCTAAACCAGACGAAGCACTTAATTTCGGTATGGCTTTAATTAATGAAATTAATTTACACAAGCTTCCAATAAGCCCGGAGGCTAGAGGCGACGTGGTACACTTACAGTAGAAAGAAATGCCTGTACATTGCCGTAAATTATAAATTTATAAATGTTAGGATCTATATTTTTATAAGAGCTTGAAGAATATATTTGCTGTATTACTATTACGTAGGTATATCAAACTTGTAGGGAAGTTTAAGACAAGAAGCAGTTTATTATTTTACGAATACGATTATTATATAAAAAGGTTTTCATAAGGAACCGAATTTTAATTAATAGATGTTTTCCTTAAAACAAATAAAAGGATATGATTGTGTTTCTTGTAATCCAGCGATTCTCAACCTTGGGTCTGAGGACCCTCAGCGCTGTGCACGGGGTCCAAATTTTAGGACTCTGTCAATTTTCCATAAATAATTTTCATGCATTTATGTTGCAATTTTTTTTCCATAAATAAGTGTTCTTCACTTCATAGAGAAGCGCCAGCTTCCAAAAAGATACCAAAAAAATACACGAAACAGTTTTTATTATATAGGGTGAACCCCCCAGGCCTATAACTTTAATAAACTATATAGGGTGAGTCATAATTAGGTGTAAAAAATATAACCAAAACTTCTTTCGGCCAAAACAAAGCAATTAACCTTATACACCTTAGTACCAAAACGCTTCCTGAAAAAAATACAGGGTGTTAATGAAAAAATGGTTAAATGACTATTTCAGTGGTAGCTGGATTGGGCCTGTGACATGGTAAATCCGCTGATTTCTTTTTATGGAGTTTTTTAAACAGCTGGTTTGCCGTGAGGTAATTAACACGAGGGAACAGTTACAGCAAACAATTTTCGAGGGTGCTAATGAAATTCGTCATAAACTATAATATTCACAAAGTGAACGGTTCCATGCTTGTATTGAAGCTGGAGGGGGGCATTTTGAACATTTGCAATAGGTTTATCTTATTCAATCATTTTTTTCATTAACACCCTCTATCTTTTTCAGAAAGCATTTTGGTACTAAGGTCTATTAGGTTAATTGCTTTGTTTTGGCGTAAAGAAGCTTTGGTTAAATTTTTTACACCTAATTATGACTCATCCATACAATTTATAAATGGGAGTAAATTCTATACAATACAGCGAACACGATTTTACAAAATTTGCACCGACATATAATAGCAGGAATATTCAAGTTTTCTTTTCAAACGACACGCTATACTTTTTTTCGATTTCTCTAATAGTAATTTTTATTCTCTTTACATTTTTACAACCATGTAAACCATCATGGGTCTTACATAATAACATTTTCAAGAAAAATTCTATTGGAAATTGAAGTTTAGGTTTGCCATACAAATTAATTATTACTATTATTATTAATAATTAAAAATATATTTTTAAAACTAACAAAGTTATAGATAGGCAGGTCTAGGAGGAAAGTCTAGTACACCCTGTATATATTGACGTTCTTTGGCTATCCTGCGGAAAAGAGTTTTTGGTTTTGAGAATTCAGAAAAAGGAAACTAGAAAAAATTCCTTTTGCGTTTAACAAGGGTTTAAATGATTTAAATGACGTTTTTGGGGTAGTTTAATTGGGGTAAACATAATATCGAGGGAATGTATCAAAAAGAAGAAGAATTGTGGTTTCTTCGCCTCTAAAAAATTATGATTCATTTCCACATCTCAAGAGAAAGATTGGCAACGTTTTATTTTATTTTTTTTTAAATATTACTGATATTAAATATTTTTATTTTTATTAGTAAATTTTTATTCAATTTTGAGTTACACAGTTTACAGTTTGTAAAATGAAACCTTTTGATCAGCCGAACCGAAATATATAATATTATAAAATGACAGGGGTAGGGGGTCGGCATCATTTATACGTCTTTGAACAAGGTCCTCAAAACAGCAAAGGTTAAGAACCGCTGCTTTAATCTACCCAACTAACACAGGATTTTCAACCCCTTTACGATACCCATTAAACTTTTAAAAGAAATATTTTTTATAAATAGAGATATAGGATTTCTATGCATTTGAATGGTTTTTTCTGCAGGTAATTCATGGCTGCTTCTCTAGAACAATTTCCTGCAGTTTTAAAAATATTTTTGCTGCATGCTGCATTCACCAATATACGCGTCCAGAGTCTATTTCTTAATCCTTGCCAGCTTGCATCCTGGTATTATCCCAGCAGCCCGTTAGATAATTCCAGTTGACAATATTCCCGTCAAATTTCATGGAAAAATTCAACAACTGGAACTTATAGCTCAGGATGCAGTCAATTTCGAGTTGCAATTTGAAATTAAAGAGTTGTAAACATGGTCAAAGAAAAACGAACTTTACTTTATGTTGTTTTAATTTTTTAAAATAAAATAAAGTTGGGGTAAATACAAATAAACCCAAATAGATGCAATTTTTCAATTAAAGAATATGGTTCAAACAGACAGTAATTTAAAAATAATTTGAGTTTATCTCCCGGTATCCTAAATAGCCATAATACGTAACCGAGTTTCAGATATTGCATTCTCCATTTCAGTCAAAGTGTATTTTCCCTAAACTACATTCAGTTACCTTCCTCAATTTATGCGGAGACATCGTACGGCAAATGCCAGTCTTAATTCTTTTCCGATAGAAACCGCAGTATTAAAATAAAATTAACTTTGCAAATCGGAAACGGAACGCCAAACACGCGTTTTTTACCGCTAAATTTCCTATTTTAAATGTATGGCTGCATCTGGAGCGCCTGGGGGAATCAGGAAATAAATTATCGATGTTGACGACTTTTTACTAAGAATTTGTTTTGCCTCAACACCCATCAACAAAAATCTTAAATTGTTTTCTGATTATTCGTCACAGTAAACATTTTTGCACTTGGAAAAGTTTAAATATTTATATTTGTACACGAATAAAAAGTCTGAAACCAATTCGACAAAATGGAAAAGAAACCTCGGACACGTCAAGTTTATTTGGTTTTAATTTTACGTTAAACTACACTACAGGAACTATCAAGGGTAGGATTTACATCTCTTTGGCTTACTTACAATAAATCTAATTTATTTTTACCGCAATTTTTATTTAATACAACAATGAATATAAGACGAGGACACGGATCGTCCTTCTTTGGTCATGTTTCCAACTCTTTTAATTCCAAATTGCAACTTGCGTGTTGTAATTGACTGCATACTGAACTATAAGTTTCAGTTCTAGAATTTTGCAGATATTACCTAATAGCCTGCAAGGATAATACCAGAATGCAAGTACTTTCTTAAGCTGGCAAGGAGTAATAAATAAACCATCCAAAATAGACTGAACAAATGCACCAAGAACGCTCTCAAAACTGCAGGCAAATTTTCGGGAAAAGCAGCCAAAAAGATTATGGATTCTGTATCCAAAAGTGCTTTAGTACGCATGTATTCCTGAAATGTCTTATTTTTCCGCATTTAAATTCCTGAAATCCATAAAGGAAGTTTCAAACTTGGTTTAAGCATTCGTTTAGCAATGAATAAACGTTTATTTGTCGATATGCACGCACATGGCAAATGTAGGAAAAGTGGGTAGGTAAGTAACTTGGGAATAGAGGTTTGCAAATCACGGATTACGAACTTACAGGTTCGAAGTTCGAATCCCGACGGTGTAATCTATCGAAGAGACCCTCCTCGCGGCGTCTCCGCGGCCATTAGACGCCTCCTGCAGCAGTTTCTGGAACTCTTGGGATTGACCCTTCTGAATATCTAAGTCATTTCGTATCGTTTATCATCGAATTACGCTTATTTTGGGTTAAATTATAATTTACTCAAATTACGTGAATTGCATTACATTATTAAAGGGAAATTAGGGGTAGAAGTTATATTTACTCGCAAATGCAAACCAAGGAAGAACTTCTATTGCTCCCAATACGAAAGATATAATAAATAATCTTCGAATCTATCCTAATTTCCGTCCTATGAAAAAGATGCGTTTCCATTCTAGCTTCTACTAGTACCTACATTTATTTATAAGACCAGGCCTATAATAATAAAAATGATTCTTTTTCGATATGGTAGTCTACCCGTTGCATTGAGTCTCTTTGGCTTATTCTCCCAACCGTTATTTATTTACTTTTTGCTACACTCGCAGCTACACCCCAGTACACCAACAACGTTATCGGATGATAACTTCCGCTGAACACAGAAAAAAAGACTGTTCACCTTCTAATAAAGAAAATATAATAATCAAACTCCACTATTTACTTGACCAGAATAGAGGGGTGAAAAATCCGCAGGTAAAGAAACCAAGATAGACCACCAAAAAAGGTGCATGCAAAAATGGATATTATCTACAATGGTATATGGTTGTAAAGAAACAAAAATACACTCCTTATAAAAAAAGAAGAAGGAAACAATACAGAAACACTATTGTAAAATGGGGAATACGGGAATGAGAAAATCCCATATCCCATTCTTACGAAGGGTTCACTAAAAGGAGCATAAAGCAAGCCAGGATACGATACACTTAATTTTTCAGTAATTTTCAGCCGCCTAGAGCCACAAAGCAAGAAAACTTGGCCAAAAATCAACTAGAAAACAAATAATCGAATGGGATGTTACATCAAGACGTGAAGAATAGAAGAATACAGGGTGTTCAAGATAAGGAGCGCATGTTGTAGATCTCGTAAACAGTAAGAGATAGAGATTCGGTTAAATGAGAAGAAATCTTCAGGAGGACTACTACGACCACCATTCAAATTCTATAAATTTTGCGCAGTTTTCAGTACAGGCTGAAAAATCTTAAATTTTCAATTTTCTATTTCCTTGTGTAATTTGATTATAGGCAAAGAACAAAATGGTTTTGACATTATTAAGGCACTTTTTAATGCAGATTTCAAATCTGTAATTAAATTTTTTGTAAGTCATCAACTTTCAAGATACAGGGGCAGGGTGTATATGGGAAAAAGTGGAATATCTGAAATGTGCAAGAAGCAAAGCAATTTATTCACATACAACTAAAAATGGAGCAGAAAATATTTGAAAATATATGAAAATATGGACCTGGGGGTCTACGCCCGTGTATCATACAATTTTCTTGAGATAGCCTTGCCCCTATATAAAAATATCCTGTAACAGATTCAGGATTCTTGATAATTATATATTTTTATTAATTTAATCCTATCAAATAAATGCAATCTTAAAATTAAACCAACAAGTACATAGTAATTGGTAACAGCAGACATGAATTAGAATATTATTAAATTTCCTTAATAAAAAAATCATGTTCAGCTCTTAGTTAAAATATTATATAAAACAACTTTTTTTTAACAGTTTATTTTCTAATTATCCCCTTTAACCCTTATAACCGAATTTCAATGTAGAAAGAATACTGTACTAAACCAAATTAACCCAAAAAGTAGGCCAGAATCAAAACTTACCTTGAAACACGCGGTTTTGTAGGGCAAATTTGCTAATCCTTTATTAGGAGCACAGCAAACTCGTGAAGATTTTAAAATTAGACTTCTCGACTGGTATTGTATAGATGGTAGCACTAACAAGACTCAAAACAGACTGAAATCCATTGATTATTGTATTAGAAGCCTTTAAAATTTTCGTGCGTAGGTACCTACAGGAAGAATTTCTGTTCAATGGGAGAAGATGGCTTGTCCTGCCCCAAATTTAAATCAGAAAAAATTGCTTCGCTCCACTTTGTTTAATAAATTCTAATTTGCAACCCCTTTAAACCCCTTGGACAACATACTGTGCCTTTTTTTCTGCTATGTTACTTTAATAATAAAATAATAATTCTTAATTTTTTTATTTATATTACACAATTAAAAAAAAGGAAAAATATACATTTTACAACAGGTGTTCATAAAAGTCTCATAATAGTTAAACTTTAAGCAATTATTTGTACATTTTTGGACGGCATAAAATTAAATAAAGTATAAATAAATCTATATGGACGGATAAGTTACTAGTTTAAGCAATAAGTGCATGCTATCTACAAAATCCTATTACTCTACAAAAAATGAGATCATTCAATATTTAAATACGATTTGGTATCCTCAATTATTCCCAATCTTCTTGGATCAACTTTTTCGGAACACATTGGACAAGAATCTTCTGTCTCCAACATTCTGAAACACGTAATAGTTTAAATTTGTTATCCTTTACAAGATGTTACAGGAACAGTGTATTATTCTCTTATTGGATTTAATTTAATTTTTAAATACTTACTCTAAAAAATCTGATCTTATTGCTGGAAAATCACATTCAGGACACGCAGTTAGATCTACTTTCACAATATGCTTTCCCTAAAACATAAACAATTCTAATTTTTGATATTTCATGCAGCCAAATAAGCTGACCCTTTTAATTTACAAATTATTAACACAATACTTTCAAATAATTTACCGTAATTATACAAAAAGGAATTTTATTCTTGCATTTATCACAATTCATCTCAGTTTCTGGCAAAAGTGCTTCACAATAAGGGCAAGGAGTAAGGGCTTCAACAGGATCACTTTCACTACTTTTCCCATTTTTGGGTGGTTTCCTAACAATACCCTCCACTTTTTTTGAATACTTTGGATCCAATTTTTTCCTGTAATCTGGATTTTGAATCAACATAGCTGCATAATAATAGGCAGCATTTCTTAATCCTGCCCTGTGACACTCAATTATTGTAGATGTCAATATTGGCACAATATCTACAAAAAATTCAAGGTATAAACATCTTATAAAAAGAAAATAAATCATGAAAGATTTTTTTAAAACCGTTGATTAAAAAAAATTAATTCTAAATAATCCTAAAAAGTTTAAAAAACTGGACCATTTTAAGACAAAAAATTGGTAAAGCAAAAATAAATCTGACCCATGCAATAGCCCCATTTTAGGAAATCTCCGGTTTAAATAATTTTATTATTTATTATTTTATTATTATTATTACTCCATACTAATACTTACGTGCCTGAAACTTTGAAATATTATTAGCAACTCGAATCAACATTCTTGCACATTTTAAATGGTCGCTTTTACGAGAATGTAGTCTAACAAGTATGTAACTGTGTAGAAGCATAAGATTCCAATACATCTCATGAGGGATTTTAATGTTATTTCCTTTTAAATCTTGATACATGTGAAAAAGAACATCATGAGCATTTCTATAATTTCCGTTTATTTGCTCCTCATTAGCAATTATTATTGCAGATTTTGAAGCTTCCTTGTACTGTTTACGGGCCATATACAAACGAAATAAATATTTAGGATCTTTTGGTATACCATCTGCTTCACCAAGAAAGTATTCTATCAGTTGATTAGCTAACTGGTCATCATGTGATGAAGCAATGACATCTATCGCTATAGTGAGTGCTTCATTTTCATCTGAATTGACTTTTGCTGCTTTTACCAAATGTTTCAATGCCTAAAATTTAAGTCAGGGTTAAATAATGAAACAAAAAAGGTTCATTAATTTACCTTTCGATATTGTCCAGCATGAAAAAAGAATTTCCCAGCTAAAAGATTATTACCAGCAGTTTCAAAATGCTCTGCCAAAGTGTTAAAATCTTCTAGATTTATTTCTTCTGTGGATAAAACATTTACCAATATATCTCCATATAATTCTAACTTTCCATGCTTTCTTGCTAAATCAAATGCTTCAGTATTGCAGTGTGATACCACAAGATAACGTATAGCTGATGAATGATCATTTAAACGCTGGAAAAACCTTCAAACAGACAGAAATAAATATTAACTTTTCAGGCTATAAGTGTAAAAAAATAATCCGATATTGTTATGGGTTAGTTTTTTCAAGAAATAAATTAAAAAAAGTTTAAACACCTTGCAACCATTTTAGCTCCTTCAGCACTTTTTGTTTCCTGAACTAATTCAACAGCAGTTTCAGGATTATTCAAATAATCCAGATGCAATCGAATAACAGAATCAAAATCCTTGGCAACATAATATACATTAGCTGCTTCTTCATATTTGCCTTCATGTTCCTTAGCTTTCGCATATTGTAAATGTATTTTATTAGACGTTACATTAGGTAAAAGTTCTCCAACTTTTTGCCAATTTTTAAGTTTAATAAAATTTGAAGCTGCTTTGTCATAAATTTGAGCCTTTTCATACAATACAGCTGCATCTGCAAGTTGCTTCTTGGACTCAAGTGCTTCTGCACATTCTTTAAATAATTGTTTATTATTTAACTCTAAAGCTATAGCGAGACCATGTTTATAATTATTACAACGTATTGAAGTTCTTGCTATACCACATTTACATATAAAAATGTGTTCTGGGTTTATATTTTCTTGTAAACCTTTTTCGTAGTGTATATATGCTTCTGCATAATTACCACTAGAAAAAAAAAATTATTACCAGTAATACACTTAAAGAATTTTTATATCCACTTACATAAATTCCAATTGTTGTGCATATTCGCGTGATATGTAAGGGATTTGTTCTGGTGCCATTTTTTTGGACAACTGTAATGCTTGGTCCCACTGTAATAAATCTCTACGCATTTCAAGGGCTGCTGAAGGATAACTTGAGCTTAAAAACCATTGTTGTGCCCGGTCATAATCATGTAAATACATAGAAGCGTAACCTGCTATTAATTTGTAATCTTCAAGACATAAAATCTCTTCTAAAGCACATACAAGGGCTACATCTACAACTTCTTTATATGCCCTTAGAGCTGAAAGAAATTATTTTCAGTATTAGAAATTCATTAAAAAATAATATTTATTCAAGGTCTCATTATTTTCAGTTGTCCTTAAAAAAAACACATAACCATCCAATCCCATTCTACAGTACTGCATGTATATTGCTTCTACACTTCTCTCTCTCTCTCTCTCTCTCTCTTCCACCTATGTAGCCTTTATTCTAGAATCCTAGATGTAAATCTCTCGCATTCTCCTTTTTATCACCCTTGTCTTATTCTTCTCTTTGTTTGGTTTTGCCTACACTTCTGTCTCTTCCCTCTTGTGTAGTATTTATTCTACACTACACCCAATCTTCTGTATTTCTTTCTACCCGCTGCTTCCCTTATCCATTTCAAATCTACTTCAAATATTTACCTAATTCTATTTCCAAATTTTTAAGAGCCTCTTCTGCTAACTGTCTCCAAAGATCTTTTGACTGTATTTGTTGGCAGGTATACCAAGCTGCATTAAATCTGTGTAGAAAATTTAAAAATGAATTAAATTTAAAACAAATAAGTTTACCAAATACCTATGCAAAGAAAGTTGTTTGTTTAATAACATTTCTAAAGTTTTTAAATCTCGATCAAGAATTCCCAATTGGGAAGACTCATGAGTTGATAAAGTTAACTGAGTTAATTGACCACCGGATGTTGCTAATATTACTTCTCCACTGTACATAAATAAAGGTATTTGCTTAGAAACTAATGTTGTTGTACCTATAAACTGAACTGAAGAACCTAAAATAAAATATCGAAATAAAAATACATTATTTTAAATTATTTTTATCCTTATCTTACCATACACTGAAAATTTATTATAAATATATGTTATAATATCTTGTTCGTTATAAACAATAAAAATATTTCTGTCTGCTAAGTTACTGTCCCATGTAACACCTGCAACTGTACTTGGTAACTGGGGAATAGGAACCACATCATTATTTACCTAAAAATTAAATTTGTATTTATATTTAATATACCTCCACAATCAATTCTTTCACATACAGCATTATATACATAGCCTTGACTTTTAACATCAAGAAAAACAAGGCGGGTTCCAGCAGGATCAACAAAAATATCCGTTATACCCACTGCATGTTTATAATCATTTGCCAATGTCCAATCTTCAACACAAAAATAAATCAACTGACCCATCTAAAAAAAGTTTTTACAAAAATTACTGCAGAAAATAAAAAAAACACAAAATTACATCGGTGCCATAAATCAGAAAATCCGTAGTGAGTGCATGACAAGTTATAACAACATTTGGTGAATTTGAATCTGGGAATATAATACTTTCACGATCTTCATGATTGACCTCAGGTTGTTCTATCTGAAAACCAAAACAAGATCTTTTAGTATTTAATAATTTACTAATAGTAATGTAAGTCATACCATATGTAACTGTATTTTTCCTTCATATAAAACTGAAGCGTATTCAACATTAAGTCTAACACTGGTTACTACACCAAGATACTGTCTATCTCTCAGTAAAAGTGGAGCATCTTCCACACCAGCTTGGGATTTGGTTAAATCATAAAACCAAGCCTTACTATTCATACCAGCTGCTAAATGATAAGGACCTACAGCTATGAAACTTGGTTCAGTTTCTAATGATATCGGTATAGGTGTCAGTTTTGTCTAAATGAAAGACACAGAAATAACAGGAAGTAATAATTTAAATTGTTAGTGTTTACCCTATCTGCTGCAAAATTGTACAAGCTAACTTCAGCAAGACTTGAAAGTATGGCAATTCTTGCTCCTGAAACAGCCCATAATGTAGGCATATATGAAACGTAAACATTAAGAGATCCATTTCTTGTACAAACAGCCAACAGTTGTCCATCAGCACTCCAACCCATTCTTTCAATTCCAGTTTCTTGGGCTAAAGTAAGGACACTTGATGTTTCTTGTAAATTCGTTATATCATGAATCTTTACACTAAAAATACATGACATTAATAAAAAAAGGATTCCATAATGGCAAAATAGGATATAAAAGTTTAATGCCTAAACACTTTTCAGTCATAGATATTACCAAATATTACAGTAAGGACCACGCTGATGTTCTTGCAAATTTGTAGGTAAATTCAACATTTTGTATAAATTGTCAGCAAACTCTATGAAGTTTATGATGAAGTTTGAAATATCCAAAAAGTTAGACAAATGACATTCACATAATACCACAGCACACAAAAGTGAATTTCAGTAGAAAGAATATTTTAAATCCGTAACTTTTATGATCTCCCTGTATATATAATTAAAGAGTCACTTAATTTCATAAGAATACTAACATGTTATCACCACAAGATGCTACTTTTCCAATAGCATCACATATGGCTATATCCGTTAAGGCATTTTTATGATTCCTAACTTGAAAAAGCTCCTGTCCAACTTCTTTTATATGGGTTGATATAGCAATAAAATAACCAGCACTGAACCCTAGCAATATGTAACCATCGCCAAACCATTTGTATGCAACTATAGAACCATAATGTTGCTGAAAAGCCAATTCTATTGGATTTTCAGGGTCCAGCATGTTATATAAATATAAAGTACGTTTTCCCACAACTAAACTGACCTGAAATAAATTAAAATAAAGCATTATCCCTTTGTAAGTTTATGAATTAGTATAAAAAAAATTTAAATGACCAATCAAAAAAATATTAACAAGTAGAAATTAGATGAGGATAACACATTACTGGGATAAATGGAAACAGATTGAAAGGTGAGAGGGAAATCCAAGCAGTAAACGTGGGAAATTTAGTGTACATAGCCCGGGGAGACCCTGGGAAGTGTCAGGAAATCCCTAGGAAGTCCGGGTACTTCGTGGGTAGTCTAAGGGATATCCAGGTATTTCCTGGGTAGTTTCTGGAAAGTCTTTCAAATGGGGTACTTTAGTGTACACAATTTTTTAGCGTGGTTTACCCCTTAGGCAAATCAATACTGAAGTGCAAAACTTCTAATTGCAGCTTTAAATTAAACATTTACCGTATTTTCTCCTCCAAGCCTTTCATCTAACTTCATTTCAGAAAATTGAACATCCGTTGGTTCAGCCCTTAATGCGACAACTCTTAAAGTATCACCCTCAGAGTTACTGATTGACAATGTTTTATCCTCAGAACCCAGAGCTAAGAGATTTTCCCTATTCCATGAACCACAAGAAATCTTTTTTGTGTGTTTACCAATAATAGGTATCCGCCTAAACAAATTATTTGGTTAAACATTTTAAATTACCTGACAATTATGAGAAACTTGAATAATGTATAATAAGACAACCCAGTAAATTGATGAAGACAATCAGAAAATTATATTAGGTATCCGTCTTTTAGGCATTTTAAATTTTAAGCAGTACTAAAGTTTACCATGGGGAAACAGAATTTTATATCAAATTTTTTGATATTCCTGCTCCCCACATTAACACATAAGAATAATTCCTTCGCATTTAGTATAAAATTATTATTCTACATTATTCCAATTTCATTTTTTAATTAAAATTTCTAGAAAAGAACTAACTTAGAAGTAGCATGATTATAAATTGAAACATTCCCTTTTGCAGTACCAATAGCTAATACAGGACTAGTCTTTGCCCATAAAATACAAGTCATTGCATCCCTTAATCCAATATCTACAACTTGTTTCTTCGTTGCATTAGCATCCCATAGAGTAAGTTGCGCTGATTGACAAATAATTCCTAATATGTCTCCATCAGAATCCCATCCAAATCCAGTACACAATCTTAAAAATTATAATTTAATTTAATATTCAGTATAAACTTCAGAAGTATAGGTACCCTTGTAATCTAATCCGTTCCTGTATTTGCCCATATCGATCAAAAATATTAACCAATGAATCCACTCCAGTTGTAGCTAAATAATTTCCTGATCCTCTTTGCCATGCTATGTACAAATCCCCTAATCCATGGGGTTGTTCCAAGCGAAACAGTAACTGAAAAAGGGTTTTTAAAGGTTATAAAGTGAATATTTACAAATATTTGAAAATAAAATAAATTACAGTACTTAAAAGAATTCAAGGTGTCATACGCACCTTCTCGCTACCCATTTTTCAGGAAGATACTGAAATTTAATCAATTTTAACCAATTTTACCATGTTTGTTTGTGTTTGCATTCCAGAACTGTCAAAAAGTCACAAAAGGGTTACTTGCCATTTGTCAACACTTTTGACGTTTAAGACGTCATCTAGCCAAGCAGCCAATCGAAATGTAATAAAAAAATTGATTTCATACGTTTAGCCAATGAAAAATCGTTATTGTATGGATTTTTATTGTGGTCCTAACTGTAGGTGGATGTTATAACCTAGAATAAATTTAGAAATTTGGTAAATATGGCACATAAAAGCAAAGAAGTTAGCCAAAAGGAAGTTGTGCAGGCTGTTGTAATTACAGACAACTTTGAAGATGATTTTATCCCAATAAGTAACGATACACCATTGGTATTATAATTTTTAAAAAATGATGCAATATTGCCTTTTTGAACAATTATTCATGTTTCAGGCTTTAATCCCGCTACTTAATGTTCCTGTTATCGATTACACATTAGAATTCTTATCATTAGGTGGAATTGAAGAAACATTTCTATTTTGCTGTTCAAATGTTGATATAATCAAAGAATATATAAAGTTAGATTTCGGTGACGTAAAGTGAACTGTTCTATAAACCATTATGTTTTAGGAAAAGCGTGCAAAAATCTGCAGGATGGTCATTAACAATGAAAGTAAATGTTATTGTATCGGAAAGCTGTAGATCTTTAGGAGATTGTATAAGAGATTTGGATTCTAAAGGATTGATAAGAAGCGATTTCGTACTTTTAGAACCAGGAACAATAGGAAATATTAAATTACTTCCAATTATTAAAAAACATAAGTAAGGGAATAACTTTTATTTATCTAAAAATCCACCAGCTTGTGGCTTCCCAGGTGTAAAATGCTTTGTAAAATATTATTCTCTTGTATAGTGAAGTGTGTAAAACCGACAAAGGTGCTGCAATGACTCTAATACTCCAAGAAACTGGTGTAGGGCAGACAGGGCGATGTGCTCATGAAGAACTAATGTTGGTTTCTACACCAAACAATCGTGTATTATTTCAACAAAAACTTGGAAAAACAAATGCAAGGAAGATTGATCTACCTTTGGTAAACTTCGATATTATTAAACAAAAATGAATAACAATGATACACTTTTCTCTTTTAGGAAATATTGGTTGATAATCCCACAGTAAATATTTTGCATAATTTAAAAGACACCCATATTGCTGTATGCTCATCATCTGTACTTCCCCTTTTTACTGATAATTTTGATTTTCAAACTAGAGATGATTTTGTTCGAGGATTATTAATGAATGAGGAAATATTAGGAAGTACAATTTACTGCCATCTAATTAAAGGCAGTCAATATGGAGCTGCTATTACTAATTGGCGGATGTATCAAACTATTAGGTACCTACTTAAAATTGCTGTTAATTAATTATTACTAACATGATTAATTATTTGTAGTCGTGATATATTACATAGATGGACATATCCTCTAGTGCCTGATATGGGAATATCAACTCAACAAAGAAATTATATCCACCTAAAAAATAATATTTACCGGAATAAAAATGTGCAACTTGCTAAGTAAGCTATTACTAATCCATTTCCATAATATTAACAAAATTAATATTTATTATAGAAATAGTAACCTCGTAGAAGATGTAATAATAGGTGCAGGTACTTCTGTATTAGATAATACTCTAATAACAAGATCAGTAATTGGAGAATATGTTAAGATTGGTAAGAACGTGCGTATTGAAGATTCTTTCATATTTTCCAATACAATTATCGAAGATGATTGCATTATAACGCATAGTGTAATTGGAACTGATTGCGTTTTAAAACTGGGTAGTAAAGTTACTTGTGGAAGCATTTTTGGTAAAGGTGTTCATCTACCAAAAGGTTCATTTATAGAAGATAGTTTAATACAGTCGGAAACACCTGAAGAAGGTAAAGTTAATATAAAACTTATATTTGATGTACCATGTACTTATATTGTGATGAGTCAAGGTCTCAGTATCCTAATCTCTGGCACCTTGTAAAATAAATCCAGTCTCTTTACTTTAGATTTCTCAAAAAAGCATAGAGACTGATTATGTTTTTCTTATAAAAGATTTATTTGAACAAATACAATTTCAGTTTGTGACAAGTTAGGAGAGAAGGCATACAGATTAAAACATACGGATGATGGTGAAAATTCAGATTCAGAAGAAGAAGGTTTAATAAAGCAATTGTCAAGATTACATATTGGCGATGAGGATCTTGAGGAATCGGATGATGAAAGTGTTGAATTTTCAAAGAGTGACGAAGAATTATCTTACACCAATTCACCTGTACCTGACGATACAAACTGTATGTATTTTGTAACTTTACAATAGTTTCTTTAATCCACTTTTGTATCCACTAACTAACTACACATTTTCTTTATTTATTCTCTAATGCAATTCACTGGGAGTAGATACCTAAGTCCTAGTACTAGTAAAAAGTAAAATAACTTTAAAGGGTATTTTTTAGAAAACAAATTAAAATGTTTAATCTTTCCTTAATAAATTTGCTAATAATATGCACCTGCTACATGCATGAATTTTCTGTTGTTTCAGTATTCTTAACAGAAGTAATCGACAGCCTGGCGAGAGGTTTTGAAGATAAATTACAATGCGATAACTTAATTCTCGAGATAAATTCTTCACGATATGCGTACAATGTCACTGTTAAAGAGGTGACCCTATTTTTTAAATTTTAATTTATTTTCAAAATCTTTCAGCATTTCAGTTTTTACATTTGGTGTATGAATTTTTAGGTAAATTTCAATGTTATAAAAGCTATTTTAACATTGCCATTTCAATTGTTCGCTGGACAGTCTTACTTACATTCGCTACGGCCCTTACTAGTTTACTTCTCTCCGATCCTGAAGAATTATATACGTAACAGTAATGCCATGGTGGATTGCCTTCAAGCTATAGAGGTAATAAATTTAAAAATAATTACAAAATTCCAAATAAAATTTTATTCGTAATGGAAATCCTTCAAGTTTTTTTTGAAAATCGTTTTACAGGAAGTAGCAGGTGCTAACAATGAATTAAATGAATGTGTTGCTGCAATATTAAATTGGTTTTATGACAAGGACCATTTATCTGAAGAATCAATTTTGAATTGGTTTTCGGAAATAGAAAAAAACACTAGGCTTCATGCACGTATTGAACCTTTTATCAGTTGGTTACAAGATGCTGAAGAAGCTTCTTCATCAGAAGATGAATAAACATTGGAAATTTTCGTATTAATATTTACTGCCTTTTTAATGGGATATTGTTTTCTTATTAATAAAGAATTTATGACTATCTCTTTAAATTTTTAAACCTCGTCAACCTTCCTGCTGTGTCCTCACAGGTTTCCACTTCCCACATCACTCTTTTCCTTTCGATTCCTTATATGACTGAATTTTTCTTCCAACCCCTACATAATTTTTTTGTACAGACTTTGTTACATTTTTTTCTTCATTCTTTTAGTATTCCATCCCTTTGTTAGCATATATGTTATTTTATGAAACCGAATCTTTTGAATTCTTTACTATAATTATATTAGATTTAATATTATTTTAGTTTCAGTCCTACTGAAGATGGGAGCTTAGTTTCTGAAACGAATCGGTAAGCAATTTTTAAAAGTTTGTCTTGTTTAAACTTTTTGTTTAGCATTATTTACTAGCCCATTGGAATTTGGTACAGTTCGTCCCACTCCCTACATCAGTTGCTGACTAGACCAACTACCCTCTGAGCACACCACTTCCGGCATCAATATCAGGAGCAAGAAATATTGGTAGGTATGTTAATTTTGTTCAAGGGTTTAAATTATTTATCATGTATAACTACTACAGGTTGAATTCTGCTTTTTATTTCTTTTGAAAAACTAAAACTGTAGAATTATATTTCCTAAGTCCTCTGATTTAAATGCACCACGCTGCTCTATTTTATAAATTTTGTCTATAGGGAAAGCTATTTATAAAGTCACCATTTATGGGAACAAGCGGCATTTATTGAAATCCTATAAATACGCTCATGTAAAAAAATCGGATGATACCTACCTGTAAACTTTCTTGTAACGAGGAATTCGGCTATTGCGACGAAAATTTGTTTCCCAGTTTATTTATGCGGTTACAACGACGATTAAATAACAAAATGTTAGTAAAGTTGAATATCCTTACCTGGAACAGACTAAGAAAAATAATTGAATAGTTTACAAAGGTCGCGGAATTATCGGGCACTATTTAGGTACTGTACTTTTTATCGCCTATAGCGACTAGATTTTCAGTGCCCCTAGAATATTGTTATAACTGAATTATAGTGAAATTTTCAATGTAGGTATTATTTATATTGTGAGGTTTTGAAAAGTTTTACTTTTTACAGGAAGATGTTCTTCTTGCATCTCCCTGTTTGTTAGATTTGGCGAATCTTTAACTGGAACAGATCTGAGTGAGATCTCGATGATAAAATATGAAAAACACTAGGTATTACCTACTAGGTACTGTACCATGTTATGTATGGCCAATTAATAGTACTGATAACAATAATATAACATTACAATCGGAGAGTTTTTGTGAACTTTATTCAAAGTGTATCAAAATTGGCCTGTATAACATTTCAAATATTTTTGTATAGTAGATACTACTATATAATAAATTATAAGTGGGTCAGAGTTCAGTAATACTGCGATAAATTAATGTATGTAATAGATAACAATAACTAAAATTATTTAAACTTACGATCAACTATTATTAAGGTAGGTACCTATGCTCGAATAGTTTGGTAAGAAAAGAAAAAAAGTATTCTTGAAAGATATTAATTGTTTTGCGTTTTACTTACTTTATAGACAATCAAAAATTGTTAGTTTGTGTTAGAGCATAAGTACCTACTTCTGAGAAACCTAAATAAATATTTCCTGAGGGGGTTTGCGGCTTTAAATTTTTTTCTGAAAATAAAAGTGACTAACATTTTTGAAAATAACTGCTTTTACACTTCTTATGAAATATCTCGTGAGGTCCATGTTCTTTTAACAAAATAAAAGTGAAAAGCCTTTTAAATTTAACATTGTGGTGAAAAGCCTTTTCCATAATGTTATTTCTAGCTATCAGTCATAATCCCGCAATTTTAACTGATTACTATAGGTGGTAGGCTATGTCATATATTTATTGAAAATTGTTGGTAATTTGTAGAATAGGAACAGAAGTTGGTCAGGGGCCAATCTTACGGTTTCCTCAGCTTCTTCGTTTCCTTAGTTGCCTTCGAGATCTTTTATTCAAGTAGACGAAAGGGGATTGTCTTTTGAGATATCTTTAAAATTTTCGTAGCTGTGGATTCGAATCCAATACAGGATAGTATTTTATTGAATAAATTATTTCCGCCCCAATCATAGCACCGCCTTTTTGAAATTGAAAAGGCTTTTCTCTAGTGTGCCATTTTTATTTACATGAATTTTTATTACGTCTGCTAAACTTTTATTGGGTGCCTCTGAAGGTGTAAGAAAAAAATATAACATAACAAAATAATTTTAAACAAATAGACCCAGTTTTTAGAATATTATATTTGGATTCGAAGTTAGAAATTTAATGGCGGTTAATTCAAATATTTTTTTATTAAACTACAATTCAATTCAGACTAATAATTTATTCAAATATTGTTAACTATTATTTAATATCGTTCTGTCTACAAGCAGATAGAGCGAAATCTTTCTATCGTTCTTTGCCCATTTTCCAGAAACTTTGACCTGGTGGAGGCGTATTAATAGACCTCTCTAATCTTATGTCACATCCTAAGATTAACATAAAATTATTATGTGGTAAAAATAGAAACTGGTTCTAGTTTTTGTATTTTAAAAATAAAATAGTACTTTAGTATTATAGCAACTTTTTTTAATTAATTTTTCTTAATAAATTCATCACCTGATGTTTTTTGAAGGACAAGTAGTGAAATCTAAAATCTAATCTAACAGGATCATGTGAATTCATTCTGCAATAAATTATTGAGAAAGAATTGTCTTTAAAAAAATGAATTTCATTATCTCATCGTCCTATTAACATAATGGGATAGAATACATTAACATAAACAAACATTCATTCTTTTGCCTTAGATATCTATACAGGGTAGGGTAGGTACCTACCCCAAAATATTGATAGATTATTATTATTGATTGGCATGAAAAATGCTTCGATCGTTAAGGCGCTATCGAACATCAAAGATCTGCAAAATGTTTCTATTTCTTTTTAAATGATAAATGATTAGTACTTTTAGCAATGGGAATTACATTTGGAATGTGAATTTGTACCAAACCTTTTAGAAATACGGTGCGTAATTTAAAGGGGCGCCTACTCTTGATTGGGTCAGATTATCGTATACGAAGTCCGACAATTATAAACAATGACCCTGATTGAATATAAACATTTGTTTCAATTATTAATCAATTATTGGCATGTGGTCACCTTCCATGTATCTTTCCATTCTTCTCTTCCTAGCAATGCTGCAATCGTTCAGGATAGGGTTAAGTGCGCCATAATGTTCACTGTAAACTGAAATATAATGTTCTTTCACAACCCTTTTGGTTCGAAAGAGAAAATGTAGAACTGTGGGAGGGTAATAATACCCCTCTCTATTCTGTAAAACGTAACGACTTGTTACAGCGACTCGTCCACCAAAGATTGTCGGTGTTTGAACGATTTTTCGTTGTAAAGTTGCTATGAGAGTTAATGATAAGGGTCACCAACGATTGTCGTTAGCTAACGAGTCAGTCGTGAATGACTTTTTACAGAATAGGGGTGCTATTATGTAGCTGTAACACGAAACTTAGCTGTAACGATTCGTTAACAACTCTTCTACCAATCATTGTCGGTGTCTGAACTGAACATTTTTTCACTCTAAAGTTGTTATGAGAGTTATATAAGAGTCGCCAACGATGATCGTTAGCTAACGACTCTGTGAACGGCTTTTTACAGAATAGGGTGTAGATCTGGTGACTATATGGGCCAATGGGGGTTGCAGTAACATTTCAATGTATTAGAATGGGGGGAGGCATTATAAGGGTGCAAAATTCGTTTTTGTATCCGCGCGTACGCATACATGGATTTTCTTTTTGACTCTGGTAACTATAAGTATGCTTTAAAAACTGCAGGAAATTGTTTACGAGAAACAGTCAAAAAGATAGAAATTTGCATTCTGTATCCAAAAGTGCGTTCTCATTTTGACTAAAAAAAAAACTTGCAAATGTTTATAAAATGGATTTTTATACAATTTTATATCCTACTTATACGTAAAAACACTGTGAATATTATATTTCTGTATGAATAAGTAAAAAATAATGCTTTATCATTTTCTTATTCAGGGGCGGACCAAAAAATTTTCAATAACGTAGTAGGTACCTACCCTATTAATTTTTGTTTATTTATAGATTATTATTATTGCTGGGGTAGGGTTTTTTTTTCCTACATTTAGGTACGCAGAATTAAATATTTATAAATGTTTCATCCTCATTATGTGAATTTGAAAGTGTATATTTTAGACCTTTTTAAAAATTCACGCATATTTCAGCACTTTTAGATGTAAAAACTTTTCGCTGCTTCTCTAGAACAATTTCCTGTAGTTTTGAAAGCATGCACCATGCATCTGCACCAATTTACGTCCAGGGTCAATTTTGGATGGTTTATTAATTCTTAATCCTATAAATAGTCTTCTAGTCGTCGTCGTTGATCTGTAGTACCATAACGTCTTTTAGTTTTAGACGCACAATGTAAATCACAAATAAATAGGTGACTCCAAAGAAAGATACTAAAAGTAGCACAATAAATTATGTTTAGGGCTAGTCCGTCACTGCTACTACTTGAGAAGCGATAAAGTTTAGTAAAATAAATTGTTTAATCATGGTTCATGTACTACACATTTTTGTAGACCAATAGTAAGCAAGGTCTTATTAAAGTAGTTAAAAGAGTGTTATCGGCCTCGTCTACAATAGATAGTCAGGTAAACATGTGAATTCGTGTACAATATTGTATAAAGTCGTAGATAAATAAACTAAACAGGTAATTATATTTAGTTGTTAAATAATAACTAATTTTACAAAAAGTAATTTCTTTAGGATTTGAATTTTGCGCGGTTTAGCCAATTACGAGAAACCTTAGTAGTGCCCCCAAACGGCGAAATACGTAATTCCGGAATTGTCAAGTCAATCAAAATGGCAGATGAAACACCAGCACCAGAATCGGGCGGTTTCCTTACGAATATAGTTTTGGAAATAGTGCAAAGTCCTGTAAATATTGCGTTAGTAATTGCAATAGCATTTTTGGCATATAAAATTTTAAAACGATCCCATGCTGTGCCTGCATATCAACCTCCAGAACCTCCACTTCCCAAGTTAAGAAAAGACTTTACAGTAGAAGAACTAACAAAATTCGATGGAACACAAGAAGACGGTCGTGTGTTAGTTGCTGTAAATGGATTTGTTTATGATGTTACAAAGGGTAAAAGATTTTATGGGCCTGGTAAGTGATTTAAAATTAAAAAATTAAAATTCAATGTTATACCCTGACATTTACATGAATTTCAAATTTTAGGTGGCCCCTACTCTGCTTTTGCTGGCCGGGATGCTTCCAGAGGGTTAGCTACATTTTCAGTTGCGTGTAAGACTGATGGTTATGATGATTTAAGTGATTTAAATTCAATGGAAATGGAATCCGTTCGAGAATGGGAAGCACAGTTCAAAGGTTTGTAATTTATTCTCTTGAGATTTGATCGTGTTCACTATTATAATATCTATTTTTCTGGTTCTTAATCATGAATAATTATGCAATTATCATTTGAATATTCTAATTACGATGTAGCACTTAATGTGACCATGGTTTTTATACCCAAAAGAAGTCGTTTCACTTTATTTTAATGCCATCCAAAAATTACTTACTATTAAACTTGGCGTTTGCAATCTACAATGACAAATAATTAAGTTAATATTAATTAAGAAAGCTATTCATTAGTTTTCACCAGTTCTGTAATGGTAATATCAGGAGACGTATTCTTGAAACCACTCGAAATTTTGTAGTACACGACAAAAAAAATGTTTTCCGACCCTTTATTTTTACTTGAATCCTTATACATACATTCTCGTATCTAAAGTAATCGGTCAAATGTTTCCTATGTTACAAAAATTAAAAGAAGTTTCATATTGATGCAAGTATTTTAGAATGCATTAAAACCAAATTTTATTTGTAGAAAAATATGAGTTTGTTGGGCGTTTATTACGACCTGGTGAAGAACCCTGCAATTACTCTGAAGATGAAGAAGAAGAAGAATCGAGTGGAAATACTGCTACACCTGGTAGTGGTGGTGATAAGAAGAAAGACGAATAATTGAGTGGTGTTGGTGTAAATTTAAGTCTGAAGCTTAAGCTTTTAAGCTGTGCTTTTTTATTCACATTTTTACATTGGTTTTTTAAATTTTGTATCAGAATTAGTTGGGAGTATGTAATTGTACGTTTTAAATTTCCTACAAGCTACTTAATATTATAGATTTAAATGCATTCATAAAAAATTAAGTACACTACCAAAAAAGATGCAGAATACACTTTATGTGTTGGTGTATACGTATGGGAAGGGGATATATCGTACTTTATAAATATATATTTAAAAAAATATACCAGTGGTGTCTCGTATTTTGGTCTTCTAGCTTTACAAATCGTAATTAATTCTCTCCAAGGAGTTTTATTTTTAATACATACTGCATCACACCAGGAACATGATTTATTCCATTTCTGTACTGATGTCAATTTTTTGTTCCAATTTAATAATACCAAGGGTCAAACATACATTCCTTTTATCCTCATTTTTGATAAATAAAGGCAATGACTACTTGTAAACATAAAATATTAAATATTTTAAAAGAAATATGTAACGTTATTACCAGTAAGTTTTGGTACATTATAATATAATATAGAAAAATTATTGAAGAAATTCTCTTCATTAAGAAGTCTTCAAGCTTAAGCAGTCAGGTTTTAAAAAGTTTTTCAGGTTGTGTAAAGCCACGAGATGCCACTGCAAGAAGTAACTACATTAATTGAGTCTTGCAAGTTACAAATATTTATAAAATGTGATAGGAAAATGAAATTTAAATCTGAATTTATTAATTATAACTGAAGGTGTACTGTAGTGCAGTTTTATGACCATAAGAAGTAATTTAGAAATCTTTATTTTTATACTTATGTACATCAAACTTAAAATTTAAGTAATTGAATGAAAATCGTTCCAATTAAAGTTCAGAAAGAAAATTGCCACTGTTCTCAGGTGAATTAATTTACATTAAAAACATCATTTTTTTTAATTAATTTATTTTATTATCAAAAATTTTTTAAAAAATGAAGCTAGTAAGTACAAATTTATCCAAAAAAGACCGCTTATTCTATCTCTCTACCTGTATGTGAAGTTTCTAGCACTGTTTCTGATTTCCTTTACTCACAAATTATTTACTATGTTTAAAGTAACTTGCAGTTTCAATTCTAACTAAATAAATAATGAATTTTAACTTCCAACACCTTTAGGAGAGATTATTTTTCAAACAGGTTAAAAATATTTTTGAAGAAGGAAATACCAAAAACGGGAGGGGAATGATGGCATATGTATTTGTGCAATCAAACGGGTTGAAACAAATAATAGAGATTATAAAGAGAAAATGTTTTTGCATTTATTGATTTATTCCATTGTGTTGCACAGTTCCTAAAAATATTGTGAATTAATTTTTTACTTTTTTTTTAAGTCACCCTCATATTCATTAACGCATCCTGTCTTGCAGCACTTGATTGGAATAAAATTTCTGGACAAACAAATGGATGGGATTATCTAAAACCTCTGAAGTTAAAATAAATTTTTACTTTTGTTCCTTCAGATTGAAATTAAAACTAAATATTTTAGGAATATATGCACGTTTGTTAACAAAATTTATTTTTTGGTGCATTCATCAAATATTTTAAGATTGGATAAATTGCAAAAGCATAAGGAGAAAAATTAATTTGCATTTTGTGCATTAAAACTAGTTGTGGTGTAAGTACTGTGAATATGTATTCCAAAGATTTTTAACTCTTACACTTCTTTGTAATAGCACTTTATTGTATAACATCTTAACACACTGCTTAAAGGAAACGTAAGTGTGAATGTTTTCTAAAAAAAATACTAAAAATTTTATTTTAAATTATAATTTTATTATGTACTTGTATTATGTTGTTCTTATTACATTGTATTAATTATTGCATTAAGTATATTGCTACATTTAAATTTTTTCAGTTCTTTGCTTTGAGTTACATAAATGGTGTAGGTGTTTTTTGGGAAGTTTGTTAATAAAATCATTCAATTTATTGTGCATTTGTGTTAGCCTGTATTCATTTATATTACGAAAATAAGTCTTAACGGGGAATTATTCTAAAACTGTTTCTTGGCATAGTTGTTATTCTTCTTCTTCATTCCTTTTACTTTCACGAGAGCATAGGGTCCCATTCCTAAAGTGAGTAGTTAAGGAATGGTAGAGTTGCTAGCCTCAACACATCTTAACTCTTGTTCGTGGCGTAGGTAAAAATAATTAGCTTCAGAACCACATTAAATTAACCAAATTAAAATATTGTTGCAGGCGAATTATGGAAAAATATCTCCCCCCAGGCCCCAGGTATTACAAGATTCATATGACGAGTGTGATACTGTTGCATGCAAAATTGATAGAAAATAAATAGTATATTGTACAACTATATTCACACGGGCGTGAAGGTTGAGCCGCGAGCCGAAGGCGAGTGGCTTAACCACGTTATATATATTATATATATATAGGTATTTTTTTCTGAAATGAACGCCCAATGAAATTTTCAACACATTTACAATCATACCTACTCATAATTTCAATCGCGTTTGCTTGGGTAGCAAAACAAAAAATTAAAATAGACCCAAGCACTTGATTGACTTGTATTTTGACTTGTGTGTAGAGAGAATTTCTGACGTATTAGTAAAAAGCAACAAGAAATCAATCTCCAACAGGAAGAAGAATCTTAAGAGGGTCCTAGAAACACTAGAGTGATAATCTAGCCTAGGTGTATATATAACGAAGAAACTAAAGTTAGTAAAGTATAATTCTAGATCGATTAGAAAATATTTCCAAACTCATAACTTTTATGAGATTGAGAACTCTTAAAATTCACATAGGTACATTTTTTCTTTTCCCATAATGAATGTGGGTAGAATTTTTTTGGCAACTATGCTAGACATAACTACTATACTACAAGATTTTTCAAACCAAAAGTGGCCACCGTCAATAACTTTCAAAACTATTGTTTGCTTGAAAATCGCCAAGATATGTCAACAAGGGGGACATCTTTTTACGTAAAATTCGGATGATCAACTTCTTAACCATCACAGCCCACCCCCTCTAGGTCCTACCATGTGTGGCACATCGTTGGAAAGGTAATTTCATAAGGAATTCATTCTTCTATTTAATTTTTTATTCGCTTCAAAATGAGATATAAAAAATTAAAAACTATATTTCGTTTATTTTGGGCTAAGCTGCTATAGATGCTTTTGTTTCACCGCAAGTTTTCGCAGATGTTCGTTCTCACTTGCAAAGTCGTGTATTATTGTATGGAAGTTAACGGAAGTCATTTTGAACAAATTACTGTTTTTATAATTTTTTTATGTCAATTTGACGTGAATAAAAAAATAGATAGTAGAATGAATTTCTTATGAAATTGCCTTTCCAACGATGTGCCGCACATGGTATGGAACCATTTGAAGTTTTAGATGGGTGCAGGGGCGGATCTATAAGTATATGGGCTTCTTGGGCTGTAACCCAGGGCACCGTGGATATAAAGGGCCCCCAGCCCCAACTGAAGACGAATTAAATTACGAATTAAAAAAATAATTAAAATTTTAAAAACTCCAATTTTTGAGTATAGGGGGCTTAGCATTCAGAGGTTCTGAGGAAGTATTTGATTAATTAGGTAGACCCCTAAGTAGTGTTAGCCCAGGGCCCCTCAAATTCACGGTCCGCCCCTGGATGGGTGCTGTGACCGCTAAGCTAAGGGGTTGATGATAACTCCCGAATTTTACGTAAAAAGATGTCCCCCTTGCTGTCCTAACCAGCCCCAGTCTCTTGCATTTTGTAAATACCTAGCACCTAGCAGCAACTATATGAGCTGATTGTGAGATTCCTTGAAAAACATTTTTTTGGTGTATAATTTTTCTGTAATCATTAAGGACAGGATTTTTATGCAATGAATATGCTAATATACCTACAATGCATGTAGGTGGTACTCGCGAATATAAATTTAATTGCGAAAATGCTTTAAAAACTGCAGGAAATTGTATAATATACATCATCATTTTCATCCAAGTGTTGAAATAATCATATATTTATGAAAAAATATGCATTTATATGCACTTTTCATGCATAGAAATCCTATCCCTAGTAATTACCTATTTTTAGCAGCCAATTAAAATCCAAATTTACTATTGTAGGTATTCATGTTTATTAAATCGATACTCGTTTATTTTTTATGATTAATTATTATCAAATAATGAGTAGTATTATAATACTCTAAAAAAATATCCTAATTAAATTAAAAAATCATTTTAAAACGCAATTTACAAAATCATAAAATTGAATGAATTTTGATTTAAATGTATTCAGATCTTTTTACAAAATTGTCTTTACTACATTTACAAAAAGGAAGTTCTTTTAAAATTTACGGACAGTTTTTTAAAAATTGCGCTCAAATCGCCGATGGTTTTTTGTTTGAATTAATTCTTTAAAACAATTGAATTAAGTCAAAACAAAGCAAGCTTACTTTCTGAAAGTTTTACAACTATTTTTGAGTTTTATTAAATTTTTCAGCGACTCTTTCTTTTGTTTACGTTCTATTTTTAAAATGTCTACTGGAGTATTAAGAATAATAATAAGAAATGGTGGTAAAAATATTGGGTAATAAATAAAATATAAATAAAAAAATGATTTTGGAGTAGCCGGCGTTTTGAGAATTAAATTTCGAATTTTCTTTTTGTTGTTGCATTCACTTTCTTCGGTTGCGCTTGTTCTCTACATTTCTACAACACCAAAGCACAGGTCCCAAGCGTCAAGGTTTCGCGATTCGGAAATGCTCGTCTTTCGTAGCAATGACGTCACTTATGACGATTCAGTACGTCACATGGTTTCTTCCGGAGCCTCAAGCCCAATAGGCTTCTGTATTTGCATCACGTGCTCGAAGGTAACCAATCATGTAGACGGTACAATTTAATAGCCAGAATATTTCTGACAAGCGTAGAAAAAGTTTCATCAACAGCCGCCATTTTGCCTGTTTCAGATCGTGTTGAATTTTGGATTAATTCTTCAAATTATTGTTACTCATGTAAATCGAAGGGGCCTTCTCTCGCCTAATTTGGGGTTAGAAAATCATCTAGTAATCGAAGCGGGTCAATGTGTGTTATAAAAGTGTCAAAAAGTCGAAAAGTGTGACTGATTCAGTTCGAGATCATTGTGCGATTCTGTCGGAAGATGGTGAGAGGTAGTCGCGGAGTATAGTCGACCAGTCGGACTAGTCGAGTTCATGATGGCCGATGGTTGACTCTTGTTTGATAAATATGTGCCTTGAGAGATGCATCCACTCTCGAACACTCGGTACATCGACTGTTTGGCATCGTTTCTATCGTATTTTTGATTATAAATCATGTGCATCGTCTTCGAATCGTAATAAATAGTGAATATAGTGTAGTGTCTTGGTCGGCCGCAACATTGGGCCAGTGCCTCGGCTTCAGCTTTGGTAAACAGGGGATTGCACTGATTCTGTTATGGCGGATCATCTTGTAGATGGGCCGCCAAGTGCTAAGCGGCAAAAACTGGACCCCTTTCAGGGGCCATCGGATACCTCCGGTAAGGAAAACCTTCAGTTCTGTTTATTTTGTATCAGCATGTTGTCCTGTATATCTGGCGCGCGAGAAGGCGTTCCTGTAGTTTGACATGTTCCCAAACAATCCATGCAAAACACTACTCTTAAAACAGCTGTTTATCGTGTATTGTAGTGCATTCGTTGTAAATGCTTCAGAGTTAAACTATTTGCAGTATAATTTCACCCTATCCCCGATTTTATAACGAACCTCCAAAACTTGACATAATAAAATGTAAACAGCACTGCTCTTGAACTTTCTGCATGTTTGAATGTGGTATTTTTGCCTCTGCATGTGTGTTTTATTTTACAATTTATTTTTATACAGAAAATTTACTTCACAGCCCTTAAACTTAATCTAACAAAAACCTAAATTCTTATTATTTTATAAGTAGGTGATGGTACTTGAGAAAAAAAATAATACTGTATTATTTACCTAACTATTAGTGTCGATGCAACATGCTTTCAACAACTACGGCTTGGGGCCGGGACAAGGCCTGGGACAAACACTGGGTGGTGGGCAGCCCGATCTTCTTCAACAATGGAATATGCGTCAACAGCAAAGTAAATACTGCCTCCACTACCTCATTATAACTAATTAAACTTTTTTTTTATATATTATAACATTCGTAACCATCTGCCTACTAACTCAAAACGTCGATTGTTTGTACATAACGAAATGTCTAAATAAAAGCACCTTAAAAAGCTGCATACACTTTGTATAGCTGTAGATGTATATTTACCAAAAATTTATGTATATATTTTGTTCATGAAGGCATTTGCACTTGCATAAAATCGGTAGCAAATAGTTTTTTAGTGCTTGAACTATATTAGATGTTTTTGCATCAGCTATTTTAAAATTTTCATTTTGAGCATTTCAATTCAGCTGCTACGATATTATGTTTCTTATTTATGCTGCCTCAGGGTTGTTTGTCTTTTCTGCACTGATTGTTTATGGATGCACAGACTTTGGTGTAGAGCTTCTTCTACTTGCACTTATTGCATCACCAAATTCATAAATACAGACTACTGAGCAGATTAAATCGAAATTCACTATTTTATGATTGCTATTACACCCATTTATAAGGTGCAACTGACATATATTACTACTACCATTAGTATTTATTCTATTGTAGCTTATTAGACCAAAATAATTTTCCCACATACTTTTTATATCTATCCGTTGTTAGATGGAGTTTAGACACAGAATTTGTATCTAAAGCAAAGCTCAGGAAACTCGATCAAAACAGATTAACTTCTGTTGATAGTTTTTCTGAATTTTTACCTTGCCTTACTCTTGTTACTTAAAAAAAAGATATGTAGTGCATTTGTGGAGAATTTAAAAAATGGTTTCTCTTACTCCTTACGGCCTAGTACTGGTCTATTTCTTGTACCTTGTAACCAAACTATTTTTCTAAACAAAAAAAAAGTATTATCAACCATCTGCAAATACTATAGTGTAGAATAAACAAACAAGTCTGTTGTACCATATAAGTATAAACATAATTTACAATATTTCGTTATGTCATACAAATGATAATTCATTAATAGCAGAGGTCTTTGTTAAAGCAGGGACTTTTACAACTTATTTGTTCTGTATAGATGTGCTCTCTAATATGGACATGTTTGATTTGGAAAACGATTTACCTGATGAGCTCATGTCTTCCGGGGGTTCTTGGGGCATGGTCTCGGATCCTATGGGCAATAATAAACCACCTGCACAAGGTCCTGGACCTGGTGGTTTACAAAATGGAGTTGAAAATGCTGATGGTACTAACACACTTCGACAACAAATGCAACTCAGTCATCATTTACTGCAGCAGGTAATATAGAAGGACTTATTATTAATACATACATCACATTTATCACATCTGCATGTTGATCAAGGGTAGTTAGTTTCTTTGTTGCTTATTTTTTTACTCCTTCTATTCCGATTATTTCTTATGCTATTATTTGCGAGGATTCAGGGTTGGAAAACGTTTACTTTAGTTTTCTTATTTAATCTTAACCTCGCTAGATTAATATTACAGTGAGCAGTCTGATGTATCTTTAAATGGTACATTGGTTTACGATCTGTATACATTTTCTTTAGAATCAATGATTCATATTGTATTAAAAATATATTTTATTGTTGATAACACTTCAATACACAATGTAACTTTTGTTAGTCTAAAGTATACACAAATATTGAGTTTTTCTTTCAACTAATTTCTTTGCATTTCTGTATTATAACATTTTTTATTGTATAACTCTTGTTGATTTTATAATTGCATTGCTATGAGGATCTTATAAAAGAATTTTTCTTTATCAGGGAAACAAAAGTCTAGTAGGAAATGCATTGGCGATGGCGGGAGCACAGCTGGGCAGTAAGAGTCCAAATCTTCAGTCTCCACCAAATGTATCTGTTGCTAAAGGAGTCTTAGATCCCATGTCTTTAGGTAGTCTCCCGTCCAGCATCCCTAATAGTGTGGGGTTGCAATCGATTGCCAATAATGGCAGTTCTCCTCAAGTCATGAGTTCTATACAAGGTAAGTATTTTTTCAAGTTTATTCATCAAATCTTATTAGGATGTTTTAGACTAAAGTGATTTTATTTTGTTCAGGTATGAATAGCAGTGTAGCGGCAGTTAGTGCAGGAGGCATGATTATGACAAACAGCAGCATGGGAACAATGGGAAACATGGCTGGAGGAGGCCTGGTAGTATCCAGTAGTGTGAACAAGCAAACACTTACTAACACTACTAGTATGATGACCCCAGGTCAACCTCATCTCGCTTCCAATCATGCAGTGCCACAGGTTAGATATCTTTTTGTATGTACAAACAATTATTACTAACTTTAAAAAATTTTGTGTATCTTTATAATATACTTTTTTATTGACTTGTTTCAGAATTTTAATGTTAAATTTAAATTATTTGCATAAAGAAAATCTTGTTTTATTTGAGGGTTCAGGGAAGATTTCTTATTTAATTGTAACCTCTCTGTATTAGTAATTTGAAGTGTTTTATCAGATTACAATCTGCACACTCAAATTTCCATTTACTCTCAAGAATTTGTAGTGCCTACTTTTATAAACAGAATCTCTATACACTTTACCACTACTGTGAGTCATTGTTCATAATATAAGTATTGTATAGAGATAATTATTTCAAACATTAATGTAGATAATGTATAATATTTATATAAATCTAAAAAAAGACTGTCACTTTTGTTTTATTTTTATTAATTACCTGAAGTCGGATCAGGTTGTGTGGGAGCTCTCTTAGTATGAGGCAAACCTAGCTCTTCGGTTATATGAGGGTCATCTTTCATACACTACTGTTTGTGTTCTTATAAATTAAAATTGTATTACTTTACAACAGGGTATGCAAAATGGGCCGATGATTGCAAGAACTGTTGCAATGCAACAACATATGAATACCAGAGCTCCTGTCCCTCATGGTGTACACACAATGGGTCCACGTATGCAACCACCAGGAATGTTACAAATGGGTTCTGTTGGTCAAGGAATGCCTGGTAATACTTCGTATGCTTACCCAACTCCTAGTCCTGGTGGGCCACAAGGAATTCAAGTCGGTGAGTTATTTTATTATATAAATATAATAGATCAACTATAAATAATTACTCAAGCATGATTAATAAACAAAACTTTTAAGTTAATCATCCAAACAATATAAACATTTTATAGTTAAACCCTTGCTTAAAATGTTTGGTAATTATGTTAATTTTTCAAGGTGTAGTAGCCCCACAACAGCGTCCAACCAACATAGGAATACAGCAAACCCGTTTTGGTGGTCCAGCAGGTCCAGTTGGTCCTACCTCGGGTGGAGAAGGTGGTATGGCCCAAACACAGCCTCCTGCACCATCACCAGCTCAGCCCCAATCAGGTGCTCCTACAGGTACCCAATCTGGCCCACAAACAGCTACGCAAAATCAAGCAGGTACAGGTGCACCAGCTGCTTCAACAGGTAAGATTAAAATTGTTATATTAAATATTCTGTATGATTATTTGATACCTTTTAGATCCTGAAAAACGTAAGCTAATTCAGCAACAACTGGTGTTATTATTGCACGCCCATAAATGTCAACGACGTGAATCACAAGCCAATGGTGAAGTTTGGCAATGCACTTTACCACATTGTAAAACCATGAAAAATGTTTTAAATCATATGACAACTTGTCAAGCTGGGAAGAGCTGTTCTGTTCCACATTGCAGTTCTTCACGACAGATTATAAGCCATTGGAAACATTGTGTTCGGAATGACTGTCCTGTTTGTTTGCCTCTCAAACAAGCTGACAAAACCAGAAATAACCCAAACAGTAAGTGTAATATTTTAATATCATACCAAAAAATATTCTATACTTGTTTTTTTATAGCACCTGCTAATCCTCCACAAACCACACAGTCACCAAATCCCTCCGCATCTGATATGAGAAGAGCATATGATGCACTTGGGATTCAATGCCCGACAACAGGTGCTACACCCACCCCAACAGGGCTTCTACCTAATGCTCAGCCAAGACCAGGATTACGGTTACCTGTTGCTGGGGGTCCTACCATACCTAATCTTACAGCGAATATGGGTGGTGTGAGAGTGCTTGCACCACCTCAAGGGCAGGCTGCACCTAATGTTAGTTTACCATTAGGAAGCGATCCCAGTTCAACACCAACACCTAGTTCTGCTGCTCAAGTCGCTGCTAACATACAACAAAGTGTTTCTAGTGTACAGCAACTTTTCGGCGTTGGAGCTGGTGATGCACAAGGGCAAAGTGTTGTAAGTGGCTTATTTTATTTCATATTAAGATGAATTGTTTATAAGAAATAAATTTTGGGGGTGCTTTAAAAAGAACTAAAAATCTGTAAAAATTCAAGCACAGGCCACTTGACCAGGGATTTTTTAATACCTCATAGAATCTGCATAAAGGAATGAATGTGATATGTGTTTTGGAGTAAATGTCGAAATTTTCACCTCTTGTAATATAATGCGAGGGTTCAGGGTTGGAAAACGTTTTCTATAGTTTTTCTATTTAATCTTAACCTCGCAAGATTAAAATTTGCAGTGAGCAGTCTGATGTATCTTTTAAATGATGCATTGGTTTACGATCTGTATACATTTTTGCTATAAATGTCTTTTAGAAAATTTTTTACAACCCTTGTAATATTTTATTATTAGCTTGGAAGTGATGGTCGAATTCAATTACCGAGTGGTCTGCAAGCGGGACAAGTGACAGCCACACCAGTGCAAGGTACCAAAGAGTGGCATCAATCTGTTACACCAGATCTGAGAAACCATTTGGTTCATAAATTAGTTCAAGCAATTTTTCCTACACCCGATCCTCAAGCAATGTTAGATAAACGTATGCATAATCTTGTAGCGTATGCCCGAAAGGTTGAAGGTGATATGTATGAGATGGCAAATTCGCGTTCGGAGTACTACCATTTACTAGCTGAAAAAATCTATAAAATTCAAAAAGAATTAGAGGAAAAAAGACAAAAACGTAAAGAACAACAGTTGCAACAACAGCAGCAACAACAAGTACAGCAACAGCAGCAGCAGCCCGAATTAAGACCTGGGTTACCTGGTATTGTCCCTGTTCCTAGACTACCTGCGAGACAACAACAACCAGTTTTACGAAGTAATTCACCTGCATCTCTAATTGGTGGTCTAGCAGGTGTCATAAATCAAGCTGGTAATCGAATGATGTTTCCGGGACAAAATGCTACTCAAAATGCTCAACCAAATGTAGTAGGATTACCTGGGCCTAGTCCAACGGCAGTAAATAACCCTAGTTTATCTCCATTTGGACAGCCCATGTCTCAACAAAGTGTTACATCTGTAGGGTCTTCTACATCTCAGTTTACTACTACAAATGGTCCTAATTTACCTTCAACTTCACCTGCGGGTGGGCAACAACAACCTTATAATGATGTTATAAAACGGCTTGCACCGTCTCCTTCACAATTTGGCCTCCAACAACAAGGTAATGTTCCAGGTCAAACGCAAGTCAATAGTAATACAAGATTAGCTAATTCAACTTCATCTGATGTCTCTTCTGCTATTACCCATGGTGGTATGGGAGGACCTACTTCAGTGAATTCTTCGAGAGGACCTTCTCCAGCTCCTGCAACTCCAGTTGTATCGTCCCCAGTAGCAAGCCTTGGTAAGTTTAACAAAAGCAACCCCCGAATTTATATCTCTAAAGTGCATATTTTGTCTTAGGTAAAGGTATGAGTACTTCAGAAAGAGCAGCACTGACTAATAGCAATATACAGCGGTCTTCAATGTCATCTCAAATGGCGGCGATCACAGCAGCCCATGAAAAGGATGAAGAAGCATCGCCACCTTCCGCTGGCGGAATCAAAGGAAAACTAGATACCATGAAAATGGAAGATACTTCGATGGATATCAAACAAGAAGATGGTGAATCCAGTTGTACAGAAGGTGGGAAAGGAATTAAGACTGAAATTAAACATGAATTCAAGCACGAGTTCAAACATGAAATTAAAACCGAACCAATGGACGAATCTGACATTAAAGAAGAAGTTCGGATGAAAGGAGAACCTCCAAGTACACCTGATAGTTCGGCTGATATCAAACCAAGCCCTGCACAATTGGATATGGTTCCGCCATCAGATAAAAAACGTATATGCAGTAAGTACTTTATTATAAAAATAATTAGTTCTCGGTAACCACAAAACAATTTCTTTTTTAGTTTTTAAACCAGATGAGTTACGGCAGAAATTAATGCCAACCTTAGAAAAATTATATAGGCAAGATCCAGAGAGCATTCCGTTCCGGCAACCGGTTGATCCTCAATCACTCTGCATCCCAGATTACTTTGATATTATTAAGAAACCAATGGATTTATCAACTATTAAAAGAAAACTTGATATCGGACAGTATCAAGATCCATGGGAATATGTTGATGATGTTTGGTTAATGTTCGATAATGCATGGTTGTATAATCGAAAAACAAGCAGAGTCTATCGTTATTGTACAAAGGTAAGTCACATTTATTAATATACTCCAATTTTTATGTAAATAATTTATTTTATTTTTCTAGTTATCTGAAGTTTTTGAACTAGAAATTGATCCAGTAATGCAATCTATGGGCTACTGTTGCGGAAGAAAATACACTTTCAATCCACAAGTTCTGTGTTGTTACGGTAAACAACTATGTACAATTCCAAGAGATGCTAAGTACTACAGCTACCAAAATAGGTATGTGCATTTATTCATTGGATTACAAGCTGATTATAAATATCAATGCCAACAAAGACGTTGGTTTCCAAAACCTAACAAACAATTAATAATCAGAAAGATAATTTTATTTCAAGCTCTACTTTGTTGAAAACCATAAAATATCAATTTTAACTGTAAATAATTGCATTTTATTTGCTTCATACATATTTGCATATCAGTATGTCAATTTCAAAAGCATGTAATATACAACTGAACAATTATTTACAGTTAAAATTGATATTTGTTTATATGGAAAGATTATAAATGAGAATGAGTGTTAAATTTTGTTATCAGAATGTAAAAGACGGTATACTTGCACATTTTGCTTGCTATGAGACAAAAAAGATTTGCGTGTTCTAATATCACAGTTCGTAGTTTGAGCATGGTATGTCTTTTAATGTACACGAAGGTAATGCAGATACTAAAGAAATTTGATTTAAAAAAAATACAAAAGTGGGCAGTAAATTTCAGTATTTGTATTTTTTTTAATTATAAAAATTGTCTTATTTTTACCAGAAGATCAATTTTTGTTGCTGTCATCTTCAATTTTTTTACCACTTCCCAGTCCTGTGCCACTAAACAAAATCTTTTAGGTGGGTAAACAATTGAAAATCACTAGGTCTGGACAGTAGATGCTTAACAAAATTTCTTTTTTTTTTCTATTCATGTTGAAAACAATAAAAATTTTATATGCCCATATATGCATAAATGCTATGCACAAAACTTTTTTAGTATCTGGATTGCCCTCAAACATCATCACCTCACAAATGGTTGGGTACATGTTTGTGTTTCTTAACCCAAATTACATTGGGGCCTGTACATGTTGAAATTTCACCTGTGGGAGCAATCAGTCATATATCTGCGAGGGTTCAGGGTTGGAAAACTTTTTCTGTAGTTTTCTTATTTAATCTTAACCTCGCTAGAATAAAATTACAGTGAGCAGTCTGATGTATCTTTTAAATGATACATTGGTTTACGATCTGTAGACATTTTTATTATAAGAGTCCTATTTGTGCTATCAAGAATTGATTTTAAAAAGATTTCAGTGGGTGGGACAGGGACTCCCATTAGGGGAGGAACCAGTGTGATAAGGTGTCATTGTTTTTGCAATGGGTGATGTCACAAAATCCTGTAAATAAAGTTTCTGATTTGGTCTTGAAATAATTTCATTAAAATTAACCGACAGAAAATATTAGCATCTATACGCCATCATATTTGTTGCAACTACTACACTGAATTTTCTGTGGTTCATCTTCATATCATACATTTGTGGGGCAATATAATAGTATGACTGATATAATCACAACTAATATTGTTTGGGAGTGGCAAAACACTTGCACCTGCACAAAGCTAACACATTCTTATCTCGTTTCCGTTTTCTCCAACCTGTGCCATTTTAACACATGGCTGTCTTGATGTGCTTTGCCTGAATTTATATGATGACCTGTTGAACAGTCTAAATGCATTTGGACTTGCATCCAACAGATACACCTTCTGCCAGAAATGCTTCAACGATATCCAAGGCGATACTGTTACACTTGGTGATGACCCTACACAGGCCCAAACGTAAGTAATAATTTTCTATTTTATAATTATTCTGAATCTGAAAAGTGTTAATTAGAGAATAAATTTTCATGAATATAAAATATTGTAAAGAGAGAGTACAGGGTGCCCCAATTTTGATGTCCATTTAGGGCATCTCAGTAACTATTGTGAGGACAAAATTGAGGGGATATTCATGAGCTGATTTTTTAAAACAATTTAGCATTTTATTATTATTTTTTCAAAGGATAAGAAACTTAAATCTAAATTGCATGCTTTTTTTCGCCATTTTAGAGACACCCTGTATATTTTAGCATTTCTAATAGATCTTAATTTAAAAAAAAATACTTAAAAGTTAAGAGATATTAAAACTGATCTAATAGCCACAAATTAAGGACACACAGGGTGTTATATTGAAAATACCGTAAGTTACATATTATTTGATCTTCTATGTTTTTCTGATTTATTTATTTTTAATCCATAAATAAATTATTTGTATAATTTTTCTATTTTTGTCTGTATGTACCCATAAGGCACATGACCTTTTCAGTCTAACACACCCTTAGTATGTACTAATATTGTATTGTTTCTACAGCGCCATCAAGAAAGATCAATTCAAGGAAATGAAAAATGACCACCTTGAAATGGAACAGTTTGTGCATTGCAACGAATGTGGTCGCAAATTACATCAAATTTGTGTTCTGCATATAGACTGTATATGGCCAGCCGGCTTTACATGTGAAGAGTGCCATAAAAAGAAAGGAGGAAAACGAAAAGACAACAAGTTTAATGCCAAGAGATTACCTACAACAAAGCTTGGAGTGTATATAGAAACTCGGGTTAACAATTTTCTTAAAAAGAAAGAAGCCGGTGCTGGTGAAGTGCATATTCGTGTAGTGTCTAGTTCTGAAAAAGTTGTTGAAGTTAAACCCGGTATGCGCAATAAATTCGTAGAAAGTGGTGATCTCTGTTCTGAATTTCCATATCGTGCAAAAGCACTGTTTGCATTTGAAGAAATTGACGGTACCGATGTTTGTTTCTTTGGCATGCATGTTCAAGAATATGGATCGGATTGTCCAGCACCGAATACGCGGCGTGTTTATATTGCGTACTTAGACTCTGTTCACTTTTTTAAACCTCGACAATTTAGGACGGCAGTGTACCATGAGATATTATTAGGTTATATGGACTATGTAAAACAATTGGGGTATACAATGGCACACATTTGGGCTTGTCCTCCTTCGGAAGGTGATGACTACATTTTTCATTGCCATCCACTGGAGCAGAAAATTCCCAAACCAAAGAGATTACAAGACTGGTACAAGAAAATGCTCGACAAGGGTATTATTGAAAGAATTGTGCTTGACTACAAAGTAAGCAAAGACTTTTCTTCTTAACTAAACATATTATTATTTATATTTTATTTTTTATAATAGGACATCCTAAAGCAAGCAATCGAAGATAATTTACAATCTGCAGCAGACCTTCCTTATTTTGAGGGCGACTTCTGGCCTAATGTATTAGAAGAAAGTATTAAAGAATTGGATCAGGAGGAAGAAGAAAAACGTAAACAGGCTGAGGCTGCAGAGGCAGCTGCAAATGCAGTAAGCTACAATTTTGCTACTGTACTTTTATAATTTAATTACAATTTGAATATTTTACAGATATTTTCAATGTCGGAAGAGAGCGAATCAGGCGCAGATGGTAAAAAGAAGGGTCAGAAGAAGGCGAAGAAAAGCAATAAATCAAAGGCAAATCAACGAAAAAATAGTAGCAAGAAATCTAATACCCCTCAAACTGGCAATGATCTTTCCACCAAAATTTTTGCAACCATGGAAAAACATAAAGAAGTATTTTTCGTTATTCGTCTCCATTCTGTTCAATCTGCTGCTAGCCTTGGGGTAAGCATTTTTTACATTACACGTCATTTTTTTCATAAATACTTTCTTCTGAAGGAAATCTTTTTTTAATTAAATGCGAGGATCGAAAGTTACAATATTTTTTTCTAGATTGTAAATCTCATTTTGATTCGCAATATTAACTGCAGTGAGCAGTCTGATATCATTTATTATATGATATATCAGTTTACTATCTGCGTATATTTGTTAACTATGAAATTTTAGAAACACTTTGGCTTTGTTTTACCTCTTGTCCACTCTTCAGATTGTTTTTTCATCTGAATTATATAGTGGTGGATCCAAATCTAACGAACAGTTACGAATTGATGCAAAAATGCCCTTGGGTTCTACTAGAAAATTTGCAAATAGTTGGAATAGCCCACCGTGAGTTTGTTTTTGGCCAATTTGAAGCATTTCCAGACTTGGTGACTTAGCCACGCCCCTTTAGCTGTTCTGTAGGCAAAAATTAATATATTTTTTTGAATTTCCCGTATTACTGCATGTAAAGAACGTTATCCCAGTTAATATCAATCTTGGTAGCTATCTTCCCTTTCAAAAAATAACATTTCAGATAAATAATTTGTCTATGGTGCTACCATGTATCATTTTTGTCATTTGTAACCTTAATTATCAAGAAACCCTTGTAAAAATGACTGATAATTTATTCAAAATGTTTTCAAAATTAATTATCATGTTACAGCCAATTCAAGATCCTGATCCGTTTATAAATTGTGATCTCATGGACGGTCGTGATGCCTTCCTAACAATGGCCCGAGAAAAACATTATGAATTTTCCTCACTCAGAAGAGCGAAATATAGTACAATGGCGATGTTATATGAATTACACAACCAAGGACAGGATAAATTTGTATACACATGCAATAACTGTAAAGGACATGTTGAAACAAGATACCATTGTACAGTTTGCGACGATTTCGATCTTTGTATCCAATGTTATGAAAAAGATGGTCATCCTCATAAAATGGAGAAACTTGGTTTGGATCTGGATGATGGTTCATCGCCAAGTGATCAGAAACAAGCAAATCCACAAGAAGCTAGGAAATTATCAATTCAGCGTTGTATACAATCGCTTGTACACGCTTGTCAATGTCGCGATGCTAATTGCAGACTACCCAGCTGTCAAAAGATGAAACGGGTCGTGACACATACCAAAGTTTGTAAAAGAAAGACTAACGGAGGTTGTCCCATTTGTAAACAACTTATTGCCTTGTGCTGTTATCATGCCAAACACTGCCAAGAAACTAAGTGTCCTGTACCATTCTGTTCTAATATTAAACACAAGTTAAAACAACAACAACTTCAACAAAGACTGCAGCAGGCACAGTTATTGAGGCGGCGTATGGCTGTTATGAATACAACTCGTACTATGCAGCCTGCCAATACTGTGCCTGGTGGAAACGTACCTGCATTAACATCAGGAGCTCAAAATGTGGTACCAGGAGCTGTTAGCCCTGCTAGTTCGATGAATGCGAATGCAATGTCGAATACCGGTATGGGAATGCAGTCACCTCATCAGCCTGGCATCGGTATTAAACCTGGTACACAAACACCACCAGCCAATGTTCTCCAGGTTGTTAAACAGGTGCAAGAAGAAGCTGCCAGACAACAGCAACCCCATGTGGGATATGGTAAACTTAATCCTGGAGCTGGTGTTCCTGGTCAAAATATGCCGCCACCTCAAGTACAACGAGCTATGAGTCATTTAGGAACAGGGCAAGGTAAGTTTTGATTGATGATTTGTAGTGATCTAATAATATTTACACATTTCAAATATCTTCAACAGGTGGAAATTTATTACCTATGGAACAATGGCAACAAAGATATCCTGGTGGTGCTGGACAAGGTTTACGGCAGCCTGGTCCACAGTTGATGCAGCAACAACAAGCTCAATTAAGTGCCGGACCAATGCAGGGTGGTACACCAACTGTCAGACCTGGCACTGCAGGCCTTAATAATCCAGGAAATATGATGCATAAACAAGCTCTTCAGCAGTTAATGGCAACTTTACGATCACCTCAGTCTCCTGATCAGCAACAGCAGATCCTCCAAATACTTAAATCAAATCCTCAACTTATGGCAGCATTTATTAAGCAACGACAGGTAAGTTAGACATGGCATGAGTGAAAATTTTCTTTTTGTGAGGGTGTATCAAAAATAGGTACATGTACAGACTCCTGTCTTTGCATAATTTGACTTTGAACCCAAATTGTTGTTATTATCCTGTGGTACCTCCCCAAATACCTTTTCTGGTGTGTATATATTGTTCTCTACCACGGGTTTTAATATTTCTGATACACCTTGTATATAGTTTCAGTATTTTGGTAATTATAATGACTCCGCCTTTGTCATCTTTTTAAAATTTCATTACTGATTGTTAGAAGAATTCCTGGAGATTAATGGTAATATACAAAGTCCTATTTTTATGCAAGAAATGAGAGTTGGGAAATTTTTTGCATTGTTTTTTTAATTCTATTTTAATCTTGCAATATTAAAAAATGCAGTGAGCAGTCTGATATCATTTATGATATGATATACGAGTTTACTATCTGCATACAATGAGTTTTCAATTTAATTTGAATTAATCAGACCTTCAATGCTTATTATAAAACAGATTTAGGTATTTTTCGCAATCATCATTGCTTTGGGTGCTTTACTTATTATTTTATTTTATTAAAAGGACATAACAAACTTAAAATTTTAGCAATTACCGCAAATTCTATAAAAACGAAAAAAATACCACAGAGTGATGTAAACAAATGATAAATAATAAAGAAATGCATAAAATAACACGTTTGTCATGAAGGGAATCAGTTCAAGGTAGGTTTTGCAGTCTTATGGCAGCCCGCTGTAGAAAATTGGTTTGAAATAAATATTTGTCAGTCAGTCAGTCATAAATAATTCTGCTTTTGTTATATAGGCAGCTTATCCCTGTAAACATGTAATATTTTATCTGGCCGGTAATTCTTTACTGCTTCTTGTGCCAGCGATGTCCACCTGCCACTTAGAGTTGGCAACACTGGGGAAAAAACTCATAAGAGTAACATTACCCTATACTTTGTACACTGCAAACCCACCTTGAACTTCACTACACGTCTATTGAGGTTCAATTATTAGCAACAAGGGTTGGGAATGAAATCAAAGCATAAGCACACAGTTGAACTTTCGTAAGATGAACTAACTTCTACTACAACATCACATCATATTATATTACAGATCTCAACATCAATCATGATATTAAAAGTTGGTGGGGGTAATAAAGATGAACAAAAGACAGATCAGTCTTGTTCTTTATTTTTATTCGCTTTTCTGTTATAGTCATTTCATCAGAAATAAATCATGTGTTCTAAAATGTTTTTGCAGGGAGTTCGAATCTTCCAAAGGGGCTTATGTAATTTAAATTTTAATTATTATCTTGGACACTTTACTATAGATTTGTAAAATTTGGTATAAAACTTGTACTAATAAATCCTACGACGTAAGTAACACAATTGAAATACAATTATTTAAACCAACGACATCGCAAATAGGGGGGAGATAGAGACTAAATCATAATATAATTTTACGTAAAAAAAAACTGGGCTGTAGCTCTGTTGAAATCATTTTAGGGCCCAAGTTTATCTTTTAAAAATAAGAGATATAAGAATCAATTCTGAAAGCATGTCGATTTTGATTATACAGGGTGTTTGAAATTTAACCCAATGGCATAAAAATTTAACATGGCATCCATAGAAAATATGAAAGTTGATGGTTAAGAAAAAAGGAAACCAAAAAATAATACCTTCAGCTGCTAGAGATAAAAAAGTTGTCTTAAGAATGTATTTAAAGTTTCCCCAATATCTTTTTTAATAAAAAAAAAATAAAACACGAAAATCAATTTTGTTTTAGATTTTTCTATAAAAACGGAAACGGGTGCAGTTGGGTTAAATTTCTTTACGGGCATAGTGTTGTTATGGATAAAATTCCGTGAAAGTGCAGAATTTAAACCTACCCTCTATCCCCATGGTTGACCGCGAATTTGAAACACTCTGTATAGATCTATACCACAACTTATGGTGGTCAGTTATTTCATTCTGCTTTTGTAGACAACTTTAGTAATGCCTAATGCAGTTTTGCCTTTACCTTTACTCACTTCCTTGGATCCTTACTAATTTTCAGATAGATCCTTGCTTCAAGTATTCCACGTGAGTGGTATGAATACTCCACTTAAATGAACCCTTTCCTCTTCACGTGAAGTAAGAGAATAATCCTTTTTAAATCAACATGTGATCTGTCCAGTAATTTAATTGTGATTCCGCAGGCACAGGCTCAAGCTCAACAAGGTGGAGGAGCAGGAGTTGCTGCGTCGCCCCAGCAACTACAGCACATGTTGAATCAACAACAGCAAACCCCAGCCCAGCATCAAAATCGGATGCAGATGCAACAAACCATGTTGGGCCAAGGACAAGGACCCACTCCAGGGCCACCCGGTAGTCAACCAATGACGCAGCAGCAGCAACAATGGTACAAACATCAACAGCTGCTCGTAATGCAGCAACGTCAACAACAGCAGCAGCAACAACAGCAACAGTTTCAACAACCTCCTGCACCTCCATCGTATCAACAGCGTTTGCCTGCAATCCGACAGCCACATATTGCCTCATATAACAATAGTTTCTCTGAACAGCAATATGCGCCCATGCAAGGACTGAAGCCTACGCCTCCACCAGTGCCATCCCCTCAGAGTGTCATGGGACCACCACCTGGGGGCATCTCCGTACAGCAGCAACAACAGTTAATGCAGAGTGTACGCAGCCCGCCACCTATTCGAAGTCCGCAACCGAATCCTTCGCCGCGACCAGCACCCAGTCCTAGGAACCAGCCTGTACCGAGTCCTCGAGGACCACAACCGTCTCCGCACGAATTAGCAACTTCCGAGATGCTGCTTAGTCAAAATCATTCGAGTAGTTTACATCCGCACACATCTCCCGCTAGCCAAAACCAAGACGGTGGTGAAGTACCTCCGATGACACCCCAGGACCAACTGACAAAGTTTGTGGAGCAGCTCTAGTGGTGAGTGCTGGCACGTGCACTATTTCCTCGGTCGGATTAAAAAAGGTGGTGCTGTGTACCGTACAAATTGGGACAATGGTTGTACTGTGTATACTTAATTTATTATGTAGCTAGCAGTCTGGCAGTTGTAATATATGTATAATAAAAATAGATTTTAATACTGACTGGACGCTATATATCGAGTCCTGTTACGTGATTTTAAATATTGTACATATGTTTAATAATAAACTGTATTATAAATTATAATGTTAGTGAAATGTTTACCTATCATGTGAATGATACCTAAAAGTATTTGGCTTTGCGAGGCTGTGTTATTTATCTAATGGATTGTTACCTACGAAGGTACTGTGCATAGCTACGCACCGTTGCTATTTGTTTTTATATGCTACGAACGTGACAAGTTCTATGATAGTGATGCTGTATTATAGTAGGCAATTTTTACCGAGACTGTATGTATTGTGTCGGTAGCTATTGTGATGGAGGCATAGGCCCCTGATTGTTTTTATATAATATATTTATAATTTATATATTGTCTTGTTTATCATATGTTACATTCCACGGCCGTGGGGTGGTGCTGGCATCTGACAATCGTGACTTCGCCAGTGCAATACTTACACCACTCTCCCTCCTTAATTTATTACTGAACATACATTTGAATCAAGTAGAGTAATTAGTGTTAAGTATTATTCAAAGAAAATAAAAAAATATATAATACCTTTGTCTTTTATTTTTTACTTTTTTCACTTGTAATCCTACAGAGTATGTAATGTAATTTCTTTTGTACCAAATATAGATTGTGATTACTTAATCTTTACTTTTATATCATTTTATGTTGTATGTCTAATAAAATCACCTACCAAACAATTAAATAAATGTTCAAAAAAAACTTTCATGTCTCCCAAATTTCCCAATTTTGTAATTTTTTAATCGGTGCGGTGCGCAACTGGTTTGGTTTTTACCAATAATCGCGTTTATCTCCACTATTCTGCACCGGGCACTCATCATTAAACTGTGACTTTTATTAACCAGTAGAAGGGTGTTAGAAGTCCGCCACAATTTCAAGCCGTGAATTTAAGATTTAAAAAATCCACTCTTCGTTTAGATCCATATATAAAAAATGGGCTTAAATGGAAAGTGCAAGATTTTTTCACTTCATTTTGCCATTAAATATATCCTTTGAAATTACGAAATCAACGTTCCTAACACTCTGGAAGACCCCTGTGAATATTTCAAGTATAATAAAGTTTTTGTAAAAACTGTGAATACCAAAATTTCATAGTTCTTGAAAGAAAAGTGCATCAGGACTTTTTCAGTAAGTTTATTTAACCATTGCTAGCTTCATTACAAGGTGGGGGAAGCCCCCCCATGATTATTTCCAGAAACCAAATTATTTATTGAAAATTAAAAATAGCTAGATGCGTTTTGTGCATTATTTTTAGTGATTCTGGTAAAGATTGAATTATTTATTGTAATGATATCAGATCAGTGGACTTTATTTAGCAGAAATTTATTTGAAATGGGTCAATGTCATGGTATACCGATCCCTGGCACCTCTCTGTGGTCTATTGTACACCCTAATCGTACTGTATTTTATCTACCAAGAGGGATCTTTATCATGCCAAATATATGGAATTTGATCCTTTTCTAAATTGGGCCATAGGGTTTTACAAAAGATAAAAAAGATTGTCCACAGATTACAAGTAAATTTATTAATTACAATACATAATATTACTTAATAATTTTTTTAGTCTACAATGCTTATAAATAGACTAGCAAGTAAAATTAACTATGGCCACTAAAATTTTGCCGGAACGAATCCTTCTGTGGGACGAAATAATATTGGATCATTCTAGTTGGGGTATTACGTTTCGCGAAGTAAATAAGAACCTGCAAATATAAAGAAAGGATAATTAACATGGAAATCAGTTAATATTTAATTATTATTATAAATACCTCCTCTAATAAGTGCTACAAATACACCAAATAAAACTAGGTTAGAAATCACAGATTCGCGAGTTTTTCTCCTTTCTTCCTCCGAATCTCTACCCCCAAATGATCCTTGTAGTCGATGCATATTAAGACTTTCTGTTTTTAAAAATGACAGATTTTTAATTGTTAATTCAAAATTTTGAGTTTTTAAATCACGTCGTCCACAAAATTACCAAAAATTAATACCAAGGACTGCCAATTATTACCAAAACTACTTTCCAATCCCCCCAGCAGCATACAGGGTGCTCAACGAAACTCATATACACCAATGAGTGGAAGGAGTAAAAAAGATCATGCACATGTGAAAGAAAGAGATGAGGCTTCTGTTCATGCATCTCTTTCGTACACATGTGAATGATCTGTTCGACTACTTCCACTCATTGGCGATTTTGCCCATTGTAATCAGTTATGTAAAGAATCAGGGGTGTAACTTATGAGGAAATAAAGGATAAGATGGTTAAAAAAAGACAATATGTTGTTTCACAAATACATATTTTGTAGTTTCTCAGTTTATTAATATTTTATAAATCAATAAATATTTATGTAATTATCTCAGTAGGTCTTATACGCAAAATAACTGGAACGCTTGTACATGGTAAGAAAGCCAATTCAGTTACAACGGCAGTAACTAAATCTGGTGGAGTAACATCATACATTAAATTTAACGGAGTTAAATAATTACTATTTCGCCAATTTATTAAAGGACTACTGTCTTCTGCTGTATCGATAGTGACTAATTTGTCAGGATCACCTTAAAATATAAAAAATTAAAAAGTTAAATAATAATTAATATTGTTATTGTCCTTACCTATTTCATTATAAACAAAAGAATCTGTCTGAACTCGTTCGCAAAATTTATATGTTTCACAACAAACCAATACAGGTTTCTTATACGCATTGGCGATTAAAGCCACTTGAGCTGTACCAGTTCTTGACATTACGTAACCATTTGCTAATAATGCATGTGCTCCAAACAATACCTTAGTAACTCTGCTCATGACAAAACTTGCTGCGTTAATTAATACATAACTACATTGTATACCAGCACAAACAAGTTTACGTAACATTTCTTTTCCTTCCAATAATGGTCGAGCATCTACCACAATAACTTTAAATTTTTTTCCTTCTCTATGAGCGTCCAGAAGAATTCTTGTAACTAATGATGAACTGAAAAGTGAAATTTTTTGGTAAATACTAATAATTATGTATAACGGCAATGGGTGGAAGTAGTAAAATAGATCATTCTCAAGTGTAAGAAAGAGATGGAACACAGATCTTTTTACTACTCCCACTTATTGCTGTGACAGGTATATAATTAAGGCCCCCTTTATAAAATAAATGAAAGATTTACTTACCATCCGTAAGTCAAAATAACATCACTATTGGATATTTTTCCTCTAACTTGCATACTAATTGCTTCTCCAGCTTTAGCAATTTCGTCTTGGATATATACTTCTATACATTCTAAAAGTTTTGCTCTCTTTTCATTATCGGAAAGGTTAGTATTAATCTGAGTTAAATGTAACTTAAAATGCCTCAAGGCATTTATCATTGATACTGCTAGTGGTCTACAATTATTCAAATAAGCAACACATGTCTGTAAAGCGGATTCAAGGGACCGGCAAAATTCTTGCTTAGGGGGAGTAGTAAAATCTAATATCAAATTTTTAAGAGCTGATAATAAAGCCAAACAACGAGCATTTGATCCTAGTATGGTTTTAGATGAATACTGACCACCGATTTTTAAAAATGATGCATGTACTCCATGGATATTTACAGTCCCAGTTCTTAAATTAATAACTTCAGCATTTTCAAAGTATAAATGATTAAAAAGTGGCACTTTATGTTTATTTACACTCTTAATAATTTTTGCCACCTCTCTTTTAGGGGAAGGTTGTTTATCATCCACAGTTTTTTGAATCGGTTGTTTAATTACTGGTTTTGCTTTGGCTAATCTTTGTGCTTCTTGTATTGCCCTTCTTTGAGCTTTCAACTCTGCTTTACTAGTTTCTTTATTTTCTTCTTTAGCCGTTTCCTTTTGTTTATCTTCCACAAGGGGTTGCTGGTCTGTATTCTTAACATTTGTTTTGCTTAGCCTTGCCTCATGAATTGCTTTACGTTGTGCTTTTAATTCTGCTTTACTTAATTCTTTATTATTATCGGATGATGGTTTTGTTGTATCTTTCGAGTCTTTTTTAATGGGTAATTCTTTCGCAGTGTTTTTATTATGTACAGTAGACTGCTGCGGGGGTGTTACCTCAGTTTTGACTGGCAAAATCTTTGCTCCCTTTGTGGAATCATAATTTTTAGATGGAGTGGTAGGATTTTTAGTTGTGGCTGAAACCTTCAAAGCTCTTCTTTCCTTTTTTGTTAAACCATCTGTTCCTAATTTTTTACCTGCAACAGATGGATGATGCAATATTTAAAAATAATGTCATAAAATAACTGAAAATAATTCATGCATTTACACCAAGTAAAACTTACCCTTGTCAGCTTTACTTTGCTCCATAATTAAATTTTATTATCTAAAGAAGACTTTTTATAAAAATTTAAACATAACCTAAGCTTCTACAAATGTCAGTGTGTAAAAGTCAAAGTAATGCAGAATTTATTTACAGAGGGCGCAACCATTAAAAATTTTCGAAAATATACAGTGTGTATCTGTGAAAAGTTTCGATAAGAGGAGGTTCTGGTTGTTATAAATACCTTAAGATTTTTATTTGATACTCTTGGTTTAGTTTGCAATTATCTATGACAGCTCAATATCAAAACTCGTTGAAATATTATAATCATGGCTTTAGTATTTCTGGTAGGAATAAGCTTAGAATTCTCAAAAAGTTGAAACATCCTGTATATAGAAAACATTTCATTTGAGGGGAATTCGTACTGCCACCATTCGTAAAAGTCCCTAGTAACAGAAATTTCCAATTTTGAATGTTCTGTTTACTGTGTCTTTGACGGTTAGGAAAAGCTTCTACATATCAAGCTTTGTTGGTTTGCGGTGTTTACCCGAAAAAGTGACGTGTTTTAATCAATTTACTAGTTTATTAACATCTTTTACATAGTTTTTAAAGTTCATTTAATGTGTGTAGGTGTGTAAGATAAAAAATACCAATTAACTTATAGAAGAATTATCTTATAAGGAGCATTCTAAACCTAATACAATTATATACAAAGAGTAATAAAAAGAAATGGCTCCAGTCAGAGCACAGAAGAGGAAAAAACCAGTGGAAGAAGAAGAGGACGATGAAGAATCACAGGAGGTAATGGATATGTCCGATGAAGAGGGATCTCTTAGAATTGACGGCATTTACATACCTCCACCACCAAAGCCAGCCTGTACTTTTGAAGCTACTGGGTCTCGGTTAATTATCACAGGAATTAATAATTATTTTTTTAAGAGTTATGCAAACGAACAAAAACTTGGCCCCTTTCACAAGGTAATTACATTCTACTTTTATATCCCTGTTGTGATTTTAAAATTACTTTTTAGTGTTTCAATGCAATTGTGGGACCAAATGGGAGTGGAAAGAGTAATGTTATTGATGCCATGTTATTTGTTTTTGGATATCGTGCCTCCAAAATCAGATCCAAGAAAATTTCAGTGCTGTTACATAATTCAGAGCACTACCCTAATGTACAATCTTGCACCGTTTCTGTTCACTTTGCTGTTATTATAGATAAGGTAAATATCTGTGATTAGTTCTATAGAATTGTGTGCCCCCCTTTTCTGTCCTGTTCGCCCTTTCAAATCATGTCTATTTTCATGCAATGGTTCACAGGAGGGAGATGCTTATGATGTTGTACCAAACAGCGAATTTGTGGTATCGCGGATAGCAAATAAGGATAACTCCTCTTATTATCAAATAAATGGACAGCGAGTGCAGTTTAAAGAAGTAGCCAAACTTCTTCGTAAATATGGTATAGACTTAGATCACAACAGATTTCTCATTTTACAAGTAAGTATTTTGGAAAAATTGATGTAATTTATCTTTCTATTTGTGTATTTCCATTACTAACAATAGAAATATTGTAGGGCGAAGTTGAGCAAATTGCAATGATGAAGTGTAAAGCTCAAAATGAACACGAAACTGGAATGTTGGAATATTTAGAAGATATTATTGGTACTTCTAGGTTTAAGGTAAGCTATACCAACATTCTCGAGTTCATATTGCTGACAAATCCTAAAATTAGACATATTAAGAGAGTTTGTGGTGTAGGTTCCGCTTGTTCAATTGGAGGAGAGGGTAGAAATACTTGCAGATCAAAGAGCAGAAAAACTTAATAGAGTTAAGCTTGTGGAGAAAGAACTTAACGAATTAAAAAAACCTATGGAAGAAGCTGTTGAATTTTTAGAATTGGAAAATACAATAGTAACAGAAAAGAATCTTTTGTATCAATGGCATGTGTAAGTATTACCATGAAGTGATTTTTTTTAAATGTAATATTAATAAAATATTCAGACATGACTTGACTGAAAAAATCAACCATACCGAAGAACAAAAATCGGAAGTTGCTGCAACTCAAAAAGAACTATCCAATCAATTAACTGAGATTCATACAGAAAAGGTAGCAAAAGAGAGCATTTTAAAAGAAGCATCAAAGTAAGTTAAGATTTACACTAGAAATCATTTAATAAACCGACATTAATTTTTAGGAAATATGAAGGATTAGAGAAGAGAAAAGAGAAAATTAAGGAAGCTTTTGATGTGGCAAATAATAAAGATGTACAATTACAAGCGGAAATGGTTCAGCTTAACAAAACTCGTAAAAAAACTAAAGAACTGCTTAATGAGGAGAGAAAAAAATTATTAGATCTTGAACGAGTTCCAGAAGAAAATGAAAAGGTATAAGATTTATTTTTTTTTCAAATAACCACCTGTAGTGTTAATTTTCAACTCCCTGGCTTCAAGCTCCAACAATCTTAACTTTAAAATTTTAACTAGAAAGATGCCCCTAACAGTTTTTATGCTAAATAAAAACCTTTGTAGTATTATCTTAAACTTGTACGAAATTGTAATTGTAATTTTAGAATATAACAGAATGTGAAGTTAAGGAACAGCAAATGACTGTAAAAAAAGAAAAATTAGAAGCAGAAAAGACCAAACTTTTAGCAAGTTTACGAAGTGAAACTCAAGAATTGCAAGAACAAAAAGAAGTTTTACAAACAGATTTGGTGGAGCTCAACAAAGTAGTTGACGAAACTAAATCAGCTGTAAGAGGTTTATCTTAAAATAGTAGAACATGTAATGGATATTTTTTTTTTAGTATACATTAGCCGAATCAGAATTAAAAATTTATGTAAGCAATGAAGAAAGTGAGAAAAAGAAGTTAGACACTTTAGAAAATACCTACAAAACAATTAAACAAACTATAACGGAAAGAAATCAAGAACTACATGAAATAAGAAAAAAAATTCCTTTAACAGAAAAATCATTACAAGATGCAAATAATGATCTTAATGTTGTGAAAGTTCAAGAAGCTGAATTAATAAACGAAATTAGAAAGAAAAGAACATCATTGGCAGAAACTAAATCCTCCATGCAAGCTTCAAGATCACAGGGACGGGTACTGGATTCTCTTGTACAACAAAAAAGAGAAGGAAATTGTCCTGGTTTATTCGGACGCTTGGTAAGATTTTGTATTATATTATAATACATACATATTTTTACTATACAGGGTGTAAAATTGAAATAACATTCATAGTTCAATTTTTTTATAAATGGAACCCCACACAATCAGTAAAATTCCATTATTTTCCAGGGTGATCTTGGAGCTATAGATCAAAAATATGATGTTGCTGTTTCTACAGCTTGTGGTCCTTTAGACAATATTGTTGTTGATACAGTTACAACGGCACAGTGGTGTATTGAATTTCTTAAACAACATGATATTGGTAGGGCTACCTTTATTGCACTGGAAAAACAAGAACACTTACGACAGCGTGCAAATTCAACCATCAACACGTACGTTTTTCTGAACCATCCCATTCAAAACCATAGTCAACAGAATATAATTTATAAGCTCTTCAAATAAATTATTTTTTAGCCCTGAAAATGTACCACGTCTTTTTGACTTGATCCGCATTGAAGATCCACGTGTCAGACCTGCTTTTTATTATGCTGTAAGAGACACTTTAGTAGCAAAAGATTTGGATCAAGCCTCTCGTATTGCTTATGGAGCCCAAAGGTACAGAGTTGTGACCCTTGCCGGACAACTCATTGAAACTACAGGTATTATGATGGAAAATTGATTGTAAAAAAGTAACATTTTTAAATTAATTTAAGGTACAATGAGTGGTGGTGGTAAATCAGTATGTCGTGGACGTATGGGGCAGTCCGTAAGAGTTTCCACCGGTAACCCTAAAGATATAGAACACATGGAGGAAGAATTAGAAACTATGGATCAACAAATACGCCAACTTCGTCAAAAACAAGTTAATTTTGAAAGTCAAATAAATGCTTTAGAACCACAACTTAAGTTAATGAAAATTAATTTGGAAAAATTTTCAATTGAGTTGCAGGTTGGTATAAAATATGAATTATGATATGTACGATATTAGAATCTAAATTAAATTTTTAGTCCTCTAAGCAACAAGAACCTCTTCTTGCAAAACAATTACAAGCTCAAGAAGCCAAAAGTAAATCTACACAAGCTGATCCTGCTGTTGTAAAAAAACTAACAAAAACTGTTAATGAACTAAAAAAAAAGTACGATCGTGCAGCTGGAATTGCAGGAGAAAAACAAGCAGAAGTTGATCAGTTAACTGCAGAAATTAAAGAGAAAACAATGGGAAAAATGAAAACAATGGATAAAAGTTTAAAAGATGCAACTAATACCATTGATAAATGTAAAGCAGAAATTACTAGACTTCGAGTTGGAATGAAAACAGCAGAAAGGTATTAATTTTTTTAATAAACCCATCTCTTAAAATTAATTATCGATTTTTTGTAGAAATGCTAAAAAGTCTGCAGAAAAAATAGCCCAAATGGAACAAGATATAACAGATGCAGAAAATAACTTAAGACAAATGAAAAGTCAACGAGAAGAAATTGAAGTTGATGCACAACAACTTTTAACATCGGTTGAAAATATTGCTGGTAAAATAACTGAAGCTGAAGAGGAATTTGCAGGTAAAAATTTTTCTTGAATTTAGTATGACAAGTTTTAACTTCTTTTTGTATTATTATAGATCTCAAGCGTGAAGTTGCTACTCTGACGAAACGAGAAAATGAAATAAAATCTGATAAAATTGAAATTGATCAGAAGTGCAAAACTTTTGATCGAGCCATCAATGAAAGGAAAGGTGAAATTCATCAATGGAGAGCTAAGGTAAACTTCATAGCGAAAATTAAGTCCTTAGTGAAAGAAACAATTTAGCAGTTTGGTTGTAAGAGGAAAATTGACAGCTAACTCATTTGGAAGTGTTTTTATCTCTTACAACCAAAATGTTAAATTGTTTCTTTCACTTTCGAGCCGTGTTAATGAAAATAAATTAAAAAATATCACCTAAAATTGTAGAGGAACAATCCTATGTTAGTGTAGTAACATAGGAAATCACTTTGGAAAAATTCAAAGCTGGCTGAATTTTTGTATAAACCTTTATTTAGGCGTTTTAAGTAACTTGTAAAAAGCCCTCATCGATATCATGTTGGCGTCAGAAGTTCTTTGAGGTGAAAGGTCACGAAAAACGTTTTTTCGCTAATATCTTCTTTCCTATTGGTCATACGATAGTTTAGGTTATTATGAAAGTTGTAGGCTAAATTATTCTCCATAGAAAAGGTTCTATGTATTTTTCATGTAGGAGTAACCGCTCTCACGTTATACGACTGACAAAGCAGTCACAAAATAATCCCTGCTGTCATTTCCACACTATCGTCGAGGTAGAATGCGGGGCGCCGTTTTCCAAGTAGGCTTAATTGATGTTTTATCAAAAGAATTGATAAAAAAGTATGAGTCTTTGTCTAAACCGTCTTCTATCATCTATAAATTCAGCTAGCTTCAAATTTTTCTGAAGTAAACCCCATTACGGTCGCCGAATCCTACTGGGCTATGTATCTTTAAAGTATAATTTTATCACCATGTACATTTTCAGTTACAACAATTGAAGTTACAAGATATACCAGATCAAAGCATGAAAGAATTAAAAACATACAGTGCAGAGGAGGTAACAGAAAGGGACATACAGAATGTGCAGCGTGAGTTAAATTACAATGAAGAAAAATTAAAATCTGCAAAACCAAATTTAACTGCAATAACAGTAAGTTCTTTTTTATTCAACACCCTGTATAGGGGTGTACAATATCTAATTCTAAAATTTAATTGATTTTAGGAATATCGCAAAAAGCAAATGGTATTTATAGAACGATCTAAGGAACTTGATGAACTCTCTCAAAAAAAGGCTAAAGTGAAAGAGGCTTTAGATAGTATCAGACAGAAAAGAAAAGATGAGTTTGTTACTGGATACAATATTATTAGATTAAAACTGAAGGAAATGTATCAAATGATAACGTTGGGTGGTGATGCTGATTTCGAAATGGTTGATACATTTGATCCCTTTACGGAAGGAATTCAATTCAAGTAAATAATAAATTATGCATTTATTATAAAGTTCTATATTTTTTTAATTATAGTGTAAGACCTCCAAAAAAATCTTGGAAAAACATATCAAATCTTTCTGGTGGAGAAAAAACCTTGTCATCATTAGCTTTGGTATTTGCGCTTCATTACTACAAACCATCTCCATTATACGTCATGGATGAAATTGATGCTGCACTTGATTTCAAGAATGTTTCTATTGTGGCTAATTATATTAAGGTAAAAAGAGGGTAACCTGAATACTAGAGGGTATTTTTGTCCTTCTCGTCATGTGTTTTACATATTTTATTATTTATTCCAGGAAAGAACAAAGAATGCACAATTTATTATAATTTCTCTAAGACCTAATATGTTTGAACTGTGCGATTTCTTAATTGGAATATTCAAAACCTTCAGTTGTACAAAATCACTTTGTATTGATCCAAGACAATATGAAAATAAACAATCAGCACAAAGCACACAACCTATCCAAAATGGGCCTTCGACAAGTGTAGCTCACAATTCAAACGGAGTAGTACAAAACTGCGTAAACGTGGAAGCAAATAAAAGTATTAATACAAATGATAGACTTTTTGATGCAATGGTAAATTCCAAAACACCTGATGGTAGTGGAAGTGATGATGTTGACGAAGAGGAAGAAATTGAAGTTTCTAAATCTGGTTCCAATTCTACAGTAATTGAAAGTTCGATAGTTGAAAGTTCCTTAACGCAAGAGCAAATGGAAGAGGATACTTGTACATAAATATGGGTTCATACAAATCAATATAAATTGTTGTTAAATTGTAATATAAAAGTTTAAATGTGCCTTTTCCTACTTGAAAATATTACTGGCATTTTGTAGATTAAATTAGTAAAAGAGAATGTGTTGCAATAGAAGACTTGGCGTAATTCCAATAGAATATCGATAGTAAGCAAACAAAAATTTATTTTTCATGCAGATAATTTCATAATAATTGTAATTTGATGGTATATTAATTTTATGTAGCTTTAATATTTTTTAATATGCAATAAATTGAATTATAGGAAATTCTAGTTTTATTCCGAAGTTATATTCTCAAATCCTAACAAATAAGTCTTGGGATGTGTACTACAGTACCAACAGTAATTATAAATATGTCAATATTTATGTTATTTTGTTTGTTATATGAAGGTAATGGACAACAGCAGACGACCTGAAGCAGTATTAGAAGTCATCCGAGGATGAAAGGGGTGGAAGTAACAAAAGCATGGAGAGAGACAAAGAGAGGGAGAGTAGGACACGAGTGGGGTAGAAAGAGAAAGCAATATCGAAAAGGTAGAATTTGTGAATGAAGTAAATTGTTTTTATGTAGACTTTTCGGAGGAATTTAGTAAAAGTTTGAATAAAAATAAGTTAATCAATTAATGCTTATCAAAAGTAAAAATCAAACAAAACTAAAAAATTTAAATTTATTTCAGGCGCAAACTTAATTAAAACAGATACAGAATGCTATAGAAATAATTTCCAAATATGACCACAGATGTCGCATATTATGCTGCAAGCAAGAGGAGCAACATGTTTTCCCTTGTCAGTTGTGGTCATGTGTGTTTTGTGTTATTTACTGATCATTATATTTTTTAAAGTACATAATTAATATTTAAAATGTACATTAAAAAAATATTAACGAGTGAAATGTTAAGTTAATAATTGAAAGTCATTTTTAATCATTGCTTCAATATATATTTTTTTTATTAAACTCAAAAGTATACGTTAACCTCAAAGTAAACTTTGTAATTACATTAAACTCTTAATTAAACAATTAAAGTGGACAAAAGTGAGTGTAAAATGGGAAAAGTAGAACAATCTAATGAGGGAGTTCCTGGAATTTCCCCTCAGACCGAAGCAAGCAAATTATTAGAGGCGGCTCTGCTTCAAATGGATGGAATTATTTCAGGTTTGTTATCGTTGTTTTTTATTCATTGAAATTTATCTTTGTTCCTTTTAAGTACACTAGTCCTACCTTATCTTATTGTGACGTATTCTGAAATTTTTGTAAAGGTAATTTTAGTTGTTTGTTATCTACAGGAAAGATAACAAACCATCTGTTTGTTTTTATTTCAGTAGATAACGCAACCGCAAGTTTTTTAAGTTTTTTTTACAGTTCTTTATTCTATTTTTAAACTAAATTATCCAATACAAGAGTTAATCATTTGAAATTCTAATAGAATTAAATGTTAATATCACGAAATGTTTTAATAAGAAGTGCATTATTAAAATTTCTGACGTGATAACGAAACTATGATCTTCAGGGTGGTTATTAAAAAATTACAGTTAGTCTAAAATACATTATTATTTGCAATAACATACAGGGTGTACTAGACAAAATAAAGATAAAAAGGTGTATGAGTATGACTTCGAATGACTCATTTCTTTTGCCCTACCGTACTCGGGTAATAATCTTCTTGTAGCCCTATAGGAGATTCGTAAACTTGCGAAGGACCTTATAGTCCGTATACGAGTCCCGTTTTAAAAGTGAAGACAGGTTAATATTTGTTGCCTACTTAATTCAAATCAGAAGTTTACTCAACCACATTAGTTTTACTCCTCAAATCCCTCAAATATTCAAACTTGTTTTCTTGCCTACAGTACCTACTTTTATTTACATAATATAAGGACCCATTTTCAATTCTGGTTTAAACCGCTTCAGCCAAACTAGAACTGAAAAACTGGCACTAAGTGTTTTTGGACAAAAAACTGCGTTTTTATAAATAAAATGTTATCTGGGGTGTACTGGATCTTTTAATATTTCCTGGTAGTACTTAGACTAAAGCCTCATTCATATTTTTTGTTGTGAATTTTTGTTTTCATTGCAAATTTGAATTTTCTGCCAAATGTAACCATCAATGAAAACAAAAAGAAAAAATCACGCCTATATGAAGGCACCCTTAAACTGCATCGAAAATAATTTTTTTTTACGCAACAAATTTTTACTACCTCGTCCTAATTACAAGCCTCGCTCCTTGTGATCTCTCGGGCCTAAACTGCGGCTTGTTCAAAAAGTTCCACAATTTGTACTTGTAATTCGATTGTAATGTAGGTAAACAGCTTATTATATTCTATTTAATAAATGTAGATATTTCGGAGGGTTGGGGTGGCTTAAGAGAATATTCTTGTATAGATTGGAGTATAGGTACATCTTTCGATCGATAAGAAGTCGTGTTTTTTTTTTAAATTTTGTTTCGAAACTGTAGTGAAAATTGTGTATTATTCTATCCTGCATTCTCTAGGGACCAGCTACTGGAACATGCTACATTTACGTTGACTTCTGCTTCTAAGTACAGTTTGATGTAGAGAATTAGTTGCATTAACTAAAGTCAAAACCAGGTAATAGAGTGTGTCGTAAAAACAAAGAATTAATCCACCGTTACTATTGTAACTTTTCTGTTTTACTATAAAAACCCAAATTTTTGATACATAGTTGTTTATAGACAAGTATTGTAAAGGGTTGCTTTTCTGACGAAATCCTTCTCTTGTTAACATAAAAATTATAAAATTTGAAATAATGCTGATTTTTTTCCAAGAAAGGATTTCATGAAAGCTGAGCACATTTAAAACTATTAGTAAAGGCCAGCTCAAACATGAAGGCAAGCAGAAGCTGAGCTGAAATCCCTATACTCAGAAACTTATTGACCTACTCGGAGCGAGGAGCGAGCCTTGCACGGAATCCTCTAAAAAATTCCCCTAAATCCACACAGTAGATGGGCACATATTTCTTTAAAAACATCCCGGGGAAAAACGGAAAACGGTATTTATAACTGATAGATGGCAGTATATTTTACTTTATTTTTTAATGGATGTGTAATATTAAAAAAATATTGTAAGCTTTCATGACGAATGAGTGAACAAATTTAAATGTTAAAAATGGTCATGTAATGGGTAATATTATATTAATTCATTTAAATTTTTGATACCTATAAGGTGATCACAAAGGTTCAAATCACAAGATCTTGCTGGCTTCAAATAAGTTTATTATCAAAGAACTCCCTTAAACATGATTTTATGAGGGGTGAATCACGCAAGACTTTAGGTACACATCTTGAAATTTTTTCTAGAATCGTGGAAATTTTTTAGAAAATGTGGGATATTTTTGGGATTACGGGAATTCTTCCAATTTTATGAAATTTTTTTTCATATGAAATTTTAGTGTAACACCATTTTGGCATGCGATTCACCCCTCACGATTTTAGATATTATTTATTTATTTGCCCAGCAGTATACTTATATTAGGGTGTCCTTGAGGATGAGTTCTAAAGGTTCCGAGTTCGATAACACGAGGTCATCTTTAAAATCGAAGAAGGAAAAGGGTCCACTGAATGAATTCACAATGTAAAAGTTTGACGCGTGCTCCTTAAAAATTATTTATTTAGATAACCAGTCGTTCCTTTTGTTCCACTTGGTGCAATGCAGTAGATCGTATTTCAATAAAAAGAAAAATTAAGATAACGGATCTGTTAATTAATTGAGATAGTCGCATCAGCAAAGACATGGTATGGTGTAGGCGAACTGGTAGTCTCGGTTATTCACCAGATATCAGGGTTTCGAAGGTTGTAGTTGCGAGGACATACTACGGTGCAATCCTCTGGGATTAGTACTAAATGTGGTAAAAGGTCAATCAACATAAAATGTGGTAACCAGAGGTTGTTAGGTCGGTTTATAGGAACGGTGTCTTTGATCTACTATTCCGGGGATGGGTTTTCGACTAGCGGTTGCAAACACCTGAGTTCGCGTACGATTTTACCAGAAGAATAAGAAAACTGATTGATATGAATACAATCTCGTTGAGATTGGTTAGCAAAATTTATAATAAGGGTGTGAGTAAGATAGGGGAAACCCCGCTGTTCTTTTGGTTGGCGCTTGTCGAGGGCGGAAAGTTGACCGTCAAGTCAATTTCTACAGCGATTATGTATACCCGTTTTGATGCTCCATTTTTAATTTTTTTGTATTATAAAGTATCATATTTTAATGGGAAAATACGGTCTAACCATGAGAGCACAGAAAATTCTTGTTTGCAGTGTTACAAATTACATCAGTAATTGGTAATTTCTTAGGTATTATTAGTTGGTCTACAATCCCCTAAATTGTATGTATCTACAGAAGACGGATGGTCCGGCTGAACCAAAATAAACAGGCATTTTATTTTATATAATGTTGCTCGATTTACTTGATTGTCCAGATGTTCCGAATTGTGCTCACTTTATTCTTGCTGTGGGCCAGATGCGAAAGCCATTTATTTATTCTTTGTTTTTTTACGATTTAATACAACAGCTTTATAAAAAAAGCAACGTAACTAAGCTGTACAATATAGCGTACACCGAAGCCTATGAATTATGGTTACAACGGCAGTTGACATTTTCAGAAATAATTAATAACAGTAGGAGATTTCATTGAAGTAAAACACCGCTCACGATTGCGAACTCTTTTGTAATTATTAAATTATACTTACAAAAAAATTCATTTGTTTGTAATAAGTTTGCATTTAACCAACGCAAGAAACATTGTATCTAAATTAAAATAGGAATAATGTTTGTGAAGAATGTATTGTAATGCATAAATGTATTTGGTTTTTAAAAGCATAAAATGGAACTAACCGTCCTTGAGTACAAATTTCTTTGCATCCAAATGTTCTTTCGTTTTGCATTCAAACATCTGTACAGAGAAACATTCTTGCGTCCAAACTGTTGGCAGTGTTGGCGTCACGCGTCCAAACAGCCTGCGTTTAAATATCCTTTCGTCTAAACCGCCTCATGGACATTTCCTTCGTTTAAGGGTCCTCGACTACAAACTGCTTTGCATTCAATCGTCCTTGCCTACAAACAGCCGCGCCGGAAGCATGCAAACATTTTTGCATCCCAACGTTCTTGCGTCCTAACCACCACATGTGTCATTGCATTTAAACATCTTCACATCCAAACATTTTTGCGTCCAAACTGTTGGCGCCAGTTGCGACCTTGCGTCCAAACGTCCTGCGTTTAAATTCCTTGCGTCTAAACCGCCTTTGTTTAAGGGTCCTCGACTACAAACTGCTTTGCATTCAAACGTCCTTGCGTACAAACAGCCACGCTCGAAACGTGCAACCTGCATCTAAACATCTTTGCATCCCAACGTTCTTACGTCCTAACCATGCAACATTGCATTCAAACATCTTTACATCATTACATCCAAACATTTTTGGATCTAAACTGCTGGCGCCGCATGCTACCTTGCAGCCAAACATCCTTGCATCCAAACGTCCTGCGTTTAAATATCCTTGCATAAAAACCGCCTCATACACATTTTCTTCGGTTAAAGGTCTTTGAGTATAAACTGTTTTGGATCCAAATGTTCTCGCGTTTAATGACCGTTGCGTCCAATTCCCGCAAACTTACGTCCAAACATATTTGGATTCAAATGTTCTTGCGCCCAAACTTCTGCGTAAGACCTTGCGTCCAAACGTCCTGCGTTTAAATAGATATCCTTGCGTAAAAACCGCCTCATGGACATTTTCTTCGGTTAAAGGTCCTTGATTATAAACTGCTTTGCATCCAAATGTTCTTGCGGTTAATGACTGCAAAACATATTTGGATTCAAACGTTCTTGCGCTCACACTGCTTGCGTCCAAACATCTTTGCATCCAAACGTCCGTGCGTTCAAAGGGCCGCATCCGAACATTCTCGTTTTGGTGGTGATGCATTTGTTTATGAAACTCGTATATTTATTTATGTTACTTCCAACCCTTAAAAATGGCGAGTTTTCCAAAATATATTTTATCTTACTTTTATCAAGTTCATGGTTTTATACCTTTGGGAAAAGCCGCTGATAATAATTTTGTCGGTGCATGTAAGTTCTCCCGATGGTCACTTTTTAATCCCTCGCGTAAGTTAGTGGTGGTTTTTCGATTCCCCGATGGTACAACTGTACATTGGACACCACATGTTGTACAATTTTTTTTTATAACACTACCCATATTATATCACTTGCTTTATGAAACTTAGTTCCATTTACAAGAATTGTGGATTTCCCTTCCTCAAAAAAATACTTTCTTTGGAGGAAGGGCTTTCTTTCCTATGGTATAGGAGGCCTTGCATCGACCCTATTCAATAGATCGTGGGATAAGATAAGAAACTTTCGCGAACATTGCTAATCCTTAGTCCGTAAGTTACCGACAGAGCAGATTATAAAAGATTTTGACCATCGGGGGAACTTGCCACCGCCCGAAAAACTATAGTTTTATATACGGGGGCATCTGTTTTAAGCAATAATGGAGAATCAATAATAATAGTCGATACTGCTTCCTCCGCTTTTTCTTGCTCAACAATTGATTAACACTTTGAGACGTTTCCAATTTTCAGAGACATTAATTTGTTTCGTGACCTGCCTTGATGCCCTTGATCATATCCTAAATGGTATTTGCAGAAGCGGTTGTAGGAAGCAATAGTTTTCACGTGACCGCACACAATACAATCTTCCGTCTCGGTGGTGTAATATACAGCGCAGTCTCCACAAGGGGTTGGAACTGCTGTTTTTAGTCTGCGTTTGTTCAGCCCTCAACAGGTGTTGTCAGAATTCAGTAGCCGCAAACTGCCGGTAATGTGATAACGCGGCGTTATCGCTTCCGTCAGGTATTTTGTAATGGAAGGTACCGTAACTTTATCTTCTCGGTGGAAGTCTGTTTACACCTGATAATGCGTGCGAGTGTTGTTAAATTGTTTGAACAATTTAAGATTTGTGTTGAACTATTGTTTAAATCTGTTTTGTGTTAATTCTCAGGTTACTGTGATGTAGTGAAGCATTTCTAATTGAAATGTCCCATAAATTTCTATAGTTCTTGGATTATAAAGCTGACGTTCCCTGTAGTAAATTATTTCGTTTGATTTATATAGAACGTTAAATTTCCGGCGCGAAAGTAGAACGAAGTAATAAGGAGAACTTGATAAAATTGTTTTGCTTTACTTCATTTAATAACAATAGAAAGAATTTGTTCATCAACTTTTTTTTACTTGAAAATTTAATTAACTAAAAGTATGTGCATAATTTTTGATGACCGAAAACTCACTTTTTTTTCACTAGTACTACCATTTACTTTTCAGGAAGTAGTCACGGTAACGAAGTCGAAATAATTATCATAATTTGATGCGTTTTCTTTCGATTTTATAAAGGTTATGCCAAACTATAAATTTTAAGGAATATATTCTTCTTAAGGCAGTTGAACTTAAAAATTCGTAGGTAACTTGTACGTAAACGGATTTTGTAGGCTCGCCTTAATTAACTCGCTGCGCTCGCTCGGCCATAAACTACGTTCATTTTATTGTTGGTTGCCCAACATACTCACGCCATGTTTTCGCTTTCTTGTTCTCTAGTTTTATTATCTTAGCCATTACATGCTAGAAAAACAATATTCTGTTTGTCTATGTTTATGAATCATTAATAGCTTACAATTTTTCTTAAGTTTAAAGTGCACCTACTTCATTACTCTGTAGTGAATAATAACGATAATTCACGGGCGTGTATTATTGATAGCCTTATCTTTTTTTTCAAACCTAAATAATTGAAGGATTATGTACTAGTCGTGGATGAATAATTGTAATGTCACGCTTGTTCAGATTTAGTAGGTGTCGAATTAAATTTCCTGATACTTTTTGGTTGCAGCGAAATTAAAACTGATTTATATTGTTCGGCAACGCTTGAAAGGCAGAGCAGATCAATAATCACGAAATTATTTAGCGTTTATTTGGGAACTAATCAAAGTTAATCCTGAAATACACCTGTTACAGTATTTCCTGATAGATTTTTAATGTATAATATTTTTTGCAATTTTATTTTACAATATCATATCAATAATATAACTATTACAGTATTGAATGATAATTGTTTTGTACGTAAACGGTTTTCTATGTTATTTAACGGTGATAATAGTTTGCAGTTACAAAAAGTTAGAAATCGGAAAATGCACTCTCTGGTTTGCTATTAAATAGGACAGCGGAAAGAACTGATCAGATTTAGGAAATAAAGCTTCTAAATCGTATTTTACTGTTCGCTAACAGCCACTTATTTTGTAGGTTTTTTTTGGTCCAAATTTCAAATATTTATTTAGCAAATTCAAAGATTTTGGTGTTTGTAAAATGAAATTTGAATTTATATTTCCCTTTTATTTAAAAAATGAATAAAACACATTTTTAATTCCAAATTGCAACTCGCGTATGGAAATGACTGCATACTGAACTATTAGTTCCAGTTGTAGAATTTTTCGACGAAATGTGTTAGAATATTGGTACTTAATAGGAATTACCTAATAGCCTGCAAAGATAATACCAGGATACAAGTACTTACTTAAGTTGGCAAAGTTTAAGAAATAAACCATCCAAAATGAACTCTGGACGCATAAATTGGTGCAGAAGCAGCCAAATAGCATATTATACACCAAGGTAGAGAAATCATTTTTCTCAGTCGAGCATTATTATTTCCTGAGATGCGGAGCATCGAAGGAAATAAGCTGCGAGGCTGATAAGTCTTCTCTACCCGGGTTTATATACTATTTTTTCCACTACTAGCACCTTTATTCCTTTTATAATTAATCGTTTTTACGTTAATAAAAAAATGACATTTCTAAATATCCACAAAAATTAAGTAGCCTTACCTGAAAACATTTCATTACGAAGGTGAATAATATTCGATAATTGACATAATTTTAAAGGCATCAGGCTAGCCTGCTAGATAAATTGTTTCTTATTATTGACCAGTGGTCAATAAAAATTAGTACCTAACCACTAGCTGAGAAAATCAACTTCTTGTCCTGAAAACAAACTAAATAATGGTACCTTCTAAATCTAGTAGTGGAAAAGAAAGATATAAAGTATGCATTCTGCATCCAAAAGTCCTGGAATACGCATGTGTTTATGTAAAGGTCGTAAAGATCCAGAAATATGCACTTTGAAATTTATTTATGTGGATGAATAAATTTAACATATCTAGACATTTTCTTTTTGTGTTACATTTTTATATTTGGAAATTAAAAATGTCGTAGCAGACGAAAACTGTTATATATTAATAAATATAGTAACGCGTTGATATATTTATTTTTGTTCAGCAAATTTATTTTGAAAGATGAAATAAATAAAACCACCCATTAATGAATTTACGATTTTAAAGCAACATTCGTCTTATTTAAGTTTTATTTCATTGAATTTATAGTGAGGAAAATTATTTTTTCTCACAAGAAAGGAAAAGTAGGTAATAATTAAAAGGATTTGAGTGGTCTTTGTTCGTTTGTATTATTAAAGTAGAAAACTTTTCAAGTTTTCCGCTTTAACAAATCTGAATTTCTGAAGCAATTGGAATCTTCTATGCGGTAACAAATGTAAACTTAGAGGTTTGTAAAGTAAATAAGAAAAAGTTATTCGTTATTCACGATTGTTGTATAAATTGAGTTACAGAAACAAATTTTTAACGATCGTGTACAATTAACTGATAATAATAAATTAACGTTTTGAAGGCCATTTACATTTACTTTTACTGATAATAAGAAAAATAAATAAAGCCTGATTTCGAAATAAATTCAGCTAACTCCATTACATAGTGAACTTTTAAGTACTACGTATTTTAGATATTGCTGTATTAGTGAATATTTCGTACGTAAAACACCACTTGCTGTTTTTTTTTCATTTAAACCCAATTCCTATAAAGCCACTTTCAGCTGATTTTTAGAATTAATTGTAAACGTGGAGCAGCTAACACGCACAAGGTAACGAGATAATGAGGTTGCACACCTGCCCTAAGAGGAAAGAATTCCGAGGGAGGCACTTAATTGAATAAGGTTTACAGTACGAAGTAATCCTTTGAATTTTAAATGGCACCTCTAGTCATTACCTGAACGCGTTCGCTTTTCTTTTTCGTTTAAGCTTTGTACTGGAGATTTTCATTTGCATACCAATGTCTTATACAGGCTGACCCAGATATCACTCCCAAACGTGTTTATTTTTTAGAATAACCCCTACAAATCCTAGAGGGAGGAACTCAAGGGGTAAACCACGGAAAAAAATTATGTACGCTTAACTACCCAATGTGAAAGACAACTCAGACTTCCCAAAGACTACCCAGACTTCCCAAATACTACCCACGGACTACCTGAACTACCCAGGGACTACCAAAACTTCCCAGACTTCCTAATTGCTTCCTAAAGACTTCGCAGAGGCTACCTAGACTTCCCAGGGACTATCTGCGCTATATACACCAAACTTCCCACGTGGTTTATCCCTTGGAGGAAAAATTGAAGGATGGTTTACTTTATTAAGCAAATATTTAAAAGCAAAAACTGGTTTTTTAGGCTAATGTGAATAATTATAAAAAATACTTATGTATATTATTTTTTATGTTCATGTTTACAGAGTAAATTACGTTGTTCCAGATATGTCACACAATTGTGGCAGAATGATTCGAAGTCAAAGTCTCAATTGTATGTATGCCAATATATTTTTTTTTTTACTAAAATCACTGCACAATATATCGCCAAGCACAATTAATAAGAGTGTTACTTACTCATTTAACTCATTAACTCTCAAATATGTGCTCGTAATATGCTCAGTCTGTGGCTAACAAAATGCTCGTCTTCGTGCAAGGTTTTATTTCCCGAACGGTACAAAAGTTAACAAATTTTATTGACATGCAAATTAACGGAAATATATAATAAGTGCAACTAGTGGTTTCCAAGATGAACGTTTAGATAATTACATCGGTTGGAGACATCAGCAACCTGAATGTTATTCAATTTTTGAAGTCTATCTAAATTTAGTAATAAATTACATTACGGGTAGGTATCAGGAAATTTGTTTCACATGCATAGTCAAATTAGTTGTATACTAGTACTACCTACATTACATGAACCACTAACAGCAAAACTTTAATAATTTAATTTTGTTTTCTCAATTAACCATGTACAGGGTGTCTCGCCTAGGATGTTCATAACTTACCATGAGGATATAGAAAAGCTATACTAAGCAGTAAGCACGCATCCAATCTTCAACGGTTTGTATGAATAATGAAAGTTTTAACACTCAATGTATAATAATATCAAAATATCATCACCACTAGAAAGGGTGCTGTGATTTATCAACTTTTGCTCTTGTACATTTTAAGCTTTAGTGTAAGTACTTAGATAAACTAGTGTTATATTGGATATTGGTACACGCGCGCATATCTGGAATTCTCCGATCGGGAAATCGTCTATATCCCAGGACAGCTGTTCTCGTATAGCTGTCACATACGAAATGAATATCCACATTGGAAAACATACGTCTTTTTTAATAGGAATTCTTGTACCCAACAATAACACAGAGACTTGTTGCTTAAATTTATTAAACTAAGTTGATCAATTAGAGCACTCGTTTCTTAACGTAAATGTTTATCCAATTGTGGGACACCCTGTATATCTAACGTATTTTATTCAACGAGTACGTAATAATGGCCGTTCCATGCTAGGAAAATACTTATTTGACGACTATTACTAAATAATAGTTATTTTTGTATTATGGCCAAAAAGTGAATTTTTTTGATCTGAGTCTGAGTTTTCTGGTTGAGGCAACGCCGCGACCAGAAAACAGGCAAGGACGAAAAAGGACTTATTGACAGAAGCGCAAACAACATTTTTTAGGCGAATATCATAAATTTTATTATCAAATTTAATTTTTTCTATAGCAGATGTTAAAGTGTGCTTTGTTCGACTAAAAATAGTTGATCAAGTATTACTTTAACCGCAAGGGTAGATAAAGTATAACACTTTAACCGCAAGGATAGATAAAGTAGTTTAATTTTCTGGAAACTCGATGGAAACCGAATGGAAACCTTTGCTACTGCGATTTTCGGGTTTAATATAATCTAATTTTAAATTGTTTTTTTTACAAAATTTTCTTATTTTTTTAACATCTGCTATAGGAAAAAATAGAATTTTATATACGACGATAAAATTTAATTATCGACTCGCGAAAATTAATTCACTCGCGATTTCATCGCTCCTGAATTAACACTTTCCGCTTGTCGATAAAATATAATTTTATCGTCTTGTATAAAAAATAACTATTATTTGAATATTCCAATCATAGATAATTGTAAGGTTATATTATCTATGATTCTGTACAGCAACCAGATAACTAATTAATTAATTATATTGCTGTAATATTAAATGGATCATCATAGTCCCATTGTTGCTGGATTTTGTGAAATTTAGTTTAATCAAATACCATTCGCTTACGAACCATATCTCATTTTCTCTGTGAAATATTCACTAATCATTAAAATCTGTTTTTAATCAAGGATGCTATTTCAAAATTGATTTAAATTCATTAGAAATACTTCTGTCCACTATCCTGAAACGTCATAACCGCCCCAGCTGTTTTTATAAATTTAAAGAAAATGCGTTTGCAATTTAAACAAACCAGTGGCTACAGCGGCCGTGAAGTAAATGCGGCCGTGAAGTAAATCCGGTCGTGAACTAGTAGTAATTGACTAATGCCTACTACAAATTGACACTTTACGGTTGTCAAAAGATACGTAGAACAGCAACTTCATTATTCACTAGTGAATAATAATTCACGACATTATATAGATAGGATTATCCGGGATTATCCTTGACCAAACACATAAGCAATTCATGAAATTATTTGATAGTCATGCACAGAAGTATTTCTAATGAATTTAAATCAATTTTGAAATAGCATCCTTGATTAAAAACAGATTTTAATGATTAGTGAATATTTCGCAGAGAAAATGAGATATGGTTCGTAAGCAAATGGTATTTGATTAAACTAAATTTCACAAAATGCAGCAACAATGGGACTATGATGATCCATTTAATATTACAGCAATATAATTAATTAATTAGTTATCTGGTTGCTGTACAGAGTTCAAACAGGCTGTGTAATTCAAATTATCTTATAATCAAATTCCACGTTTCCAACGTTCCCTTGTTTAATAAATGTTAGCGATACTATTTTTTGTGATTATAGTATGTAGATTGGAGAGAGTTTTAATTAGTTTTAGAGTTTTCGTATTTATATTTTTAAGCGTAGGTAAATGCATTAATAAAGATAGGATTATGTACTCTGGATTTGTAAATGGCAAGCAGCCAAAAAAATAGAAATTACACATTCTTCATTTAAAAGTGCTGAAATATGCATATGTATTTATGAAAAGGTCGCAAATATGCACACATAAAGGGATGAAACTTGTACAAATTTAGTTCTCCATATTAACTTTCACATGCAGAAAAAACACATTAAGAAATCCCCCCTCTATAAATTACAAAATATAAAATATTTTTTACTACATCTACAATTTATTAGTAATCCTAAACTCCATTTTATAATCAGGATTGCCTGCCTTTATGTTGTTTGCGCTTATATTACTGTACGTAGGTTATTCTAATACACGAATTATAAAATAATCTGAGAAAGTATTATTAGTATTGTAAATATGTAAATCCCGAAATTAAGAAGCTTTCTATTACCCTGAGCTTTTCTGAAGTTTTCAGACGAATTATGAATAATAAACACTGACAAGATCCTAAAATTGTGTTCTGAAATAAAATTTCCAGGACAAAGTTGTAGTGAATTACGAGGAATGCAAATTTGTTAAGGGAGAAGATTTCTTAGTTGATTATTCGCAGGGTCACTGTATCCTATAATCACTTAAACTCATTACCATTAAATGCGTTGTTTCTATATTCAATGCATTTAAATTTTTGCTTTTGTTTAACAACTCTTTAAAATGTTTATAAAAAATGTTGTATGGGTGTATAGTACTTTCCTTAATGTAACTAAGTTGAGTCATAAAATAATAGCGAAATAGTTCTGAATTTCAATAAAAACTAATTTTAAAGACGTCTAGGAGTCTCTAAAGTCCACCTATTTTTCAAACTTTTCAGGCACTAGTAAGTTAGTAGGTCCTGTTGCCAAATGGAAAGCAGAACATGGTATTGATTGCTACAAAACTAGGTATTAAATTGAAGGTGTGAGTAAAATAGTATATTTTGTTACAAGTGACGAAAATAATATTTTTTGCAAGTGAGAGAAAAGTTTACGAAGCAAACAAAAAGGCGACGCCCTACAACTTGATATTGCATATTATTTACTTTCGTCACTAGAGACAAAAATTAACATTGTGAAATATTCGTTCATTAGAAACGGAATTCACGTTTTCGGTTGGGGTATCTTGACTGAAAAATGTGTTTTCGTATGTGGTTTTCTTTGGGCAGAAAAATTACTTAAAATTACAAAGACGGTTTATTTAAAAAAAATTATCATGAACAAACGAAGGATATAAAAAATATCTTAACATAGTTAGTTAAAGAATATATTGCCTATAATGTTTAAATTTAGTATTTAGAAATGAATTAAAAAGTTATTTTTATGTTTAAAAATCTCATAGCGTGTTGTAAAAACAGATTAAGGCGCAATTACTGCGCATAATTTGTTGCTGAATATACGGATGTAACGAGCCTACGGTTATTACTTATTAAACAAGGTTCAGTTCACACAGGTCTTTGAAAGTAGGAAGTGCATAAAAGAACAGTGCGAACACAATAATAAACATCGTGTAAAGTCCTTCCAAAAACTTCCATTTTGTTCCCTATAAAATGGCAATGTTTTCGATCTCGTGGGAGTCACTAAGCCGAATAAAATCTACACGAAAAGCTAAACTATGAGAGACTAACGTTGCAAGGATACGCCGATGTAATCGTGAAGACCAAGCTTGGAATTCGAATGACTCGCTGGTGGTGGTTCAGTATGTGCCACTCCGGGCAACTCCGGGATTCCATCAACAGCCCTAACAGTGAGTTTAATTAAACCCATACATGTTAGTTTAGTGCATTCATTTGTAAAACCGAGTTTCAAGCGCATGTTGGCAAATTCGTTTCTTCTCACCATGCATGTATTTGTTTTTTTTTTCACCTTTTAAGCTTTAAAAGTATTATTACCTAATTGTAATAAAACTTTTTAATAATCAAAAAAACGAATTATACTTAACAAAGTATTTTTGTAGTGAAAATGTTTGATATATTCGTGATAAGCAAATAATCCCATTTAATTATTCCCAATTGTATCATCTTTCGCAGAGCAATTAAAAATGTAACCATGAGTAGATTTCAAGGTCATGTTTTAGTACAGTAGATATCAATGATGCTGTTACTTTAAATGAGTATTGTTTACCGTGGTAAGGTGATTTCATGTCACCGGAAATGTACTTTAAATTATCCAGTAGCGGCTCGTAGTAATCTAGCAGGACACAATTAATTGTTTTACGAAAACTATACCTATATATTTAGTAGGTATTGGCATAGTGAAAGAAACACAATCTCTTTACTTCAGCTCCCTCGTATAACATCTCTTTCGCACTTATTACTTATACGCCTTGATTTTCATTAGAAACGTCACACGTAGGGCGGTGCCCTTATTATGACGAATTTTACTACTAATACAGTTTCGTGTTCTATATCACATACCAACAACGATCTCTTTCTAATACTCGTAGTTAAAAAAAGAAGATACATGGGTGAACGATTCTGTTGGCTTTTATGGTAAGCGAAGACAAAACTATTTTGGATAAGGATGGGAAGAAATCGAAGTAACCCAAATTTAAAATGCAGTAACAATTTTAAATTAAATATTTATTTAATTTAACATTAAATGAAAAGAAATTAAACTCATTTAGTGCTTATCAGTTTGTTTTTTATCTACAATATCGTATAATGGAATTGATTTAAAATTCATGTCGCCAACCATTGAAATCTTTTCAAATAAAAGACTTTTTCTGATAAAAATATTTTTCTCGCTGATCTTTTTGTGTTATTATTGGATTTCACGCAACGTTTTCACGATTTGAAATTATGACAGTACTATATAAACCTAACTCTATTATGAAAGTGTAAAACGTACAGCATAAAAGCATCTAGAACGGCTTCTCGAATCCAGTTTTTGTTGGTTTTATGTGATACTTATCTGGTGCGAAATACAGAATTCATTATTTCCTCTCGTAAATACTTCTTTTCGTGTGGTATCGGCATTTTCTCTGATATTCATCATATTTCATTCCGCCTCTCTATGGTTAGACTGGAACGTTGATTATTTTCTAAATGCCACGTTGTTGTCAAAGACTTCAAGGAATTTATATAACTTCTATAGACTGTAATGTGTAATCTACTATTCCGTTCTTTATACTTGCCCATAAGTGGTTTTTTAAATTCGTGGTAAATATAGGCAGTTGCCATTCGAAATAAATTATTACAATATTCGTCGTCTGCGCCTGACAGATCAACGCAGACGACGACAATATTATTTTTGTAAATCCGTGTACCTAGACATCACCCTCAAACTAAATATGGGATATTTTTAAAACAAAGCAAAATAAACTGATTGATTCTTTCAAATTGGCAAGGTGCCAAAAGAGTTGCAGTTAGTATCTTGAAGGCGGAGAAGGTAACACTTGTATATGCAAGTTGGTATTACTTCTGGTTCAGCTCCTCGGTTTTAGGAAAAATGCTTAGTATTCGTGACACACCCTGTATATCAAAGCAACAGAATAGTTTTCTTTTAATTACTGAATTTCTTAATTCTCAAAAATAACAATATTAAGTCTAAATGATGTTAGGTGTAATTTAACCTGACAACGTGATTACTAATTGCATTTTCTCTTGTTATTCCAATTCTCCTTCACGCAGAATTCGCTTACAAATTTCTGAGAGAAACGATCGTCGTATACTGGCAATTTAGATGTATCACAGTGAAAATGAGTTTTTGGACCAACTCTCAATATCCTACTGATAGTAATCTCCCTCTTGACATGTTAATATGAACGATGGAAGAAGTAAGAGCTAAGCTCCCTGAATGCTTTCAAACATCAATGTCTGCTCATCACAGAAAATGGAGGGTATATTCATTCCGTTGCAGGTTTTTGCAGATACATTACTCCTTAAATGATCCGTAATTCCTGAAAAGAAATTGTTTCCCAATAATTGGCAAAAATCTTACTTGTGCTGTATTTTGTTTTAAGTGGTAGGCTTATCTTATTTTAAAGAACATATTTTTTATAAATGTTTAATTGAAATTTATAGTAGGAATAATGAACTTTTTCAACAAAAAAAAAATTAAAAAAATATGTACGTAATACGTAATAATTGTTTATTACACTTCCTGTAACAGTAGAGATTTCAGGATTTATTTGTAGGCGATTCACATACCTAAGTAATATTGATTTCGTGGTTCGCTTAAAGAAGTAATGAATGATGCATATGACACATCTGCAGCTATTAATCTGTCTTTTGTACTGTTATTTTCATTTCACATTGTACCTACTTGTCAGAGCTAACATCGTAATTTTGTAACATGGTGGCGGTTGTCAGTGTGCGGGAGGCTTAAAATGCTCCATATAACATGACGTTGACGGAGAATCTCGTTGGTAATTTCAAAGCTCTATTGTTTAACCCATTATGTATACCTTAATGGATCCAACTGATAATGAATACATCATTGATACTTTTTATGCACCCCCTAACAGAAAAAGTGATTATAGGTTTTTGCTACTCCATAATTCCCACCCCTCACTGTGTATCCTGGATACGTGCTCCAACCTTTAGAATTCGCTCCAACTAACTGCTGCTCCAGAATTTTGGAAAATTCTGATTATAGTGAGTAATCGAACCCGTATTACTCCTTCTCCAAGTGCATTCTCATCCATGAACGCCTTCGTGATTATGTGTTAAAATAAATCGCAAACGTATTTTATAAAAATGTTGCAAGCATATATTTTACTTTTGGTAACGTCTACTGTATAAATGATGGGAAGATAAAAATAAACGAAGGTATAATCTCTTAATTTATATGCTTGTGGAGTTATTTATTAAAATATTTCAATTAAGTCCCCATCGCATGTCTTAGAAGACAGAAAAATTGAAAGATAAAGTTTGGCGAAGGCACGTTAGGTAAATAAATTGCTGGATAGCTGCTTGGCCATGTTTAATTAATTACGATGTTTAGGAACTTTAATAAAGCTTTGAACTGAACGCTTTCAAGTATTTTTAAAACTTCTCTTTGAAATAAAGGTAAAATTTCCACTTTTAGTTTGGAAGCACATATTTCTGCTATAAAGGTAACTTTCTTTTTAAAAATCGTGGTTTTGTTTTGAAAGAAAAACTTTGATCTTGCTCTTAGTGACTTAGTCTGTTGGCTACGTTTCTTTTGCCAGCTTAGAGTAATTAATTAATCAGAAGCTTGAATATTAGAAAATTTTAGGTGTTATTTCTTTTATGTTAAACATTGTCAGGAGACGCGTTCTGTTTTCTATTCCGTCAATCGTTCACGCTACTACTTTAACTTGAAATACGAATACTTAATCAAAAAACTAAATAAATGTAGGGCAAAATTATATTAATTTATTACTAAAGAACCGCGTGGTGGTCTTTTTCCGCCATGGGAGTTTATAGAAACTATACAGTTCTACAAAAGATCTGAGAATCTTTTATAATAAACGTTCGAGTCACATCAAAAGAATAAACTGCTCTGTCTCGTTATTTTTTTACTTATTCTATCTCGCTATAGTCTTTTAACTGAGCTATTTGCGTTTTGTAGAATTTTTCCCAAGTTGAATCAATACAAGCGGATTATTTTCCTAAAGCTGAGTGTATAAACTTTCAATGACTTGAATAACTTCGTCCCCATCAACAGGCTCTGATCCATCAACGGAACCAATATTTATATAAAGTTTCATGAATATATCAATAACCTCTACGAGAGCAAGGGCCTGCTGTATGTTTTGTGTAGTTTCTTTCGCTCGAATAAAAAATATTCCCTTTAAGAAAAGAAAATTGACTTTTCTGGGGGAAAAGGAGCTATTTCATGGCCATTACACCTCTATACAATGCCCAAAAGAGCTTGACAGTTCACGTAACGTAGTTTCGTGATAGTACTACCGTTACAGTTTCTTTTAGAGATGTTAAACTTCGACTAAATTGGTATTCTAAACGCTTGAAAATAATAAAACCTATAGAAGTAAATAATACACTGCTCAAAACTAATTACCTAGAGGGGCACTAATAAAAATCACGAAAATCCTTGATGTTTGTAACAAGTCACGAAAGGGTAACTTTACAGGACGGGGGATTTGTTGAAGTGCATGCGGCCCCCAAACCTCGTTAAGACACTTTCGATGTGTTCCGTTTACTATTTTTTCTGTAAGCGCTTGATTAACATAAGTCATCAACTGACAATGAACAAACTAGGATAAGGTAAATAAATTGAGTATGAAAACTTTATACTTCAATTAAATAATACCTCGTTTTTATTTAGCTACAGGTTTAAAAAAAAATGCGGATTTAACCCTCGGTTAAAAAAGCATGCGGGAATTTGACGAAAATTTCACGGTGGTTTCATTTTTAAATGATACGTTTTCAAAGTGAACGAAGTAGGCAGTAATAAATAATCGTTGTCTGCGAAAGACGTTGCGAATTGAAATATTTCTCAACCGTAAAACTGATATTGAAATCTGTATACGAAATATTCCGTATTCATTCCCGAGTTTCCGTTTTTCCTGGCTTTAGTGCTTTAAAACAAAAACTTTACTGCGTTATCGAATTTTCATTTATTATTTTGCTTAAGAGTTATAGCTCGCTTCGAATTTTGAAGTACGACTAATGACGTTTTCCGTTTAGTTCATTTGTGACTCGTTTGTAAGAAAGTAAATGTGAAAGAGTAAAGCGATGATCGTTTGTATTGATTGTTGAAGTGCTAAAGTTTTTAGGTGCAATCTATAAACATAAACATATATCGTCGATGTATCTTTTTTCTGTTCACAAAAGTTTAGCGAATACTCAATCTCACTTTTAAAGTCATTGTAATGAAAACAAAACGAACTACACAATAAGACTGCTTTTATGTGTGGTGGTGGCTCGTTACTTTTCACGTACTTTCTTTTATTTGTCTTCTATTTTAGTGAGGAACTTAATTGCAGTGTTATTATCCCTCTTTTTGTATATTTTTCTTATTATTTTTCTGCATTTCTTCTAGTTTGTATCTTAAAAGTAAATAAGCAAAGGTTTATGAAACTAAAGGGGGTTGCCCACAACGGCCACCGGTCACACCGGTCACCTCATATTTTGGCTGTTATGGTCACGGTTTTAACGGCCACCTATAAGTGTTGGTCACAACGGCTACTCGGCTTTGCTGGTAACAATGTCCACCTGATTCTGCTGAACACAACGGCCACCCTATTCTGCTGGTCACAACGGCTACCCGATTCTGTTGGTCATAATGGCCACCCCATTCTGCTGGTCACAACGGCCAGCTTGGGTCACAACGACCACTCGGCTTTGCTGGCCACAATGTCCACTGGATTCTGCTGAACACAACGGCACCTTGATCACAACGGTCACCCCATTCTGCTGGTTACAACGCCCACCCGATTCTGTTGGTCACAACGGCCAGTAGTTACGAGTGGCCGATATGACCAAGGGTGGCCGTTGTGACCAGCAGAATGGGGTGGCCGTTGTGACTAGCAGAATGGGGTGGCCGTTGTGACCACGCGCCTGGTGGGCTGATGTGACCAAGGTAGTCGTTGTGACCAAAACTTATAGGTGACCGTTGTGACCATGACCATAATGGCCAAAATATGAGGTGGCCGTTGTGACATAGATTCAAACTAAATAATGATCAGGAAAGTGATGTTTACTAGACTAGGGTGTTCATTTTAAGCCTCCGAGCCACTTTTAAAATTAACACTTTGTTTATAATCGCAGTTTGTATATTAAAAGCCCAAAATTACAAATACCAGTCCGGCTTCATCGCTTCATCTGCGTCTCTCAATATTTTTATGGTTTTTAACAAGAAACAAAATTATTTAGGTGCCTCTTTTATTACGTAGAAATAACGTAAGAACCAAATTAAATTTGAAATTATTGTTGCACACTATTGTTAGTGCAGTCGTGTGTGCAGGGCTTTTCTTATTTAGACAATGTTTGCAGAGTCGGGGCTTTAATGTAACTTTATTTGCTGTGCGGATAACGCTCTAAAGATCAAATAGAATTGGGTTTTGTTATATGAAAGTTTTACATAAAACTGTAGGCTTGCATGGTTCCGCAACGCCTATATTGATTTCAAACGAATTTGGGCAAACATTCACTGTAGCAGCACACGCAGCAGAATATTTTATATTACAGGGGAGAGAAAGCGAATAAACTGTATCATCGGACAAGGGACACATTTAAAATTCCTTGTTTTTCTAGAAGGGTATGTGGGGTCGTAAATTCAAGCATTTTATTAACTTACCAACAATATTTAGCTGTTAGTTTGTAAACAACAGTACCTAAACGAATTTTTATTATTATATAAATTCTAGAAATGTTTTTAAACTATTTGTGGACTTGCATAAAGAAGAACACCCCTTTGTGAAGGTGATGTTTAAATTATGTAAACTTCTACAGAACTTTATGATGAAATTCTTACAAACGTTTACCTACAAAGGGAATATTTTGTCAGTGCTCAGTAGAGTTGTTTTATTTCTCTACAAGGTTGTTATATTTGCGTATTGTAATTTATACCTGTACAAGGATTGCGCGGTTTAGACTTGGTTACAAAGCGTTTTATAAGCTATTTCATACATAGGTATGAAAAAAGAGTCTCGGGGGATTTTAAAACAAAAGTGGAATAGAGTGCCAGCATAAGTACTCTTATCGGGTTGCTCTCAGACTATAAGTATATATTGACGTGTTCCGCCTTTTGCAATTCGATATGGAAACTTCAGAGAAGAAATTACAATCCTCCACTATTCTATGAGAATAAGATTTTGCTGTTTTCATCGTTTTAATTATAAACCTCTTGAAGATTTCAAAAATTAATCTTTATGGAAGTTATGTTTTTGAAAATGACACATCGATGTCGACATATACATTTGGTTAAAAAAAAGCAACATATGTAGTTGGAATATGCAGTTTAGTGCTTAAAACTTGCATGTAAGGATATTAATCAATACATTAGTTGCTTATGTAAATAGAAAGACATCCTAAATAAATATCACTGTAATCTTTAGGGTAGTATCCGTATGAAACGGGATGTAATAGGAAAACTACTATCGCGTCCATAGCAGGACAATCGATAACGACACGTTTAAATGTAATACAGAACAACGTGAATCTTTGAGCTATAAAATTACGATTTATCTTTTATTGTCTGATGAGAACTTTGATTTGATTCTGTTTGTGGTAATAAGAATAAACTCTTGAAACAAAAGTTTGTAGCTAAAACACGGGCGGTGCGGAAATGCCTTAAAAGTTTCGAGTCGGGTTCATAAGGGGATGAAACGTGTATCTATAAATTTAGCATTAATGTTTATTAAATAAAATTCTATGCCTACTAATCTCAATAAATAATAATTTAATAAAACGAAATATCTTGTATTTAAAATATTTGCATGAAATGCCTTCCGAGTATAAAAAGTCAGTAGTAAATGGTCAATTAATTTTTTTCTTTTTTCTTCAGGCAATATTGGTAGTGCTACATCGAATTCTCCAGATTACGGCTTCGGTAGCCCGCCTCCACCACCACCTGGAATTAAAGATGCTGCGAATAGCCTGATTTCTGCACTACAGAGTAATTCAATGCCACCTCCGCCAGATCCTGTCATTGCCAAAACTCTGATGGCTTGGATACAGGTCAGAATCACAAAGTTACAGATAATCTCTTAAACTAACGTTAACTATCATTTAGTAATTTCGCAGAACTAACTTCTTACATAACTAACAGTTAGTTTATGTGATGAAGTTTGTTTGAAATCGGAATTATTATATTTCTTAGTTCTTACAATGGTTATAGGTTTGTTGAATTCAATTTAATTAGAATCGAAGATTGCATTGGAAAAATGTAATTTGTATAAACATGATAATTATCTAACTTGAGTGCAATTAATGTGTTAAATGTATTGGCAAAGAAAATTATTATTGCAATAATTTTCATGAAATCACTTCAGGTGGTGACTTAATGCTTGGTCATTTTGGGACCGTTCGCTATTGTAAAATATTTCTTTTTATATATCCCCATATAAAGAAATCGAGTAGGCAATGCTAAGTCGGGCGATCTCGGCGGATATAAATTTTTTTCTCAAAATATGCTTAAGGTATTCTTGCACCACCGCGGTGTACTGTGTGGGACAACCGTTTTGCTGAAAACAAAAACACATTCACACATTTAGCTTTCACTGAAAACCGTCATTAAAAATCTGTATATAAAATTGATATGTTTCAACGAGGTTCATTCAATTGTAATAATGTAATGCAGTTAGTAATATTTCTAAATTATTTCAGTTTGAAAACGTTTGTTATCCCTAGCAGTTATTACAACCCTCTTTGTTGAGATCCTAAGTACACACATATAAATTACAGAGTTTTATGCACGTACGTGTGTTTTGTCCAATCTGGTTTTTTATCTTGTGGTTGCAGTTATTTGTTAAACGTTTCTATATTGTCAGTTTTGAATTTCCGTTATACGGACAATATAAAATACAAAATACATCTGCTGAAACGAGAGATATGCTATTTGCAGCAGTACCAGCAAGGTAATTTGCATCATTCTTGTGAGAATTTTTTGATGTGAAACTCTGTCCAATGTTTAATATTGTGCTAATCATTTGTTCCGCGATATTTTTACTTTTGCTTAGTTTATATTATTATTAAAATAAATAAAGAAGGCCCTAAAATATTCCAATGCATATGTCAAAAATATCAGAAACAAAATTAGGTTCTGCAGTTTATCGCGGTCCATTCATTTTCACGTTTCAAGCGCAGCTTGACCACCAGTGAATAATGATTAGTCATGGACAGTGTTTATGGATAGCATTATCCTCGACCAAACATAAATAATTGAACAAAAGGACATTTTCCCTTCCTCCAACTACAAGTAACACTGCAACTCCATTTTATATTGAATGTAGGTATATCCGTAACCGGTTGAAAGTAAAATAAACAAGATTATAATAAACAGAAACAAAATAAACGGCTATTAATTAATCTAGCATCCTGTGAACAAGAATTTCGCTATCATTACTGCAAGGGTAGCCGGTCAAAGTAAAGCAAGAGAGAGTGTAAAATAGGTCAACGACGTTTAAAGCCAAAAGAGTGTGAAAAATCGGAAAATATTAATTTGTAACCAGACGAAAACTGCGAAATCAGTCGTAAAAACGGCAGTTCTCTGTTATCTCCCCCAACTCTTTACACCGAAGTCTGTGTAAACCCTTTTAACATACAACACTTGATTGCGCGTACACGGCCGGCAAACTTTTACCCTAAAATGTACACCGCATCCCAGTTAGGTGATTACAGCCATTCAACGAGGTGTGAAGCAATGGAGAAGGGCTGAAAATGGCCAATAAACATGACAGGTTATTGCCACCGCAGTACGCAAACCTCACCAGGATTGTTATTAAAATTATTTTTTTCTAAATTATTATAAAATGAAAAATCCATTTTCTTAGATTTCAGTTTAGATATGTTTTCATCCCTAGTTTAACAAAATCAATTTATTCTTATAAATAAATTCTCTTCCGTTGCTATAGTGGGGGACACTTTTTTCAGAAATAATTCTATACTCAGAAAAAAATATGACCGTGTACCTATCCGATCTGAACATGGACATAATTTTTTATGTTATTCATGGACGATTTGCTGATTTTTATACTTACAGCGACACACTGAATAAGAAGTGGAGGGATATCCATGGATGGATTATCTTTCACGAATTATTTTAGAAATGAAATGAAATTTCCTAAATAAAGTCAAGCTATTTTAGTAGATACCTCTAGCAAGAATACAGAAAGCGTAATTGTTGTGTGATTATATTTCGGGGGTTCAACGCATTAAAAATTAGCAAGCCAACAAGCGTAGTTGGATAAACTGATTTTCATAACATTAGCAATTTAAATTATGGTAATTTAAAATATCAAATCCAAACTACATTAACCAATATCAGCTAATTAGGAGGAAAATTAGACACCTGCTGCGTAATTTGCTCGATTATAATTTAATACAACATCCCAAAGTTAATGCTTAACATGAAGGAACCTCTTACACAGGGAGATATGAGACATATCTCTTGATTTTCCAATTTTGTCTAATAAATCAGTAAAATTATTTGTGTGTTTGGCTAAAAATAAGGCTATTCATAATACACTAACGTGAATAATCACTATTCACTAGTGAATAATGAAGTAGGTGCCCTTGAAACGTGAAAATGAATAGTACCTACACTGAGATTACAATAGAACCTAATTTTGTTTCTGATAATATTTGAAATATGCACTGGAATATTTTAGGACTTATAATTTAATTTATTGATCTAAATACAATATGATCTCCAAAATTTTCGGTAAGGGTTGCCCAATATAATTAGTAATCAAAATTTCTATCCGATGCTGTAAAAATGAAATATGCCGCCCATAAGAAAAAACGAACCTGAGGATGATTCCGTAAAACCGAAACGGGGTTGAAAAATTTTGGTACCACTACGGTGTTGCAGCTAAAAAGTTGCTTAAAGAAACTTTTAACAGATTTGAAAAAACTTTAATAAAAACCAATTTATGCCCAAAAAACAAAATTGCCATTTTTCTGTTTTTGGCTATAATAAAAAAAAAGGTAGATAAAGCTCCACCAAGCTTACAAATGCCCCGGAAAATATGTCAACTAAATTTTGAAAGACAAGGCGCGACAATACGTCAACCAATAGCAAACAATTATACTCAAAAGTACATTAACTGAAAAAATTCAATTGACTTTTAAAATTTTAATAATTTCAGTGTTTGTCAGATTGTTTTGACGTTTAAAATCTGTTAAGTATGAATGCTAAATCGAGGAAGATAATTCATTCTGAAGCCAGAAATATCATTCGGAAGGTCATGGAATTGATCGAATGAAAGGTATTTACAATTATTTAAATTTAACGCCTACACGTTTTTATTTTGACTGTACTTTGACAAACTATAACAGCGCCGGACACGCCTCCTTTTAACTTTGTAAGCTTGGTCGAGCTGTAGGTTAAATTTCTTTTTTAATTATTGATCAGTACTATATAGCGCAACTTTGCCCCAATTTAACCGTCTTCCTATCTCTTACGGTTTCCGAGATCCCAATGGTAAGCCTCGAATTTGAATATCCCCATGTGTGGGTGGGTGTGTGGGTGTGTACAATTTTTAGTCACTTTCCACATAAAAGTGACAACTGGTCGTGTTTATTTAAAAAGCGTTTGCTGTCAGAATCTAGAAATTACGGTCATGTACCTACGTCAAGTGAAAAACCTTGCTGTGTAAATGCAGTTGACGCCCCAAGGAGCTGAAATGTGAATATATTTTCATTCTGTGCCACGTCGCTTTTCTCAACCCTCAGTTATATAGCGTGAACAACGCAGAATTTTAATATTGCATCAAATTATTCTCTATAGCACCGAAATGTCATATATTAATTAAAATTACTTGCCGTACGTTATTTCAATTAAAATCTAGTGGAGGTGTTATCATTAATGGGCGTTAAGTGAAAATATTCTGGGTTAATGTTTATTTTCACTGCTTTTTTGAAGTATAAATACGAAGTATGAGTACGAAATGTTTCGAATTGGTGAAATATGTTTCCGCAAGGGTTTATAGACCGTTTTATTGCTTTTATATCTGAACTTTGCGTTTTGGTTGCGGATATCGTGAAAATTTCTACACCTTGAAATGGAAATCTTCTTCTTGTTGAAATCGGTAATCGTAAAGTGGGGTAAAACTATTTACGTTCGAATCAGTGAAGTTGTAATATTAGGTGTAAAAATCAAATAAGCGCTTTTCGAATTGACTTTCATTTTTCATGATATTTAAAAACCCCGAGACCTCTTATTGACTCTTATCTATATTTTGGAATTTATAAAAAATCAATTTATATTTAGTTCAATTTAATTTTATTTCCAAAAATGAATGCAATACGTGCGTAAGAATTGCCTTTCTTTCGCCAGGTTTACAACTGAAATATTTCCAAATTGCAACTCGCGTATGAAAAAGTTCCAGTTGTAGACTTCTTTCCGCGAAATGTGACGAATATTGACAACTGGAATTTGCTAATGGCCTGCAAGGATACTACCAGGATGCAATTACTTACTTAAACTGGCAATGATTAAAAAATAAACCATTCAAAATAAACTCTGGAAACGCAAATTGGTGCAGGATGCAAAAAAAATGCATTCAAAACTGCAGGAAATTGTTCTAGAGAAGCAGCCAAAAAGAAATTAGGTATATCGTCTACATCCAAAAGTGGTGAAAAATGCATAGACTTATGAAAAAGTCGCAATATGCAAAACTTTCAAACTCCTATTGTGTGTTTCACATGTGAACAAAATTTTACAACTAATCTCAGATCCTATATTATTACATTTTTTTCTCTGTAACACATACACATCTAAAGCTTTTGAGTTCAGCGAACATCAAACAAAACATTGTTTTTTTATTGAAAAAGCGACCAAGTACTAATCCAAGCGGTACATATAACAGAGAAGTATATTCCAAATATACATCGATTTTGAAACATCAAAAAGTAATTTAAAAAACAATTCATTCCTATTTCATTTAAATTCGAATGTGCTAACACGCCCATTGAACTTGAAAATTCTTTTTTGTAAAATATAAATTCATGTTATATCGGTATAGTTTGTATTAATTTTATTAAACGAGTTTCTAGCATGTAGAAGGTGTAAAATTTATTGATTTTTAATCAAAATGCTTTGAGCAGCTTCTGTTGTATTTTGAGTGCATTTTGATGTAATTTATAAATATTTGAGCGACATATAAAACATCTTTTCTTATTCATAAATGTTAACATTTAGGCAGTAAATAAATTATGTAAGCAACATTGCTTGTATAAGTACCTACGTACTTTCTGTCACTATCTATCTGCCACCTTTTTATAAATTCATGCCTATTTCAGCACTTTCGGATGCAGAATGCATAATTCCTATCTTTTTGGTTGCTTGTCTAGAACAATTTCCTGCTGTTTTGAAAGGATTTTTGCTGCATCTGTTCATCTATATCAATTTACGCGCCCAGAATTCATTTTGGATGGTTTATTTTTTAATCTTTGCCAGATTAAGTAAGTACTACTTGCATCCTCCAGACCATTAGGTAATTTCAGTTCACGTCACTTTTTGCATAAAAATTCTGCAACGGGAAGTTATGGGTCAGTATGCAATTTGGAATTATTTGAGTTATAAACATGGACAAGGAAAGACGAATCGCAGCACCGTGCGCACGTGTTTTATATTCATTTTTGGAAATAAAGTAATTTTTAAGATTAAGGTAAATATAAACTTTTTTTTACTAAAGCGCATATTTCTTAAAAAATAGTTAGTAAATGCATATAATTAATTATTGCATGTATTTTAAGTGCATCAAAATCCTATCCCTATTTATTATTGTGCATTTAAAAGAAACCTACATATCTTTACTCTAAAGCTAAACAAATATCCAACTTGAATTTCCGTATCTGTTTATTTTTTCTTGTGCCATTTCCCTATAATGGATGTTTATCCTACGGAATGGCAATTTTGATTTAAGGAGATGGTAGCAAATGCTCCAACTGAACTAGCGTCAAAGTTTATGTGAAAGTAAATCAAGGGTGGATTTAGCTAACGGTGACAGCCTATGTTGATACAGGCGTTGCTGGCGTAAATAATTTACAATTTACTGAATTATTCAAACTTGAATCGTGGAAAACACAGAAGTCGAAAACTTAAGTTATTAAATTCGCTGTAAACTGCTGTATTTTATTCCAATTAAAGCCGACCTCTCGGCGCGAAAGTCATTATCCTTTATTAAAATCAATACTGGGAAGTCACAGAAATTTTACTGCGTTTAATATCATACAGGGTGTCAAAGAGATAATGGAAATTGAAAACGTTTCTACAACAGAGACTTGTGAGGTTAGGAAAAAAGATTCAGATTGTAACAACCACCTCGTGACCCTTGAATCTCAAAGATTTCAATTGTTTGTTTTTTTTTGCTGAATTATACAGCACCCTTTCCTAACTTTATTTAGGTTGTGGCTCCAGTCTTTCGCAACGCATGCTTAATTTCACTAATGATGAAATATCCCCGCCTATTATAATAGAATTGGGTGAGGGATAATAATTATGCCCCTTTTTTAAATTGGAACCTATCGATTTATTGCATACTTGATTAATTCTTACCCGGAAGATGTTTGTGACGTATCTGCACATCTAACCACCCTTAAATATTTTATACAGGTGTTTATTTTGAAAATAGAAATTGACATGCCCAAGATTTTCTTCAACAATATCGGCAATATATAAAGTCTAATGAGTTTTCTTCGAAAATTTCGTGACATCCTGTACAATAATAAACCATTAAACTTTGAATAAGTAATTAAGCGTAAATAGTCGAACTAAATGCTTACATAATCGATAGGAAGTTGCGTGATCCTTTTTGTCTATAAATAAAATCTGAATGGATCACTTTATAATCGATTAGTTTTTAAAGGGCGAGCGCAGGCTGATGTTCATTATTCAATCAATTAATCTCCGCTGTCGATATCCTACAAACCAGGATTTAATGTCACCTCATAACCACGTTCTAATTATTCCCCTGCGAGAGTCCGACTGCGACGAAATTCAGCAACTGGAGTTCCTAATCTGCAATTATCATTAACACTTGTGACTCAGCTACTGTAATCTCATTGTTAACTGTTTAATATTCTGAATTCTCACCAACAGCTAAATGGATTTGGAGTGGCTTTCCTCAGCGTTGCAATTTACAGATTATAATGACAATATATATCCTTTCTTATGTCGTATCAAAGTTGAGAAGAAGAGTGTTTTTATGCTGAGCGAGAAAATTATAACGCGAAGCGCAAAGCGCTCAGGGGTATAAGTCGCAAAGCTATAATAACCTTCTCGACTTAATCCTATCGATAAGTAGAAAAACGTTTTGCCATATGTTCTTTAAAGCCCACAAAAATCAATAAGTATCAAAGTTCTCTTAATTTTACGAACAAAGTCGAAAATTTGATCTAAGGTTTTGTGGGTGACAATAAATTATCATTTACCTCCCTTTTTTTGCGATTGATTTGTAATTGCATTAAATAATTAATCAAAGTACTTTCCATGGGTTTAATAAATGGAATATCGAGGTTTAAAACATTTAAAGAAACGTAAATTTGATTTACAGTTTTCATTATTGACCTTGGTTGGTAATGAAAAATGTTTAACCTAAGATGGAGACAAACAATTTCTCGGATCAAGAATAGGTTGAGAATGGCAGGTTTCTAGGGAAATATAAATATTGGAAACTTTTCATGCCGATATAAATTAATATCTTGAAGTTACTACTCGTTAAGTACCTACAACTGTACAAATTAAATGAAATATATAACTAACAGTAATCTATTAGTATCTGTCACAGGAATTAGTTAGCAGTGAATTCTTGGACGTAGTCGATTTGTTTCGCCATATAAATAGGCTTTGAGTTGAGAAATTACGGAAATACGAATGTTTTCTAACTAGGTTCTGTTGGAGTAGGTTTACAAAAAGAACTGTAATTTTAATTGGTAGAAGAATGACAAGAATATAACGTGGTATTGCCCCCTACAATATACACGGTGATCTAAATCCAAATTGAATACTTAATCATGCCTCAAATTTATGACCTCGTGCACCATCTTAATCACTCTCGTAAGAGAAGTCATCCTGTATATAGACTTTAAATACATGTAAAATAATAAATAATTTTGCAACTAAACTCTAGAACGTGGTTTTCCTTTTCGATGAAATTTTTATGCAACGCCGGTGTTCGAGACATCTTTCCATCTAAAAAATGAAAGGTTGGAGGTTCCTGGGGTGTAAATTTAAGTTTATATTGTGTTGGACACTCCATTAATTAAAAGAAAATTACAGTCCTGATTTATGGCTGTATAGGATATTTTCGTTTTTCGTGTTTAGAGATTCTGGCAATTTTCGTACTGCGTAGCGATATCATATAAATATCCTTTCCAGTTTTTTTTTGGTTCATTGTCAACAGAAGAAATGAATTATAAATTTTAAATCACTGAAATTTTGTCGCTGTTATATACAGGGTGATTTAATAAGGGCGCGTAAACTCCACGGTATACTGTGGGTATGAGAAAAATATAAAATGAATTTCTTCAGATATGAAATAATCGAATGTAGACAATAAAATAATTAATTATAAACCAAACTTCACAAAAACAGGGTGTCCTGACGAACCTGTAGAACAATGCTGTTAGACAGCGACTTCATGGATACCGTCCGCATGCAGACAGTTCTGTTTTGTAGACGAATTTCTGATCAGAGCATAACGGAACCCCTTCAGAAATCATATTTGAATGGAAATTCAAAAAAGTCTGTTAAATCAGTTTTATAGCTTTTTAGTATGATTTCTACTTTTGTCTTGCGATTTGCGAAGGATTGTTATTCCAGCACTGCTTATTCAACGTCATTTCGTTAGAAAATGGTGGCAGATGCAGATTTTCGTCGAATTATTCTATAGTAATTAGGTACCGTTCCTTGAAGTTAATTTATTGGCTTTGAAAAGTGGAAGTACATTCTCTAGGCGGAACCACTGCAAAAACCATTTCCGAACACTTTACTGCATTCATTCTTATATTTTAGTCAACGTTTCAATGATTTATTAACTAAAAAAACTTAAACAAATATTTTTGTAAGAAACAATTTATTATCGGTACACGTTGTTATTATAGGGAACTTAAGTTGTCACAGTATAAACGATTTGTTCCCTGTAAAACCCTTATTTATTGGTTTCTGTACTTTTCTTATTTATTTTCAGTTTTATAATATAATTGAAGATGTAAATTCTAAAATGTGCAAACTTTCTGCGTCAATGTTCTGCATTAATATTTTACTGCACGATAAATTTTCTTTAATCCTAGTCTAGGACGATATAAACTAGAGAAGCGTATTCTTCTACATTAAGCTCACGTATTAGGGGCTCCGGTGTATAAACTCGAAACGAAAATAGCTTTTGTGTCTCATACTTGCACATAAAATAACAAAAAAAGAGGGGTGCTACTAGTTACCAAGTCGAAAAAATTAGTTAGAAACAGAATAGGAAGAGTGAGGTAACTACACCGATGCATAATCATTCCTCCAAGGTGTTTATTGTTAAACGTTTACCCTTAAAAATATTACTAAAAGTTAGATCGGAAAATGATTCAGCAAAGGGTTGAATACAATTTTTAAATTCTCTCTTGTTTGCTTTTATTTTGCATTTTAAGGTAGAGCTTAAATGTAAGGTCATTTTATTGCTTACGGTGTTCCCTAAATTATGTTTTAAAACTTTCCGAGATAACTATGCTGGAGAACTGTGGACCTATTTAAACTGAAATATGTTATGGTTATGAGAATTTACTAAAGCGTAAAAAGGAACAACGCAAAAGGAAAACCAGCGTTTCCCAGTTTAAGCAGCCTCATTACTAACAAATGTTTTTGCCCTAATAATTTTAAAAATATCCTAATATCAGTTGAATTTTACATCCAAAATTTATTTTTTTTTATTGAAAACATAATACAGAATATTATGAAAGTCTCGTAATATTACACGAACTCGAAGAAATATGCAACTTAGTTTCTCTTATTGTTCTTGCAATAAAGTGGAAGGAGCGAAATTTCGCTTTCCTTTTTGATGTATGTGTTCCAATCCGGTGAAAAATATGATGGTTCTGTGAATACATTCATAACCAAATTTGTGAAATGATAGCTAAACATAATGTAATATGATTTGTGAAGGAATATTAAATAAACTAGGATTGATTGATGGCGTAATTATTCTACCATCATCATCGCTACCAACTTTTGGTAACGTAGGTAACATTAAAAAAAAAAGAAAAAAATATAGTAGGAGTACGGATTTGAACTTCGGTCCAAAGGAGTGTGCCGGTTTCAATCCAGTCGAGGTAACACATCGACTTAACGCGACATTGCTGATAACTTCAACTTTCAGTTATTAAAGATTAAAATTTTGAATAAATATTGATTTTTTTCTATTATTCGTTTATTCCTCTGTCATGTATAAAGCACTAATCGCGTATGTTTACGTTTCGTTTCCATGGTAACATCTAAAGAAGTACTGTTTAGTTGCTTCTCATAAAGTAGGTACTCACTTTCGTGCCGCAGATTTTTTTGTGATCCCCTAATAGATGTAAACTTCTTTACCATTACTTCCATTGTTGTTGAAATGGCTTTAATTTAATCTATTCATGTAACAATGTGCATCTTAATTTGTGGTAGTGGCGAAAGATTTTAATTTGTTTACTTTTAGTTTGTTATTTTACGCCATTAAGCTGTGCTATAAAAAGTAAAGTAAGCAAACGCTACTACAGAAGCGTTAATGTTCCTTCTGGACCCCATTAACACTTGCAACACTTGCAATATCAGGGTGCTTTCATGTCGTTTTGCAATAATATGAAAAGACAAACTAACTTACTATGATTCCACCACAATAGTTCTAAAGAAATGTTGAAGTAATTCACAATTTTTCCAAGTAAATTTTTACATTTTGGGATGTATTTTTTGACAATTTTTTTGTGGCTTTTGAAAAACCGTGTTGGAATTTACAGAAATCTCTAGAAGTAGATCTATAGAAATGTAAAGATAGCTTGGCATAGTAAGTTAGTCATGGTCCGCGCCACATTTAAATGCGTGGGTTGACTGTCTCAGGATTCAGCATGAAGTATCTTCTGAGCTTTTTGCTTGACCATTATGTACTGACACACATGTGGGCATTAACTCTGCGTTCTATTTGTGTAACAATTCAAAACGTGAAGTGAAAAAACCGCGAGTTTTGAGTGTAATTTGTGATTTAATGTTGTTATCACCCCGTTCTTAGTTACAGTAACTTTTAATACCAAATAACATCATGGCAGTAAGATTCTCTGGTTAAGTAGATCTATATACCTACTTAGTGAACTTCAAAGGCATTTAATTACTAAGTGATGGCGTCGGAGCTTCTGATGTGGCACGTCTCGTTTGCAGAACTTTGAACTTTTGTTTTTATTGGAATTCATGCACGCTCTCCCTAGAAATGTTTCAAATTATACTGGAAATTGTCGACATCCCTGTAAAGCTCTAAAATTAATTTTGTCAGCTTAAATGAAGAGCCGACTTATTATTTTTGTGGATAATTAACTATGAAAGCTGATTTGTAAGACATTTTTAAATCGCGAAAAGTAATTTTGCTAAAAATAATGATTCGAATTCCGAAGAAAAATATTACACAGTACAATGCCTTGAAACATACCAGAAAAAATAAAATTAGATGTCATTACTTCTTCATACTTCAAAAGTAAATTTTATTATTAAATAAATTTAAGATGAGCGTGTGACAAAATCATAAAACTCATAGTTTTTTATTTGGTTCTATTAATAGGAAGATCGGTTTAATACCCCGCGATGATAATTCACGGTTGGTTCATTTATTACGAAAGCCCAATTAGTTATTTTGAGATTAATTTTAAAATATCTCGGAAATTGGAAAGAAAAATTAATTTCCAACAATATGACAAGTTCTAAAAATAATCAGAAATATTTAGGCGCAATTTAAGTGAGAAATGGATAAAGAGAAAGAGGAGCAGGATGATGGAAATACAACGGAAGATGAAATTACATTCCTTTTGCGTTTAAGGCCATCGCCAACTCCACCAGTTAGACGTCGTCGTCACAGTGTAGATTGCAGGCCAAATGGAAGCCATCAAAGCTGCATAGCTTCGAATGGATGGGATGTTATTATAGAACGGAAAGAAACAAATTCGCCTTCACCACCACCTTTGCCGCCTCGTATACAACCGTCTGCTCCTCCACAAGAAGTACTAGAAAGTTACCCTTGGAATCCTAAAGCTTTTACAATGCAAGCTCCGTATCATTCTCAATTTTTTAATAGGCCACGTTTAAGTGCCGAGTTCAGCACGAGTTACCCAAACCTGCATTATTCCGAACAAAACGTTTACGGAGGATCTCATTTCATTCCCATTCATTCTGATTACAATTTTGTGCCGATTGTAACTTCCGAGTTACCCCCGAAACCCATGCGTCGTAAAGCTCGATATTTCCACACAGAAGAAAATCAACAAACTAAAGCAAACTCGGATTTTGTCAGTCAGGATAGCATAAATTCAGGACATAATTTCCAGCATGCTCCATCTGCTCCAGTTAACGAAGAATCTAGTTTTGTGCCTTCCAATATTGTGATATCCAACAGTCACCTTTATACGGCCGCACCACAAGACTTTATTCTGAATGTTCAAAATGTACGAAATTCCGGGGCAGATTTAATATCAAGTTACAGTGCTATGCAACCATTAGTTTCACCAGGTTTTCATAATCAAGGGAAACCACCGTTGCTTAAACCACCGAAACCGCTTCCCAGAAACTCTTTAGTTAAGATTGAGCAACCTAGCTTTTCTGATACACTCAAAAAATCCAAGGAACTGAATAGAACTCGATCGGAAATTATCCTTAATGATCTGGTTAGTATACGATATTTGTAAAGTTACAGAAATAATTGAAATAATTTCGACTGACACTAAAAAAAGTATGATAAGAATAATAACTAAATTGAGTATGAAAACTTTTAATTTAATTAAGTAAATGCTCGCAATCGGGATTTGACCTCCCATCGGTTAGCTATAGGCTGATACATTTTATTTTTTCTCTAAATTTGTTTTCATGCCAAAACTTGTTAAATAAAAAATTACAGTCGTAGGAGTGGCTTAATGTACATGTGAAATAATATTCCCTGCAGTGCATTTTAAGAATTCGTAGGTCAGTAAGCTATTTAGAGATAATTTAGAGTGAAACGTCACGAAGGCCGGCGTTATACGTGGTACAGACAATTCCGTAATTCTACTAACATAATGTTTTATGTCGCGCAATTACGTTTTCTTTTTCCAAAAACTACCTTTTAAATAACGAACATTTTTGTTTCGAACGAACATCTTGTTTCAAATAAAAATCAGTCAACATTTTGGTCCTTCGAGCCGGAATATTTTAATCCTTGTCCAGTTGGATAGCAACACGTAGTATTTCTCTATTTGTAATAATTCCCTTGTTTTAAAAAATGAAATTACAAATAGAGCAACGGGTTTGGTGGTTCGCAGGGATTGATGGTCAGTTTGCAGTAATAAAACAAAACCATTTTTAGCTGGAATTACAGGGAATTTATATCAAACACTGCAACTTGAATTATGTCTACGATTAAGAATTGCTACTGTGTTTGTTGTTTTACTGTTGTTCATGACTTTATTTGGTTTATTTGAAAAAAAAGGTCAAAGTAAAGCACTGCTACCGTCGATTAAACATATCCCAAAGCAACATTTATTATTTCATTCTCGAAACATTGATGAGGTTAATAGAAGCAATCGGGAAGATGCTTGATTTTGATGAGATATCCCAATTCAACTCCCAAATAATAATAAAATTTCTATTAAATCGGTTGGTTCGGTAGCTATTTTTAAAGCAAGCAAAGCCTTTGCAGTTCTAATAGGCACGTCCAGATTAATAAACAATCTTTTTTGTTTTATACAAAGTGCAAAAGACTGTACGTTATCAATTATATCTCTATGTAATCTCTGTGTATTTTACCAAATGCGCCCCTAATATAACTTCAGTCCTTTTATCCCAAAGGACAATTTGATTGCCACGGTATCGTGGTGGTTCAAGTAAAAGAAATAATTATTGTTCATCTGGTTTAGAGCTATAGCAAAGTAGGGTTGGCCCTGAAAAAAAAATTGTCACCGGAGTCCTGTAAAGTGTGATTATCTCTCGGCATATAATACATGCAACTGGATGTACTTCGGAGGGCACCTAATGACACCATTATAATATCTCGGAAATCGTTTTGAAGTTAATTTAAGTTTTTGTATTCCTAAATGTTTCTTGGTGTAGGATTTTTGGCAGTTAACAAATTTTTGTATAAATAAATATATCCAAAAATTTGTTATTACTGACTAATATCAAAAATGCTTCAAGGGGAAATAATATTAGTAATATCATTATTTTCTTGTCATCATCTGTTAGTAAGCATTAGGAAACATTGTTCCTTTTTTTGTAAAGCTGGAAATTAATTGCTTCTGTGAACAATGCCAAGTGACGTAAAGTTGCATATAAATGTTCATAATAGAGACATAAGGAAGCGTTTTAGTATAAATATAACATTCCACAATAATAAACAGCATTAGCTTTGTAACTGTAGATTCAGTTCGATGCATTAGTAAAAAAAAAAGATAAAAGCCTATAAATACGTCTGGAAAATCGTTGCTCTCCGCTTTTTGAAGGTCTCAAAGAGATATTTTTGTCTGCATTATACAAACAAATAAATATTCACAAATATTTCCGCAATTTTTTATGTCTGTATTGTTGCCAAATTTTGATAAATGCACAATTTGATTTATAACGTTTCCTTTGCATAATTTATTTTATAAATTGTACTGGCACTAGAAGCAACTTGACAATACTGTTTCCATTCTTAAATTGTGTACCGTCCATTTTATTTATTCAATGAATTACGCATTCTGCGTTATTCTGGTCTCGGACAACTGACCATGGGGAAGTGCCCGTGGAGAGGTGGCCACGGCTGACTAGCCGTTCGTCCAAGTGGCTGCCGTGTCGGTACAAATGTCATATTTCGGCGTTATTCTGTTTGAAATATTAAGTCTTCAGTGCAGGAAGCTGGTTGTGTATGCAGGTACACATTTGTTGCATATAATACTCTTTCTATAATTTAATAGTTTTGCAATTATTAATCGAATGATATTACAATCGTTTGAGGTTTGACGCAAACGCGACGAATCTCGGGAACTGAGACGATGCACAGTAAACTCATTTAGAAACATCCAACGCAGATGTTTTAGCCATAATTAGTGTAAGAAATAGTACATAGGATTTTACACATCAATGTTAAATGACAAGACTTCACGTACTGTGATCACTATCAGTTTTTTATGACCTTCTACTTGACGTATGGGTGTAGAAAAAAAGAGTATTTTTTCAACAAACTCGCAAGTAAAATTACTTTGTTAACCTTATTTGCCTCTTCTGGTGGTTTTACATAAGCAATAAAATAATATGCAAAATGATCGGTCTGCTGGATTCAGCAGATATACAAATTATATTAAGCAAAGCTCCAGAATGATGCAGTTGCATAACTTTATCATAGGTATACGTGGATTTAGTAACATCACCGATCTACTTGAAATTAGTTCACAAAATTATGCAAATCTCTTCTGTATTTAATACCTCACGTTTGTGTTTACCTTTAATTAATAGAACAAGTATTTAGTAATTGGCTTCGTCTGCACCTGGCGTCCATTTGTAAATTCTAGTATGCTTATAAATTGAAAAATACGCCCCCGCTCTCTCTCAGGTTGGCATTATAAACGTCAACCTGTGTCTTCACAGCCATATTATTCGGTTTTATTGGTTAAACAGCTGCCTGACAACCACAACTTGAATTGAATTTACCAGACATGCTGAAAATTTGCCGTCGTTTATAAACGTCAATTTTGTTCTTTTTACGAAGCGACACCCGAAACGTGTTTCTTTTTAATTGCTTAAAATTGGTTTTATAAATTTATTTACTAAGAAAATAATAAATTTTTTTTCATAGGATGAGGATCTAAAAGTAACAAATTGAACAATTCAGAGATCAAAAAACTGATCCTCGGTAGGCGAATGTCAATTTTCGTTATGTTAGGCAGTTAGACTACTCTTCACTGAAATCTAAAAAAATTTACATTCAACAGGGCTGCGCCCCTATAACTATGCAGAAGTACGATGTGTTTATTATTCTGTGGTATTATCAACAAAATTGGTTACATTTAGAATCACTCTGTATTTGCTACCCGATAAAGGCACAGTTGGCACCACTTTAGCGCACACATTCCTTTCACGGGCTTATGCGACTTCGAAATGGCTTTTCTCGACTCGTAGAATTATTTACTTACTGGAACCCCTCGAACAACCTAAATTTAAAGTTGACGCTCCAAATATCGTAGGTATCGTTAAAAGACCTTCGCAGTAAAATAATGCATCATCGTAAAAATCTTTCAAATATTCGCTGCAGTAAAATTAAGATAATTCAATAAATATTATAGCCTCCCTTCAGGATTTACAAATCTAAGAAAATATAAAGGTTTTTTTGTTGAATATAAAGGAATATTAAAAGAAACTTTTGGGTCAAACAGACAAACTGCTAGAATGTTTCTGTATTAAGATTTTAGATTCAGAATTTTATGTCGTCACGTCTAGCTTTTTCGACAATTTATACATACCCTGAAATTTTGAAATTATTTTAAACAGCAAATTGTGTCTGAAATTGTCTTCATACTGACCTACAACCTCTGAAAGTGGACCCATGATAAAAATTACTGTTTTGTCGATCAGTATTACAATAATTGCGCTAGCAACTGTATAAACGGCAGGAGTTGCCAGAAATTATTAAAATAATTCAAGCAAAAACATAGATAACTCGTTCCTAATTTTGAAACGGCTTCCTTGCTCTTTACCACAGATGTCACTAGCCGATTAGAAAACTCTTAGATAAATAAAACATAACTTCTGAGTTCAGAATGTGGTTTAGAATACAAAGTTATCAAACCACAACCAAAGGTTGCACTGTGCACAGATTTTCCAATAAATCGTTTTTCTTTTATGTAGTTTTGTCATTAATAAGTACGTACCTATAGGTGCTCTATCAAATCATTTATAGGAAGAAAATTATTGCCATTTCTTCTGTAATTTGACGGGGCTTGCTGACAAATAATACCCCTATGTTCGAATTCTTAAACACCCCTTCCCTAAATTTAATTTCGTTGTTATTGTTATGCTGGAACGTGCTGGAGAAAATTTGGAAACTACCCTTAGGCCGAGTTGTATAAAAATTTTTGACTCCCAGTTCAATTGATCGTGGATCAGCTGAAGTGGGAGTCCAATCTTTTTTATACAACTTGAACCTAAGGGGTTTTTCAGTTCTGGTTTAAATCTAGGTTCAACTAAACCAAGATTAATTCCCATGCATACAATTGTTATAAGAACTATATCCATGGTTTGGTTTGGTTTAAATTAGATCTGAAAAACCGCCCCTAGTGGGAATGACTTTCTTCAATAAAAAAAAGTGTATTTTTAAGTAGCCTAAGCTTAAAAAAGTCCTAAAATTTTTGTAACGCGTAATAAAAGTGGTTGCTTCATATTTAATCTCTTTATGTTTCTTTTTTACAGGTAAGCCAAAGTCGCCATCATAGTATTTATTAAGCTTAGATGTCGGTAAGTTTACTTTGAACTAGAATTTTAGAAAACTATTCTTGTATTTATAGTAAAACACTATCTTGGATTCGTTGCTAACAAGAGTATATCTGCACAGAGTTAAATTTAGAAACGAAATAAATGTCGATGCGTTCAAACAGTTTTAAAATCTACAAAGGCAAAACAGTAGTAAATAATTATTTCTTAATAATTTTTTGGGTCTAGAATAACCTCGTTAATTAATCAATACCTTGCAGGATGATAGTTTCTGATAGTGCTTTCAATGTCCGGAGCAATGTCCTATACAGGGTTTTTCAACGAAAAGTATCCGCCCTTTCAAAACTATTGTTTGATTAAAAATCGCCAAGACATGTCAACGAAGACGGCAAGGGGGACATATTTTTATGTAAAATCCGGATGTCTGCCATCAACCCCTTACTCATGACAGCCACCCCCTCTAAAATTTCAAATGGCATCATACCATGTGTGGCCCATCGTTGGAAGCTTAAGCGAAATAAACAAAATATAGTTTTTAATTATTTTATATCTCAGTTTGAAGCGAATAAAAAAATAAATAGTAGAATGAATTCCTTATGAAATTACCTTTCCAACGATGTGCCACACATGGTATGGTGCCATTTGAAATGTTAGAGGGGGTTGCTGTGACGGCTAAAGGGTTAATGGCAGACGTCCAGATTTTACTTAAAGAAATGTCCCCCTTGCTGTCTTTGTTGACATGTCTTGACGATTTTCAAGCAAACAATAGTTTGGCCCACAATTTTTGAGATTTGATCGTATATTATCAAGGATACAATTTTGAATTTTCAAAATATGCTCTTATAATGTAAAGCAGTATCTGTAAAACTGAAATGCATTTGTTTGTCTGAAAATACTGAGCGAAAATGTATTTTCATCTCGTTTCGTTGGTACAGTTTTTATATTAGCTTATAAACATATCCATCATTTAAGTAAAAACTGGTACCCGAACGGCTTATTATCCGATCAGCCAAGAACTGCCGCGGCAACAGCAGACCAGGCCACTGTAAAAATGTCTAAATGAGACTGCAAATTTTTACCTGTCACCGTGGAAAGGAAAAATACGTTTTAAGTGTGTTTTATTTATTTTCACTACAGTAGGGTGCGAAAAATTTGAAAGCCGCGTGTGAATGAACTCATCAAACCTTAATCAGGGTAACTGGAGCAAAGGGCAACTCCGACCAAATTCCTACCATGTCGTGAAACAAAATGTGTGTACTGAATTATTGAGAAGTTTCCGGAACAGCTGACTCATAATTGAATTATCACCTTTAGCGTTACTGGTATCGCAAACATTTAAATTTTATTTTTTAACAGTGAGTAATCCGTGAATTATCGTTATTCCCCAGTGAATGATGAAAGTATAAATACCGCGATAACAACAGAACGTAATTTTGTTTCTGCACAATTTTAAAAAATGTGAACCCATAGACATACGTCGTCGTATAAATTACTAGAAAAATTGCTATTATTTAATGGTGGATGAATATCTTGGTAAAACTGAAATATCCAAAAATCTTTATTTTTTCACTCTGGTGTCTACTCTTTCACTACGAGTGTGTTTCATTTCAAATAATACTTGTATCGCTACATCCACAAACAAAGCCATTTCCGTTTAGCTTTCTTTATTGCTCTTGTTTTACTTTGTGTATTTTCCTTCGAGCGTTTCTTCACAAAAACGTAATAATTTCAAGCAAGCTAAAACCTTTGTTAGCCAAACACAATCTGAACAGTATCAGTCATGACATTGAATGTATTGAATAATTAAACTGCAAGTGCCATTCCATCTGTCAATTAGAGTAAACTGCATGACCAGACTCTTCCAGTTTAATTCAGGAAGAAGGGAACATCCTGATGGAGAAGCTGATCGAGTAACAAACTGAATCATAGCCCTTCTAGGTTTACTTCCAAAATTATAGATTATATTTTAATGAAACTTCTTAGACAATGGGAAATCGAGGAGTGAACCACCTGATGTAGGTTCTTAAAAGCTTTTAGTGAATGTACAAATTACGAAGAAATTATTCATAAATTTAGGAAACTTTGAAAGTTGTTACTCAACTTTCTGCAATTCTTTATAATTACATTTTATCCAAATAAGGACCACTTTATGTTTCTTAATTGAACTTCAACAGGTGTTGCCGATATGAAGGGGTTGAAAAAGTAGTTACAAAATGCATAAGTAAATGACACCAACCGGTGTGAGGGTAGTGACGTGTGACGCCGGGGGGAAGAATGGGCTGCGTTGGTCCGGGTGGCTATGTGGCCGGATGTACCCGGTCCCAGATATTGAATATTTTCACTGACAAGTCGAAGTTTTTGAGATATTATTAGATGTAGGTAAATTTAAAAAAATATTATTCAAATATAAAAAAAAATACAGGGTGTTCCGGGAACTCCGCAACCAAACATTTGTTCCGATTTCTAAGTGGTATGTCCTGATAAATTTCAATTAACAAAAATTTTGCAACAAAATAAACGTGGCACAGGTCAATGTCAAATTTTACTCTCTTGCAATAAACAATAATTATTGTATGACACCTAACGCTATGTGGTTTATTAAATCCATATGGGCATATGAAATTTAGAATTGTAACTGGCTGCGGTTTTTTCAAATAAATCTCAATATTAACATTTTCCAGCTTTATTTTGTTTGTTTTAGAATTTACAAATTTTTGAAACAAAAAAAAATTAATTACTTAACAGTTCATTTAAATTACGTTAACGATTTTAACTTTAGGTTAATGTAAATGTTGCTATTTGTTCTAATATTTATATAAAATTCTCTTAAATCGAAATTATAAACGTACAAATATACGTCTTTATTGCCGTCAAAGGGCTGCACTTCACATATACCGTTTAAGTTTCTAATTGCATTACGTAATTACTTTATGAATGGGGGCGAAAGAAATTGTGTTATCGCTGGAGTAGCTAGCTAACATTTAATGCGATTACATGTTCGCTGTTCAGCGCAGGAACATACAAACATGCAAAACTTTAGGAAACATTTTGTATAATAAAGTGAATTATGCTCAGAAAGAATTGTCTGAAAATAGTGCTTTATTTGTATACACCAGAAGCATGTTTTACCGCAAAGGTAAATTATATACAGGGTCTAACAAAAATAGTTACAAATATTTAAACTAGTAATAGACTCCAGTGGTGCTATTAATTTTTTAAAAATCATTTAGTTGATTTTTTAAATTAAAAAATACCAAAATAAAATTTTCTTTGACAACTGCTGACATTCATAGCTGTACCTGTTATCTAATTGTAATCAAACTCCAATATGGTAAAAGCGTGAAAATGTGGTTTATGATAATTTATATGGAATTGGTTTGTCTATACAGGGTGTTTTAAAACATGTGTCGGAAAATAAAGGGTGGGATTTCTTGGTTAATTATAAGAAAAAAAGTTCCTATTAACATGGTTCCGCAAACGTACCAATTTTACCAATTTTTTTAAGTGTCCCATTGCAAAAATAATCTACCACAGGTTTTAATATATGTAGCTACCCATTTCAGATACACCCTGTAGTATTGCCCATACAGAATTTTGTGTTATAAAATCCCTGAAACGTTCATTTAAGAGCACGAGAGATACTCAATCAATGTCATTTCATGTTTTAGATTTTATTTTATCTCCTCCTTTTATGTAAAAGTTATAAATGCAAGCAAACTTTCCCCATTCGTATATTTTGAACTTTTTTACAATGTAAACATAGAATTGCAGACGAGGTTTTGGTTCATATCGTCAAAATATTTTTTCTACAACTTTTAAAAAACTGCTTTAATTCACAATTTTTAGTGCATAAAAATATTGATGCAACTCATGCTCCCCCCCGCTCGTGTGTTTTAAACTTTCCGTTCGTAAAAAATGCACTATCCAAAAATGCGTACTTTATCGACTTTATGCATTTGTTTTCTTGCATACATAATTATTATTATTAATAATAATAACCTATTATTTCATCATTACAGTAATATTATTTCAGTAATCAAGGGCACCAATTAAACAATAGGTGATAACCCTCAAGATATGCATGAACGGGAAACATTTTGTTATCAAACAGAGAGTGTTTTAATTTTATCTTAAAACCGTTTTGTTGTTCTCTTCTCTACTTTGTTTACTCTAAAACTTCAAAAGTTTCCACATGCCTAATGCAGCCTACATAAGTTAAACATAGCCGTTAAAACATAGACTGAAAATTAAAATTCTTTGGTTAATGCAGATTCGTATACCAACAAATAAATCCATCACCTACACTACTAAAAGCGAGGCATCAGCAATACTTGGCACGTGATCCGAAGAGTACTCTGTATCTATCTATATTTAAGTGGCATGCGGTGCAATGCAATTCTCAGGTTGATGACTCTACTATATGTTTAAATAATAGAAATGATCATTGAACTTTATTATTGGCAAATGCTAATCCTTGGGTATTTTTGAATGATTTATTGCTCATTTTCCGAGATGTTAGTACAAGAACAGGAACCCATTGGTTTTTACAGGGGGTTTAGGAGGGTTTGAAATTTTTATTTTATTTTATCATGAATGTTGTTACTGGCACTTTGATATTTTATTTTAATTAAATAAAAAAAATTACAATGTAATTCTTATACTTCTGTAACTAAGATTATACAGGATGATTCAGAGGTCTATTAACTTTACAGGAAAATAGACGAGACAATTCTCAGCAGAACGTATTTTTAATTATTATTTAGTAACGAAGATGAGAATAGAAAAAAATGTTTTCTTGTACCTAACTCTAAAACGGTTAGGAAATCAGCAAACATTTATAAATATTTTTTGTTGAAAAAGAAGTCAATGTTTATCTCGATTAGCTTAAATTTCTTATTATTCATTCTCAATGTGTAAAAGAATGTGTTTAAGTTATAACTTATAACACAATTTCTATGTAACTCGTAAGTGGTTACGAAACGACTACAAGTTTGCTAGAGTTTTTTGCTCCCAAAAGCGTTAGCTATAAACACTTTCATTATGGCAATAAATATCTGATTTACCCTCTATTTTCTTATTAATAAAGGTAATCCTGATTGATGTAACATGTGCATGTTGGGTTAGGTTACGTCAGTTATGTTAGAGGGATAACTGCCCTTTCGAGTCCCCCCAACGGTTTTCTTTTATTGATTCTCAAGGAAATTTAAGAACACCAACTAGATTTCAGGACAGATTGGCCAAGAAACTATTATCTCATTTTTCTTTTATCCTTTATTGATGAGCATTTAAGTAGGGGTGACAAAGCCTAAATGTTAATTTCTGAAGAAAAAAAATGTTTTAAAATCATAAATGGTAATTCAACGTTTGTTATAATATCCATAATTGTCACGTTCAGCAAATTAACGAGGAGAACATGAATATTCATTATGCAAATCCTAGTTTACATGAATTTTACAGATTAATTATTGCAGTATTCAACTTGTATGGTTAACTACTGGTTAATAGAATTTAGTTTCAAGTGTTAATTTAATTTGTATATTTTGTTGTATTAAATGCTAAATGCTCCAACATGAGGAAATATGCCTAAGCATATCTGCGGAATCAACCCTTCCAAGATACCCTGTACTTTGGATACCTTACGGCGTAGTTCCAGTTCTGCTCCCAATAAAACAATGTACTCGTACTATTATGTTCGAGTACATTTAAAATACATCATTTTAGATCGAAAACGTCCAACTGTAAGTTAATAATCTGATGCTTTTGCATTATATCAAAAATAACACACTTTCGTAGAACAGGAAACATTACATTTAAAGCTTGGCAACAGAAATAAAAGCACAGACTGCGATTCTATTGAATTTTGTTACGAACTTTACGAAAACGGATTTTTTAGATTCGCCTTAATTATTAGCCTCACTCGCTACGCTTGCTCGGGCATAAACTGCGGTTTGTCCAAAAAAATCCCTATCCCACATTTCGTATTTATTTATAACATAAATAACAAATTTCCTTTCCACGTGACGTTTGCTATAATACAAGATGGCCATTCGAATGTATGTACTCGTATATCGGCGATGTCTGTCCATGTTTAAAGTCAATACAATCATAAGCTCCCCCCCCCCCTCATTCAACTACCTACGTATTATTTATTCTTTTAAAATGAATCATGTAATAGGTATAATTAAAAATAAAATGATTTTTTTCTGCAAAATGTCAGTATAATTGTATACGTGATAGTTTTACAGAAAACCGAATTAAACTTCTTTATTTAATATAATTCAACTATTTTGTAAATTTTTGCTCGTATCTTACATAATAAGAGAGATATAACCCTGTCGCTCACGTCTTGGAGACCCCAAGATTAATGAAAACATTTTCCTGAACTATAGTATATAATTTGATGATGACGTGTATTGTGTAAACGTTTCAGACATTTTCATGGAAACCCTTCAAGAATTAATTAATCTATATACCCTATTAACGAACAAAATACCTAATTTCGTAGTTCAAGATTACGTGTTTGTTTTCGAAGTTTACTTACAAACCTAAATTCTGATACCAAAACAATTTTCGCAATTTTGGGTTGTGCCCTTTGAAAACCTTTCACCTTAACACAAAAGCAGAAAATAATTCCATGATTAGATTTCGTGTCAAAGTGACAGTACCAGCGGCATTCCGATGAGTAGTTGTCACATAATTCCAAGGCAGGATTTTTCCACAACAGCGTTGATTATTTTTCGATTTCTCGGTTTGCGGACAAACGGAAAATAAAATCGATAATATTTATGGATACAGAATTTGTTTTTCTGCAAAAACCTATATTACAGTTTTTTTGTAAAATAATTAGGGAAGAGAATATTTGACCTTTAAAATTTTACCATCCCTATGTTGCATGTTTGAATTCAATCTACACCCTGTATATCATTTCCGTAAGTTTTAAGACGCATTTTGATATGCCCCTATTTTTATCTATCATTAGCTATTAATTTTCAGTTAACGATGTTCATTACGCTAAGTTCCATTTCGGCATTGTCCTTCCAGTTTACACAAGGACGTGCCGAGAACAATTGTCTTTCTTCTATATTTTAGTTGAAGGCGCGTTTCATTAACTGCGTGTCATTAGCTTATTTCAAATAGACAATAAAAAAAATTCATTGTAGTATTCTGCGACACATATTCTGGGAAGTCTGGTTTTAATTGCATTATTGTAAAGTCCTTATTTGATTATCTGCTTTCACAGTAATATTCAAAACAATTTTCGTTTTAGTAAGTGGCACTCAAAAGAAAACCTTTGAGGTTTCAAAAAGCCAAATCAAGTTTTAAATATGACGCCTGTAAAATTTCTTGTGGCCGAATTGAACTACCTACTCCAAACGCGATGTAGCATGTTTGATGTTCAGCTTAGTTTTTAGGTCGTGTTTCATAATGCTTGCTTTTGAGATAACCCTACAACCCCTACACGCTTTTAAATATTGTATCCCATAAAAGTTTTGTACATTTGCGACTAATTTTCTTGCAGATTATAAATTGCTACATGTTCTGTCCTTTTTCGGAAATTTTCCAATTTCCGTTCAAAAGTATGAAATAATTTTTATTATAATTCGTATTTGCTGCTGAAAATTTAGGTTAAGTGACACGATTTCTGTTAAACTGAAAATCGAATTTTCCCGATATTGAATAGGCGCAGATTGATGTGTATTTGGAATTCTATGATGCGGATAAACGTTCTCCATTTATTGAACACGATTTGATTTGATGATTTTGGTTGTATGAAGAATCCAAACATTATATCAATTTTTTGTTGCTTTATTTTATTTAATAGAATACAGAGATTTTAAAAAATATTTTTTTTACAAGCTGAGTTTCATATATTTAATGTCTATGGAAAGTATGAACTAACTATAGTTTCAGTTTTGTAAAAAGCGCATTCGTTGGGCTGAAAATAATTTTTGAGAAATCTCCTGAAACTGTTTGGGAACTGCAGATCCAAAAGTATAAGCAGAATTAAATGAATGTTTATTGGTACTTTTCGAAAGTTCGTGGCCATTTTAAGAAAACAAAAATATAAGCCATCATTATTCAATATTCGACTTACAGTGAAAAAAGTATAACAAGATAAATAAATTAATTGAACGTGAAAACTTTATTTAATCAAATTGCTTTTGCGTAGCTACAGGTTTAAAGTCAACCCCGTCACTAACACATTTCTGCAAGCGGCACGAAAGTACGACTTTCGTGTCCGCATAAAACTCAAAAATCACATCTGTGTATGTTCTTATTGATAATTAATTAGGCGTGTTTGGGCCGATTTCTTGTCGAATATTGGAACTTTCAATTGATTACATTTTGTTAAATATCTCCGTTATGTATAAACCGATTTTGAAAAACTTTTTTTGGTTATATTAAGAATAAAAAGACCTATCAAAAGAGGTATCACAAAGGGTGTCTTTCCGTTTAAATTTTTAAAGTTGGGGTTGCTATCACTTAGGGGTTGAGGGGTGGGGGGATTAAAACTACCTGTCTAAATGGCAATTTAAAAACAAAAATCGACGGATCTCAGGATTTTCCGCAAAAACGTTAAATAACCAATATTTACGCCATAAAATAACCATAATATGATTTTTGTGCTATACTTTATCATCACTCTGTATTTTTTCTATAATACACGGCGTGTTAAAAACACTCTAAATAACAATGATAAGTAGATTCCACAATATTTCATTCCTCGAGTCGCATTTAAGATACATACATACGTAACTGACTAAATAACTGAGTTATTTTAAGTCTGTCGCGACCGTACGCATAAGGCATTGCTCAGTCGTCGCCGAGACGTTGTTATTAACACTCCTTCTACCATTTGCATATCACCAACTGCATTTTATAACGATTGCATATAATCATTCAGTGTACCAAAGAAAGTGCTTCCTTTCGGTATCGTTTGCAAATTTGCTGTCCTATAAATTATCAGTTCTGATTGTGCATACATTTGCGATGTGAAAATACGCGTTTTGTGGATAGAATCTGATTCTGTAAATATTTCAGTGTGTTAACTTAACAACTGCCTCGTAAATCAATGAAGAGGGCACTTACGTGGACTTATCGTTGTTCCTTACACACACGCGCTATAAAGCAATAATTTAAAAATAAACCACGATGCGAGATAACTGTCGTGGGGGTGGTGCTGTAGTAGCAGCAGCTGTAGCTGTCATCGAGCAACAAACGTTGAACGGAAACCTCCCTTTTCCCAATACTTCCGCTTCAGAAACGGCAAGGGACTCGTTACCCCGTTCGAAACAAGTCTGCTCGCCATCCAACTGCAATCAAAGCCAAAGAGATACCGATTCACCGATTAATAATGAAGTTGGAGGATCTCTTCCACGACGTGGTAATAGTAAGGATCAAAGAGAAATTGACGCAAGTCTTCCCTACGCATTCATTTATGTCGAGGAGGGTACGGAAGGTTTTGCAAATGAAGAAACCAAATCTCGTGTTAAGTTTGCAGGAATGGGCGTTAGGCGTAACGAAACGAGGAAGTCGCATTCCCCTACGAATTTACATGCTGTGTCTAAAAATACTACGTGTTTAGAAGAAGTGGCACCGGGCGGTAACTCACAGTTTACAGTAAGAAATCCTCTGGATTATATCGACAGAATTGTTTCGGACAAAGGCGATTTCGAAGCTTGTTTAATCAGAAGCAATACTGATTTGCACCGTGGTAAATCCGCTAATCCCCTGAAAAACTGGGGCATCGAAGTGGTGAAAGTGAATCAAAGTGCGGACCACAATTTCGAGAAAGCCGTGGACGATTTCAACTTGACTGCTGAAGATGTGCAAAATTTTGTTTCCAAATCCCTAAAACGATCTCGTAACTCTTCCACAACGGAAGGACATCAAGGAACAGTTGTTTTGCGCAATCAATACATTCAAGAAGAAAAAGGTAATAAATTATCAACAACGGATTTTTCAGTTTCTGCTTCAGACGAATTTGGAACGGATTCAAGTGAGGACGATTCTTCCACTAATACTGATAGTGATTCTGGACGTGAACATGTGATCAACGAGGGTCTGGAAACTATTACTGAAGAGGATCGTGCTACAGCTAGTAGCGTTAATTCTAATTCTACTCGAGGTATTTACTTTTTTTTAATCATCCAAATGTCATGGCAATGGTACATGAAACAAGGTTATTCTTTACAAAAAGAAAAAACCAAATAAACTGTTTTATGTCTAAGTGCTCAATATTATATGTTTGTCGGTGCATATGCGGGCCATGTGTTGGATATTTTAATAGTTCAACAGCATGGCGGAGATTCTAAAACATTTTATGAACTCAAAAAGCTTCTAACTTGTTCTCTGATTAATTTTGAGATTTGGTAATCAAGTAATGGTAATGCTCCACACAAGTTTTAGTACCTGTATTCTTCTGTTTCGAGGCTTTCCTTGATTTTTCAATTTAAAATGAGTGATGTGCTCTTTGAACATTGTTTCAGTCTCGCGACAGTTTGTTCAATGTAGTTCAAATTACAATGGGAACAAATAATTTCATAAAATCCTGAATTACACAATGTCGTAACTTTATCCTTTGGATTTACTAGAAGAGTTTGACGAATATTTTTCCTATTACTCGAAACAATTTTGGATCTCTTTCGACTTAAACCAGAGTTGAAGAATCACAAATATCAACTTTAAATGTATGAGTTCTAATTATTATAAGTAAAGTTATTAAAATTAAAACTAACCTATTACAAAGTGAATACGTTAGAAAAAAATTTTTTAACTCGTTATTTACATCGAATGATCCTGAATTGAAAATTTCAACCCACTTGCGTTATCTCAACAATAATTGAACCCTTCCTTCACAACAAGATGTAATCCCACTGCGGGCAGAAGACAAGCCACTGACCTCATTCTCAATACAATTCTGTTAATTAATCAATTAGTTTAGAACCTCTGCGTTATATCGGTATCTGGCTCAAATCCAGGAGTATACACAGTTCTCCAAATAGCACTAGTTGTAGTGATAGTTAAATCAGTGAGCGAAATCTGTAGCCGTTCTTGTTATTCATTTGTTAAAATATCAACGAGGTAAATTATTCAATAAATTGCTTAAAATCTAGAGTAGGAATAGTATGAAAACTCGTTCGAAAGGAATGTGTGGGACGGTAAAATATCTTGTGTTTACATGCGGATATATGAAAGTAATTCACCTGTCCCTTATATAATATTTTGGTATGCATATAATCGCTTGAAGTGTAATTAATTATCAACATGCCTTCAAGATAAGAAAATCATTTTTACTCTTCTCACATTATCGGAATGAGACTAGAATTGTGCAATTGTGATAACTAAAGCCCGGAAGTTAAGGCAGTAAACAATACTGACACATTTACAATATGCGGAGACTCAAAATGCAAAATTTAAAATAGCCATTTATTGCTTATATTTTAAATAATTCCTTACATTTTTACCTTGATTTTTATGGAAACTTTATTACATTAGAAATGTCCATGGTTCGAAACCATTTATATCCTCGTTCTAAAAATTTGTGAATTTTTGGATAGTTTTGAAGTCCTTGTTAGTGGAAAAAATAGAATCGCACTTCTTTTTAATGGAACGCCCTTTATTTCTAAAAATGCTCTTTAATTGTCGAAGGTCCACTAACTTGTCTCATAATTTAAAAAATAAACTTATCGTTACTTACGGCGTACCCATAACACTTTGCTCCCATGGCACCAAGGGGTAAACCACGTAGGAAGTTTGGGTATCCTCTGGGAACCAGTGGCGCAGCCAGAATTCTGTATTAGGGGGGGGTTTTAATTAAAAATGAGAATATATTATAGAACAATTCGGTAACGCTGTTGCCAAGATGAATTTTTTTACCAAGAGAAGATTAATATTTTTAGATCTAAATAGGTCTGGGGGGGGTTAACCCCCAAAACCCCCCCTCGCTGCGCCACTGCTGTGAACTCTTGCGTAGTCTCTGGGATGTTTGGGTAGCCCCTAGAACGTTTGAGAAGTTTTAAGGAAGTTGCTGGGAAGCCTGGGTAGTCTTTGGGAACACTGAGAAATCTGGATAGTCATGGGGAAGTCCCTGGAAAGTCTGGGTAGTCTCTGGAATGTCTGGGTAGCCTCTAGAACGTTTGAGAAGTTTTAAGGAAGTTCCTGGTAAGCCTGGGTAGTCTTTAGGAACTCTCAGTAGTATCTGTCAAGTTTGGGTAACCCCTGGGAAGTCTGGGTAGTCTGGAATGTCTGAGTAGTCTCTAGAACGTTTGAGAAGTTTTAAAGAAGTTCCTGGTAAATCTGGGTAGTCTTTGGGAACTCTCAGTAGTATCTGTCAAGTTTGGGTAACCCCTGGGAAGTCTGGGTAGTCTCTGGGAATTCTGAGTAGTCTCTGGGAACCCTGAGTGGTATTTGAGAAGTTTAAGGAAGTCCTTTGGAAATCAAGGTAATTTTTCAAATTGGGTAGTTTAGTGTACACACTTTTTTTACGGTGGTTTACTCCTGGCATGGCACACAGAATTTTTTCTCCCCTTTAAGATTTAACTTGACCTCCTGTAATTTTATAAGAGATTTAAATTAAGCTAATGTTGTTTTATATACTAACAGTACAGGATACTGTATACATACACTTCATTCAATTTTATTATAATTTTCAACCTAAAGTAAGTAAAAAGATAATTTATGTACGAGATATTGACAGCGTGGTTACACAATGCACAATAAAGTGGCAATCGATGTTTGTTGTAAATAAAATGAGATAAAAAAGTGCATTGCTTTATTCGAGGACAACCTTCTAAATAGTAATTGCTAGGGATAGGATAGGGACAGCTAAAAAAATCTGGTTGGTATTTAACTATTTACCTCAATTTTACGTGCGTACGGATCGTCTTTCTTTGGCCATGTTTACAATTTTTTTAATTCCAAATTACAACTCGCGTATTTGTATACTGAACTAAAATTTCTAGTTGTAGAATTTTTCCGCGAAATTTGACGGGAATATTGCCAACTGGAATTGCCTAATGGCCTGCAAGGATAATACCAGGATCTAAGTACTTACTTAAGCTGGCAAGGATTAAAAAATAAACCATCCAAACTGGATTCTGGGTGCATAAATTGGTGTAGAAGCAGGCAAAAACATATAAATTAAACATTCTGCATCCAAAAGTACCAAGGCAATGCACAAGTCATCCATCGTGTTGAAATCAAACCGGCCACAACAAATAATATGAATATTGGAAACTGGCTATTAACATAATACAGGTCTTCTAATACCATTATAATTGACAGAACATTTAAAACACTTGGTTGTCAATCATTTTTAAATTTAAAGTCTTCCTTATCCGTTTTATCTTTTTCATATAGGTACCTATCTCATATATTTTAGTTGAAAGGTATAATAACTTCGTTTAAGTTTGGGGCTCACCCTAAGTAATTGAATATCCAGCCAATTCCTCTCTGAGGCCATCAATCAAAGTATTGTAGGTACAGGAATTCCTCCCCTTGTAGATATTGACTCAATATCGAAGTGTAATTCAATTTTCTGTAATTGATTTTATCGGAAACCTTTACGTTGTACAGGTTCATATCAGTTAAATTCTTTCTTAAATCGTATTTGTCAAAAACATGCGGTTTGAAAACACAAGGAAGTATCTGAAACTGACATGAAATTTATTTCTTATTTTGTTGCGATTGTTGTCTGTATAGCCATAAACTTACCAATATTGATTGCCATTCCATGTTCTTGGCGTATTGGGTCTCCAAAATAAGTGATTGACACTCGGATTTGTTTTACCCTCAGGTTTTACCAGATATTTTATATTCAAATGATTAAGGGCTGGTTTATCAACCCGTAGTTAACTCCTTGTTAAGCTAACCAACAGTCAACTGTCATGGATACGATTCTTGTAACAATTCGGATGTATGACAATTTACTGTTGGCGTTGGTTAGCTTAACAGGGAGTTGATAAACCACCCCTAAATTAAATAAAGCAATTTTATCCACGACTAGTAAATAATTATCAATTATTTAAGTGTTTGATCTAAAGGATAATGCTATTCATAATACACTGCCGTGAATTTTCATTATTCACTAGCGAATAATGAAGTAAGATTTAAACCTGAAAACTGTAAATTTAACCCTCGTGCTTCTCGGTCGTGATTAATAAATTTCAAAAACTATTCCTATAGAATTATAGCCTTGAATAAGGACTTCTCTTCTCATCGTTTCTTTAATATTTATCGAACACCAAATCTCGTGCTAATATTAATAGATAACCAGCATTTAAAAAGAGATAAGTATACATACAAGTTCAGCTTCACATTGTAAACATTCAATGTATTCATAAAATGTTTTAGAAATACGCAGACGTTAATTTAGTATTCGCGCCAAGTTTTTGTATTAGCGTAATCCCCTGCTGTTATTTTTAGCAGAAGTTTGAGCACTTAGTCATTTACGTTTTAAAGATGCGCTCCTCCTATTTTTATTTTAAAAGTATTCTTCTACAACAGCAATTTCACGCCCAATTTAGTTTTGCCTGTTTCCGCGTCCATTATACCCTTAAAATATTGGAACATTTTGACGCAGGAGGTGATTCTTCAAGTCCAGATGATGACTCGACCGTAAAAGGAAACGCAGCATGGTCCGGAACTACTTCCAATCGGGAATCGACGTCGGACCTCTCGACCTGTTCTTCAGATCGACCAAAAAGTTTAAAAGGTTTTATGATAAAGTTGCTAAATATATAAAGTCTAGATATAAATGGCAGAGAGTTAATGCAGCAGTTTATTCTCTACAGTCGCGAATCAGTGTCAATGTGTTTGTTCAGTTCGACAAATTTGATACACGAATTGAATATTTAAATAAAACAGTAGTCAATTATATTCACCGGATTGTTGTGGCTTATTTCAAGGTCTTCATTGTGCACAATTAAGAATAAGTGATGAGTTAAACATGTCTGTTCTAATAATTATTTTCTTGTAACCCATCATAGATAATAACCCATAGTGTTGCTAACATACGCATTAATATCAAACAAATGTTAGATAGCAAGGGACTGAGGTACAGCATTTAATCCCTGAGGATTAATTTATTTCACGAGCAAGCGGAGACATAATCAGCGGAAGGATTAAAGATACCTTAGTCCCGTGGTGCCATTTTTTGCACTTCCGGATAATTTATTTAAATATTACATTTTTTGCGCTACTGTGCTCTATTTCATTGTTTACCGCGGCTGTTTCCAAAACAGTAAGTTATGTTTACTAGTTGCTAAGGATAAAGTCGTCGGTAAAATACTTTGGGGTTCTAGAACGGTAAGTAAATTTACTCAAAACGAATGTGCCATGTAATTTGATAAATTAATGTCAGTCACAAATGTCAGTTTAGTTAAATAAAATGAATGCAATTTCCAATGTTAGTTAAAACAAATCCTGGAGCTTTTAATTTCTCATTTCTTGTAACAAAGTACGCCAGCAAAGATTTTTCATCAATATTTGTACTTTTCTTGGTACACCAATTTTTAAAATGATTGTAGGTACCTTCGTAGCGTCTCTCTAGACTTATCAGGAATGAGAACCGAACACCCCACATTCCAAGCTTCTCTATTTCGTTTTCGGAATCATTTTCATTAATTTTTAGCACGGAACTCCAAATAATTTTCACAAAAAACTGCAATGGCGGTAACTGTTTACAGATTGCTATAGAAACGTAATATATCAATCGACAATACGGCAACGTGATGCGGACACTGACAATTATCGCATTTGAATCTGTATTAATTATTAATTTATTAAAAATTCTTTTTACCGGATTCAGTAGCGCAAAAAACGTCATAAGCATCACGAACGTTAAGGACTACCGATCTCAGACAATAATTGGAGTCGTCGCTGCGCTCCTCCTCCAAACTATTGTCTTCGATCGGTAAAATGTTCTTACCGTTCTTAATACTTAATATACTATTTTCTTGTCAAAGTGACAATCGACAACTACAAAATTATCCATAAGTCCATATTATCAAATCCATAATCCATAATTATCTAAATTGAGAAAAAACTATCTACCTACTAACGTGGCATTTTTTTTCAAATTTAATCCCTTAGGATTAAATGATTAAATATTTACATTTATTCATAAATAAGTTACTTCAGTACCTATGGATAGGGGTGGGCGATACCATGAAATGGGTATCGAGTATCGATACCAATGTGGTATCGATATTACTCAAAAGTATCGAAGTATCGAAAGTATCGGAAGTATCGAAAGTATCGAAGTATCGAAAATATCGAAGTATCGAAAGTATCGAAGTATCGAAAGTATCGAAAGTATCGAAGTATCGAAAGTATCGAAAGTATCGAAAGTATCGAAAGTATCGAAGTATCGAAAGTATCGAAGTATCGAAAGTATCGAAGTATCGAAAATATCGAAGTATCGAAAATATCGAAGTATCAAAAGTATCGAAGTATCGAAAGTATCGAAGTAACTAGTCGTAGTTTTACTAATTACACTGATGTACTGTGTCTGTGACCCATACCGTAAACAATGAATATGAACGTGTTTGGGTACACCTACTATTTGCTAATGCTACGCATAACAAATCGTCTAAAAATTATAGACCTAACACTTTTGTTCGTTCTTGGCATAGAAGGGGGGAAAACTATACCTACCCCAGTTGATCCTATTTGATGATTCAATCTAATATCTCAATTACAATTAAAAATAAAAACTTAAGTATGTGAAGAGGTAAATGGGTACCTACTCTTGGAAATACACCAAGTTAAGCTCCTACAGAAACTATGCGAGCCTGTTATATTAATTTTCTGATAGATACTTTAGATACCTTGAGTATTTCTCTATTTCCGATATTTTTGATACTTAGATTCTTTCAATATTTCTATATTTCGATACTTTCGATACTTCGATACTTTCGATACTTCGATACTTTCGATACTTCGATACTTTCGATACTTTCGATACTTCGATACTTTCGATACTTCGATACTTTCGATACTTCGATACTTTCGATACTTCGATATTTTCGATACTTCGATACTTTCGATACTTCCGATACTTTCGATACTTCGATACTTTTGAGTATTGGTATCGATACTCGATACCAATCCAAGTATCGATACTTTGCCCAGCCCTACCTATGGATGCAAAAAAATAATTTTTAGGGCCTCGTTATAAGAGACGCCCCTGATTGATTTACATAACTGTTAACAAAGGACACATGCATATAAATAACTAGAGTTGACTTGGACTTTTATTCAGATTCTCTGTATCCAGTATTGGACATATTCCTCCCGTTTATTTTTCCATGTTTCTCGTTCCCTTATTGTGTTGGATCTTTATTTTAGTGAGATCGTCCTCCAATCTTCGTCATCATCAACATTTGTTTTTCTTAGTATTTGATCTCCTGGATAAGATCTTTTTCTTCATTTGCTTCTGCTTTTTTAAGGTTGTTTATTGATCAATTTTTTGTCCTGGTTATTCCTTCTACTATATCCCTGCTATCTCCTTTTAATGGTTACAGGCAGCTTTCTCCTTTCATGTTTCGCGGTACCATGCGCCGCTGTTTCAATAGGAACAAATTTTTTATGTCCTTATAGAAAAAAAGTTGTATCAGAAAATATAAACTATAAATTCCAAAAGAACTAAAATAAACATGTGTAAAAATAATTGGAAACACTTCATGTTCAAACAATTTTAAAATTCTGTTTTGTTTACTATCTCCCTTATAAATATTTCGACTGCTTAATATATTTTTCGTCGGCTATTAGGAAATTGTCTTTGTACTTGTTAGTGTGCCAACTGCCTGTTAGAATCCATCAGCTAACACCTAATTATCCAATTTTTTGTTTGTTCGTTAAATAAGAAGTTGGCAGCAGCTTTTCTACTACCTAACGAATACCCTAATAGCCTGGGCAAGGGTTTTCTGCCTATTAGAAATATTAAGATTGGAATTAATATGCTTGGAGGACGGGGGTTGAAAATAACCCTTACTGACGTGTCTGAAATTTTCGTAAAAAATCCATAAAGATAATAAATAATAACTGCTTGCCGATATATCTATCCTTTACTATTTAGCAACAAAATATGACTCCTAAAAACAGTGTCGATATAAATAATAATGGAAATTAAATGTAGATAGCTCTACGCGTTGCAACGAGGATTTCCAATGGATACGTAAGGAGCCATTGGAAATTTCGCCTCCAAAAATGGAAGAACAGCTACCACAATCAAAACCACCAATTAACCGAACAGTTCGTGATAAAACACCTCGAAGATCTGCAGAAAGGTCAGCACCTGGAAGTTTAGACCGGCGACGTCAGCATCATCAAAATCGATACGAGAGGGACCAAAAATCTCGATCTTCGCACATATTGAAAAGCCCACCTAAATTTGACGACTACGGTTCACCTCCTTGCCAAAATTGGTGCTGCAATCCCCATGCCAACGAGCAGTTGTGCTTTGATAACTTCCACAGAAGACACGAACGTATAGATCCGCAGAGATATGGAAGTAGTCCTATGTTGATGGAACAACGATTTGGTGAAAGGGGAAGTCATCCAGATCTTTATAATGATTTTAGCAGATTTAGACATGAACAGCCCTATGGATGTTGTTCTTATCATTCCACCCCACCGTGCTGCTTTTTTGGCGATGCCAGAAATTACCATTGGACGCCTCCATCATACCCTCTCAATAAGGTATAACTTCCCGGTAAATAATTACATGCTTCTGCTTATTATTCTCATAGGTAGAAAAGTGAATATCTTGAAGGAAATAATACTATTTTTCTATTCATCTATTATTAATAATAAAAAGTGACGGGACTGAGCACAGCACGTCTTTTTAAACCGGGGTCAAAGTTTTCATACTAATTCATTTATTTATCTTATCATACTTCTTGACTATCATTTGAAATTATTTATAACTTATTTTTTTGTGAATTTAAGCCTTCACCGAAAAAATAGTGTACGGATACATCACGAAACTTTCCTTACAGGACTCGGAAACTGAAGGAACTCGTTGCAACACTATTTTTAATGAATTTAGGTTAAACTTTTTTTAAGGACTGCTTTAAAAATGAAACACAACAGGTAGTCAAAGCTCTTTCCAAGTTTAAAAGTGTGCATAATAATATACTCATCAACAGACACTGTTAAACCGATTTAGAATGAATGATAAAGAGAAATAATTAGCTAACTGCCAGCTAAAGCCTATCCCGTGTTGTATTTTATGTAATATGGTGTAGGTATTTATATTCTGCAGCTGTTTGTTTATGAAAATTATGTTTGCTTTCCCGGAGTATTGTCTTGCTCTGACATCTCCAACAGTGTTGTTTACTGGTACAAAACGCACACGCTATATTGAGATAATCAAATAAACACAGTTTATATTATACGGGGGTAAACAATAACTTGAAAGTTAACAGGGAAGCTAACGTAGTAATTTGTAGATCTTCGATCCAATACTAACAGTAGGCAAGTTTATCAGCATATTATTAGCATTACTTTGAAAAACTGTATTTTTACCTTCAGTTGAAACATTTTTGTACCTGGACAAATCAAATTTTACCTGCAATTAATTTTTTTCTGAAGGTATCTTTCTAGGCTTCACGCTTTTGTTGCACACTACTTTTTCTAAGTCCTTTGTTTGAAATTATTCATCGAATTATATTCACAATCGTTTGACGCAAACGCTACGAATCGCAGGAACTGACACGATGCGCAACAGACAGATGCAGAACCGTCAAACGCAGGAGTTCTCTGTTGCTGTTTGTTACAATAATTTATTAATAATATTCACCGATGCGTAAAAGTGTATGAACCAGTGACCGAAGGAATTCCGTTACCCACGGGAGTAAAAATGTTTACCTATCTATGTAGAAAATTTAACTTTTTCAGAACTCCCGTTGTGTGAAGCTAAGACTAGTATTGAAAGGCTTCTGTTGTTGCTAATTATTATGTTATTCAATCAATTACGGTAAATAAGGTCGGAAGTGAGTAATTTTTAGTATTCAGTGTTGAAATTTAAAAAACTTAATGGGGGTCCATTAATAGGCGCCAGCTGGAGCTTCGCATCTGTAGGGTCTCGTTGAGTTTTATTAACCTATTACTGGGGAGAGATATAAAAAAAAGTATTAGGTCTATGACTGTACACAAATTTACCCCAGAGGGGCCTTCAAATCTATTTGTGCCTGTGGCTTCCTTTACATTTGTAAATATTGCATTGGTTTACACCACTTGAAATTCAAGACGCACAAGTGAAAGAGTTCTGCAGTTTTTTATTTAAAATTACCCTGAATTTTATAAAAAATTGAAAAGTTTATTAATCGCTTTGAAATTCCTTAGTTTTAAAAGATTCAGATTATTCTGATTATTAAGGGGACGTATTAGTTTTTGTCTGCTATATTTTTCCATATAAATCGCTATAAATAAACACATTCAGAAATATATTAAAAACAACAACAAAATAAATCATATTAAATTTAAATTAATCTAATTAAAAATTATAACTTTTTTTTGAGAAATTCGTTGTTTTCCCTCCCGCCATTTTCCCTTAACACGGATTTGACGACGTTTCATTATAGGGCGTCATTGGGGTTCTCCTTCAATTTTATGTACGTCAGTCGCAGAAGAGGATATCATTATTCATTGTTACACATGAGCTAATAAATGTGTTTTAAATTTGGATTTATTACTGCACCATACTTATGTAGTTTATTTAAGGATTACTAAATACTCGCTAAATACCTAAACTTTACCGGTGCCAAAAAGTGCAAGGGCTCTTATGACCATAATGTGTGAAGTAAACTCCACAAGAAATGCATACGATTTTACGCATCGAGGTTAAATGTGAGACTTCACGTACTGCGATCAGTGTGTGAACTTGTTACTTCACGTACAAGATTAGAAAAAAATTAATATTAATCCGTTGAGATTAATTTGCACATAGATTTATTACAACAATTTCTAATATCTTTCTTGTCCTTTATAGGGAACAGATCACGATGAAAAAATACGTAAAATACAGACTGAGAGGGACAATCTACAACTACAAGTACAAGTTCTTAATGAACAAATTGAAGCACAAACTGATAAAATTTCTGATCTGGAGAAAACCCTCACAGAAAGGAAGCAACAGCTAGCGAGCTCTGAGGACATGTTACAAAGAGTAAGTTAACGAAAATTATGGTTTTATTTCTAATTTAACCCTACCAGAAATAATAGAATTGAAAAATTGTTATTTCTTCTTAGAAAGTTCCATATAGTCCATTGTTGAAGTTGAAATATCATAAATGAAGGTAACTCGATTGATTTATTCTTTGTTATGATTTCTTACATGGAAACATTTATGTAAATAAAAATAAACATTGGAACATTTCAGTAGATTTTCTAACAAAATATTTGACCTAAAAAAGTTGTATGCCACTAAAAATGTTTCCAAAAAATAAGTATCATCCCAGTCCCCTCAATCTAACATCCATCATACAAACACACACCACTTATGGCACAACCGATTTAACAAAATATATCCCCCCTCTCTGTGGGACTTGGACCCATTGGCTTAGCTTTAGAACTAAAGACTCGCCCTGCTCGATCAATCGTCCCATAATAATAGGTGGTTTAAAAAAAATAAACAAATTATGTAAAGCCAACTCTGCTTGGTATTCTTTGCCTACATATATGGGACATAAGTAGGATCACCAACACGAAGAACGATACTGTTTTATATAAGAAGAAAATAAAGTTTAGTTTTTCTTTCTAGGAAATGTTATCACGGTCTTCTTTAGAAACCCAAAAATTGGAATTTATGTCTACCATTAGTGAAATGAAACTTCATCAAGCAGCTTTAGAAAGAGAAAATTTAGAATTAAGGTCGAGTCGTTTTAATAATAATAGTACAAGTATTGGAGGTATTACAAAACCACCCCTTAGGCCTAGAGCATCACCACAACTTCAACATTCTACACCTGTTCATCATAGTAGTAATCAGGTATGAAAATGTTTTATTAAACAATTTACTTAGCGATTCTTTTTACTTGTTCTGAAAAGTATAATGAAATGTGGATAATAATCTGCAATTAAGTTATTATGAGCACCCCATGTTTTTAATAACTTATAGGAGTTTGTGATGTAGGGCTTGAACATACGAATGTCACCTTCACCAAGTCCAGTACCTACAAGTTCACTGATATCACATTCGCCAAGAAAAATCGAGCCACATTCGCAGGAAGTTGTACAGCCTCCTAAGGTCTGATCATATAATTATATAATATGAATTATGTGGGTAATGCACTTACATTTATTAATGTAGGTGTTATATTTCTTAAGAACATCTGCTAAATCAACTACAATGATAATTGTCTTATGCTAGTCCAGTGTTTCTAAAATATTGTGACTTCAGGACCCCCCGCTAAATTAAACAAAATTTTTGTACCTAATTTTGAGTGTTACGGTATTTTTTTAATACTCCATATAAATGAACACCTGGGAAGCTTTGCTGTGGGAATAAGGCTAGAAAATCGTGTCCAGTGCGAGGCAACTGACGTAAAATACCAGCGTTAAATGGAAATGTAACGAAAACCGCGCATGATAGGGGAAAATAACATAAGATCAAAGTTGTAGCAAATAAAATTTCCTACAAGAAACTTCCGGAAATCATTTGTCTAATGTTAATAGTTTGGGCCTGGGAACCATTAAGGCTAAACACATACGCGTGCTCTATTTAACGTATTGACAAGACGGTAGATTGCACTCGCTTGCCCTTGACTGGAAACTCTGCACAATTTTTTAATATAATTTTTTTCTTAAATTTATACAAGGTGTTGAGAATAAATTTTGTGTAATTCTAGACGCCTCCAGCAAATTACCGCAGACAAATAGACATACATTATGGAAGTCTTCCACGTCAGCAATTCATAAGCAATGGGGAAATAGTTCCAGTAATAGATTCAAATGCCAATCCTGCTAATGGTTCTAGGAAAGGTGTTGCATTTGGTAGGGGAATTTCCTCTCTTCTTGGGGGTCGGGCCAGAGGTCGATCCGTGCCCAATTTAGGTGATAGCTCGTTTTTTGGCATGTTATGAATGCTATAATCGAGCTACTAACCAAACCTTACAACTAAAATTCGTAATTGTATATAATTATGATTAGTAAGCTTGCTTTAGAATATTTATTTAATTTTAATCCAATGTTAATGAATGAAAGTTGTTTAAAAAAATTCTAAATCCATCGCTTTATTCTAATCATAATCTACTCAGTTAATCACACACACCGTCTTAACTGTTACCATTTCAAGCTTGTGTAGATATTCTAAATTACAATACCTACTAAATTATTATTATATCATTTTAATTTTACGCAATGTCATAATGTTATCATCGATCTCTGTTCTGTCTTGTTACACCCAGATTACTGTATGTGATGAAAGAATTCCCAGCACTTAAATGTATACTATATCCAAAATTATTAGGTAGGAGGTGTCTGTTGTTGCATGCTAAATAGTTTCACTGGTTATTAAAAGCTTAAAATTACCACCTTCTGCCTGTGTCCATCTGAGAATTCTTTTGTTATCTTTTTTATTAATTTGGTAAAGTTCACTTTCATTTTGTGTTATTTGTTCTATATACCCCCATAGCTGAAACAGAGAAAATCATAATAGAGGACACCAGTGATGGTTCACCACAATCTCCCTCCTTACAGTTTAATAAAAATAAAGGCATTAAAAAAATATTTGGCCGTATGAAACGCTCTGGGTCAGGTAACCTTGAAGATATACCAGGATTAGCAGAGTTTCAACGAGGAGGTGTTAGAGCTACTGCAGCAGCTAGGCTAGGATGGAGTGAACCTCAGATTATATCCAAGTAAGGACTTCATTTAACACAGATGGGACCATAATGATATATAACAGCAATGAGTGGAAGTAATAAGAAAGATCATTTACATATGGAAGAAAGAGATGCATATAGTTAACTGCATGAGTTATCTATCTGCATCTCTTTCTTATACTTGCGAGTGATCTTTTTTACTACTTCCATTCATTTATACAGAGTATAAAATTGGTTCCCACATAGGAATTTCAATGCAAAAAATAGTACCAAGAACTGCCACTTCAAAAAATGCGCGATTTTCAAATTCAAATGCTCGAGTTCCAATCTTTTTCTTTCTGTAAAACTAAAACTGAAAATCAATACAAGTTCTCGATTTGGTATTTTTTTCTCTACAAAAACTTATTATTATTATTGTTGTTAATATTATTATGGACTCATCAGTATAATTTAAAGGCAGGTCCGTAATTGGCACGTACCCATTTCGTCCAAATTGCTAGATTTTTTAAAACGGTTCTCGCTATATCGCGAAATGCGTACGCACCAATTACGCACCCACTTTAACCCAATGTGTAAAATTTATATTAAATATAATTTTTCTTTTGAATTCCAGACCTGATAAACCATTTGCAGACTGGGATACAGAAAATATTTGTGACTGGTTACAAGATCTTGGTTTAGAGCAATACATATCAGAAGCAAAAAGATGGATAAAAAATGGACAGCAACTACAAGAAGCATCAATCCAAGAAATCGAAAAAGAATTAGCTATTAAAAATTCCCTTCATCGTAAAAAATTACAGCTTGCAATAATTGACACACAAGAAAACAGTTGCAGTGATCAATTCTTAACAAAAGCTGGTAAATTGGATACTGCTTGGGTATTACGTTGGTTGGATGATACAGGATTACCACAACATAAAGAGGCATTTTTAATTAATCGTATCGATGGACGAGTCTTACATAGGCTAACCATAGATGATCTGGCAATGTTGCATGTTACTTCTTTGTTACATGTAGCTAGTCTTAAAAGGGGTATTCAGGTTCTTAGGGAAAATGATTTTGAACCTGGGTGTTTGCAAAGACGGTCCTTACCAGATGATCTTGAAAATCCTATGCCAAAACAAATTTGTTTATGGACTACACATAGGTATGTGTGTGGACACTAAAGTTCATGATATATTTTTAAATTGTTTACTATATCTAAAAATAATTCTTAGGGTTATGGAATGGTTAAGAGCAGTGGATCTTGCTGAATATGCACCTAATTTAAGAGGTGCAGGGGTTCATGGAGGTTTAATGGTACTCGAGGAAAAGTTCACATCAGAACTGTTAGCATCACTACTAAATATTCCACCTGGTAAAACTCTTCTTCGACGACATCTTAATACACATTTCAAAGAACTACTTGGGAAAGAAATTATACAAGAGAAAAGAGAAAGTGAGGCTACCTTAGGATATATTCCGTTAACTCCTTCTGCTAAATTAAAGGTGAAGTAACTAGTACTAACAACATACTCTATAGAAAACCTACACAAACTGTAGGTATTACTATAACACATAACTCTTTGTTTGTGTATTTTTCAGGTTGCAAAAAAATCCCAATTTTCGCTGAAGCGTAAAAAGAGTAAGGGGGAGGTGGATTATGGAGATTTGGTGTGTCCTCTTAACCCAAACAGTGAAGGTGAAATGAATGGTTCTGTTAGAAGCTCTATGGGTGTAAGTTTACTAACCTCTAACACCGTAACATTCATTGACTCAGTTTCTTTGTCTGTATTAATGGAAGTTTATTAACAGGTATTGTATTAAAGTGTTGGAAAATAATCAAAATTCGTTTTTCTACAAATTTCTTATTGAAAAAAGTTTAATATTGCTGCCATTATACAAGTGCAGATATTATAAAATTTCTTTTTCGCTGTTTTATAGAGAGTTTGCTCCCATTTAGAAAAATATATGGTTTTTACAGTTATTTTTAAAAATAACACGGTTATAGGCCTGGGAAGACATGTCTGAGACACCCTGTATATATGGTGATTCTAAATGAAGTGCCATATTTTAGACAGTGGATACTTCGTATAAAAGGAAGACTTTTGCCTAATAAACTGTATTCCACTACCTCACCGTTTTTAATGTACAGGGTGATGCATTTTTTTTGAGAATTTATTTTCTTAAAATATTCTAGAACTGAAGGTAGGGATTCAAACGCAGTTTTATGGGTGGCTGTTATTAATATAGATTAATTATGCAAATTTTTTTCACATGGTGGTTTGTACATGGGTGCACACCCCCTTTTTTAAAAAAACAAAAGTTATGTCAGTAACATAATTTTTTTTTTTGTAAGATTTAATTTTAAATTCAATTTAGAAAATAAAAGTACTCTTGCATTTTTCTCATTGATTAATCTGTTTTCGAGATAATTGCCATTTAGTTTATAAATGTATGGTTCATGTTTGAAATTGTGCACCACACATTTATAAACTAATCGTAACTTATCTCCAAAACAGAAAATTGAACGACAAAAATATAAGAGTACATTTATTTTCTCAATTAAAATCTTACAAATAAAATAAATTTTATTAGTGGCCTACATTTTTAGAGGACCTACCCACTCCATAATTACGCCACTAGTTAACATATTACGATAAAACTTTGAACAATATTTGATTCATATTAGTAACAGCTCATAAATTTCGTTTGAATAGCCCTAGCTTTATGTCAGATATATAAACAGTCAAATTAAAAAATTAGATTTGGAAATGTCCCATTTAAAAATTTACACTATGTTAAAATTCTAACAACCGACTAGTTTTTGTATGTTTGAATTAAATCTATATTTTTGTGCACAGTATTAAGATGTATTTAAAACCAAGTCAAAAAAACAGTGAAGAATGAAAATAAGGAAACTGAGTCTTGCATTATTAGTGTCCTAAAATAAATTTTCTGCTGACGAATAATGCTTTTAACTGGGTATTAGCAAAAGGCAGTGTTTTTAAATTCTACGTTCTCTTTCATGCTGATCATGGATGTAGGTACCAGAGATTTTAATCATCGAATGTTGATTGTAATAAAAGTAGTTTAACTTAATTATTCTGGAATTGATTGTAAATAAGGTGTGTGGCAAATTAACATTTTTCGGCATCTAGAATAGTGTGTGCATAGCAATAGAGTAGGTAGTAGACTTTGTCAAGTTTTAAGTTCTGCTTATAGAAGATTGCAGCATTTGTTAGACTTGTGAAAATGTCTACTTTTCCGTTGTTACTTGAGTGTATTGTTCAAGTTATGCATTTTCGATATGATTCAGTAGATTATTCACAATGATCTAATATGCATGTTAACATATTTGTATTACCTACAGATGACGAGGGTAGAAGAAGTAAGGGAAGAGGCTGCCTATCTTCTCAGTGATGACAGTTCACTCTCAGGATCTTATCCTCAGTCTCCCTCTGTATCTCCATTACCAGACAGGCATCATCAGATATAGTAAGACGTATATTTTATTAAATTTATTTTGAATTTTATTTTAACATTTTTATTCATAAACTTGGAACAGACATTCATCATCATTACTTATTTTATATAAATAATAATAAATAGGAATTAATTAAAATATCAATTTCAACGGTAAATAGTTTCTCTACATTGGTCAATATTTTATGGAATCATAGGCAGACTTTTGTACATTTTATTGGGTGCTCAACAGATTTAAGTTTTTGGAGGTGAGGGAAAAAACTTTACACCTATTTATATTAGAAAAAAAAAAGGAAAGGCCTGAAATTAAAAAGGCTTTTCTCCACTGGATCTTATTTATTTTTTCTGTTTACATGAATTTTTATTAGAAAATAATATAGGAAAGGCTTTTCACCACAATCTGAAATTAAAAAGGCTTTTCTCCACTGGACCTTATTTATTTTTTCTGTTTACATGAATTTTTATATTTCCTAAAATTTCGTTGGGTGCATGCTCAACAAATTTCTGTTTTTGGAGGTGAGGCAAAAAAGTTTACACCTATTTATGTTAGAAAGTTATATAGGAAAGGCTTTTCACCACAATCTGAAATTAAAAAGGCTTTTCTCCACTGGACCTTATTTATTTTTTCTGTTTACATGAATTTTTATTATATTTCCTAAAATTTTGTTGGGTGCATGCTCAACAGATTTCTGTTTTTGGAGGTGAGGCAAAAAAGTTTACACCTATTTATGTTAGAAAATTATATGAGAAAGACTTTTCACCACAATGTGAAATTTAAAAAGCTTTTCCCCACTAGGCCGGCCATATTTATTTTTTCCAGTTTACATGAATTTGTATTATATTTTCTAACATAAGGCACAAAATCGATGCCTATATATAGAACATTTTAGAAGATAAATATTTGAATGAAATCTATCACAAAAAATAGTATACCTTTATGAATGAACAAATTTTGGTCTTAGATTCACCTTTACAGGAAATTTTGGAATAGAATCTGACTTGAAAATAATAAAGTACTAGTTGATACAGAAATAGTTATTCAATTATTATATGCTTTTGAAAATGACATTTTGATGTTGAAATACTTTCCAGTTGAAATTGATATTTTAATTATTTTACTAACAGTCCAAGTAATTTTTTAGTTATTGCATGGATTTTGCTCAGACTGGTTTAATAATTTATACAATAAATTGAGGAGAGTATAATTTGGCGAGTATTTATTAATATTGCTGCTAAAGTTATGAATGGGAGGTGAATAAAATATATTGGAAGATTTCCAATAATTTATAATATTTGTTGTACTTCCATAAGATATGTTTGAGCAAATAAATAATTACGTAAATACATTTATTATAATTGATGGGATCTTATACATCCGATATTGTTACGTAGCGGATTGGTAGATGATCATCATATAAATAGTACTCAGTGTTGTACTAACCAAGTATTAAAAGTACAGAGTATTTTTTAGTCTTCCCCAAATTGCCTTAAGAAGCAGTAAATGAACAGCAAAAACAAAAGTAACTAAAATTGTGCCAATTTAAGAAAATATTTTCTATTTTCACATTTAATGTTGATACGATGAGTATGTAATTAAAATTATTACTTGATGTTTTTTGTTTTTATTTTCATATTATACCTACTAATTATTAATAACAACATTTTGACATTTTTGTTTAACTAATGTAAGTGATTTGACTGTATTGAATGAAGTATTTATAACAATTGTTACCAGTACATATTGTAAGGCACACATATTTACTTAACCCGTAGAATTTAAATATCCAAGAACTGACCAAAATTTATTTAATGGATTCTAGTTTCTTAGTAATAAAGACGTGTAAAAATATTTGGATCTTTAATCAAATTGTTTTTCTTGAAGCATCACATAAAATAAGTTTAATTTATAAATTATAACTATATGCATCCAACAGATATAGTTAAGCTCCTCCCCTTGAATTTATGGCACAAAAAAGCCGGTTTTTGAAATACCACTAATAGAAACATTTTAATTCAAATAGTGCGCGTTTTGTAGGGAGGGGCTTAGCTATATCTGTTAGGTGCGTATAGTTATAGTAAATTCATTTTTTGTTGGTAGAATTTTTCACTTCTACACTGTATTTGCTCAGTAATTAAAATTCATTAATTTATCACGTTCTTTCTTATTAGTACTAATTATCCCATCTGTAAAAATGTGTTCATGAATTTATGTAAGTTATCAAGAGTATTTTATTGCATTTGTCTTATTAAATAAATTTATAACATTTATTATAGTATCTACATGATTCTGTACGAAAATGATTTTTTATTATAATAATACAGTATTGCTTTATATTCAATTTTGTTTAACATACAATAAATAATAAAAGTTTTAAAAACTTATAACAATGTACAAGTTTGTTTTTCAACAATTTGTATTCCACAATTTATATTTCTGTAGATTCGAATTTCACATAGAAAACGTTCTCTTGAAGTTAACTAATTTGCATTTTACATCCGTCCACAGAGTCACAAGTACCCAGTCCGCGTTGAGCATTGTGTCCTTTGAATTTTTGAGCGTTGTAGGCAGAATCTAGCATTGGGCGTTGTGGAGTTTGAGCGAAGTGTTCCAAGTCACATTCAGGGTCCCTACCCCCACTGTATAAAGGTAGGTACTTATGTTATTCTTATTAGTCTATTTTGAAGTTTTATTGTGTGTTTCCTATGTTTTTGTCTCGATCTAACATTTTATATGCCAGTGAACAACCAACTGTAATATCCATTAGAAATTTCTTAGCAACATGGTAATGTCAGAAAATTAGTCAAATTTTGAAACATAATGAAGTTGTCAAAATTTCAGTTTTCTATAACTTAATATTTGTTAATGAAATATGTTTTACATAAGCTACAAATTATTTTTACTGAAGGAAATATACCATGTCAAAAGATTTGACACACAGCCCTTCAGAAGAACAAACTCTTTCATCTAGAGGATATCGTTTAGTGAGAAAATTAGGTGAAGGTTCTTATGCGAAAGTGTATCTAGCAGAATTTAAAAGCGGAGAACTACACGAAAATAAATCTTGTAATCAACTGGCTTGTAAAATTATCGATACAGCAAGAGCTCCAAAAGATTTTGTGAGGAAGTTTTTACCTAGAGAATTAGAAATATTAATCAAACTGAATCATCCTCACATAGTACACGTCCATAGTATTTTTCAACGGAAATGTAAATATTTTATATTTATGCGATTTGCAGAAAACGGGGATTTATTAGAATTTATTTTGAAAAAGGGGTCCATATCTGAAGCGCAAGCTCGCGTGTGGTTGCGTCAACTAGCACTTGCTGTCCAATATCTGCACGATATGGATATCGCCCATAGAGATTTAAAATGTGAAAATGCTCTCATAACAAGCAATTATAACGTTAAACTTGCCGATTTTGGATTTGCCAGATATGTAATAGATAGTCATGGAAAACGGGTTACTAGTGAAACTTATTGCGGTTCACTATCATATGCTGCCCCGGAAATTTTGCGCGGGATGCCATACCATCCTAAGATTGCCGATTTATGGTCTATGGGCGTCATATGTTACATAATGCTCAATAAAGCCATGCCCTTTGATGATACAAATATAAAGAGACTGTATGAACAACAATCAAATAAAAGATGGCGTTTCAGAGCCAAAGTAATAGATGTACTCAGTGATCAAGTGAAGAAACTCGTGGCACATTTATTAGAACCTGATATAACAAAACGTTGGAGAATAGAACAGGTTTTAAATTCAGATTGGGTGGCAATGGATCACAGACTTATGCAGCTGACTGCAGCAGAACAAGCTGCGATGCAACATGCACAAGATGAAAGAAAACGACATTTAGAAACTGGGAAAAAGCCAGACCATCTTACTAGCAAAATAAAGAGAATAGATTCTAGAGATGATTTTACAACGTTAAAAGCGGAGGAGCCAACTAAAATTGGAATTAGTACTCCTGGAATGGTAGATGGGTGATAAATGTGTTATTGTATGTTGGTATCTATTGTATATAATGCAATGAATCGCTAACAGTAAAGAAGTATCCTGTTGATTATTTAAAGGTATTCGTGACGTCATGTTGACTGTTATAAATTTATACAGAAAAATAAAACACCATCACTTTAAATTTGTAGGTATTTTTTCATAATTTATGGTCAATGTGAGTGTCTCAATCCGCTTTGTCCAGTCCCAAGCAGTTCAAAATTTGTTCTTCCAATTTGAATTCCAGAAGACCCAGATAGAGTTTAGGGAACGGAAAGAAGTCTTCTTCTCCAGAATACCCAGCTAGAGATCAGACTTTTTTCCGTTTTCTAATCTCTATCAGAGTCTTCTGAAATTCGAATTGGAAGAAGAAATTTTAAATTGCATGGGACTGGACGCCCAGGTAGAGATTAGAAATCGGAAAGAAGAATTATTTTCCGTTTTCTAACCTCTATCTGGGTCTTCTGGAATTCAATATTTCTTTGAACTAGTACTTTCTACAAGCGCAGGATAACCCATTTTTGTTTTAGGGTTTCTACTCTTTATTCCAAACTCTCTTTTCCCTCTTTTAAATTGTCATTCCATTGTTTTTTTCAGGGTTTGTTGTTATCCATTTTTTGGACATGCCTGTGTACTGCAGCCATTTCCCTTTTTCCAATTCTTCGACAATGTCCTTTTCTGAATCCATTATTTCGCGTGTTTTGTCGTTTCTGACTTTCTTTTCAGGATATCCTTGCTAATTGAGCTATAAATAGCAGCACCCACAAACTGCAATGGTATTACCCTTCAATAAGTTAAGTGGGCTGCAAAATGACCCAAAGTGAAAAATGTTCCAACCTCCTCTCCATGGAGACCACAGAACACTACATAGCTGGAGACCTCCACTGCCATAGAAGCCAACTCCTTGAGTACCCCCAATGAAATTTTTCAAAAGTCGGCGCTATGTATTTGACACTGTAGGTAGGTTCTAGTTCTTTACTGTCACATTTTGCTGCATTTCTCAATATAGGTACCTACCCTATTCCTATATGCCCTGATACTCACCTGTGGTATTCCATGACCCATTTATGCGTTAAGTTGCTATGAACTTCGCACTGTCTTTCATGGTCTAGTTGAGTTGTTGATTCTTCTGTTTCTCTAACATGTCTGTGGCATGCCACATCTACTTCTACCTTCTAAAACCCCAACATCTGTCACACTAAACTAGACATCAACCCCGACATGGAAACATATGCAAAGAAAAATAGAATAAGGTAACAACAGTTTTATTATTGGAAATAATATTATAATCAGTTACAAGTGTATAATTAAAAAAACAATTTAATTTAACAATTCAATGCAATCATCTGTTAAAAAATTCCCCTAAAATTGACAGTCTTTGTAAAAAGGGTTGAGCCCTACAACTTAATAATTTATAATTATTTTCCCATGATGCATTTTTGAAATACTTATTTTCATATCGAATTCTTTCTAACATTTGTTGAGGATCATGCTTATATTCTTCACTTATATTAGGTAAAATATGATTTAAAATATTAGGTAGTACTGGAACATTATCTTCAACATCTTCCCTGAATAATGTGGAATTATCTGAATCATTGATTTCTTTATTTATATCAATATCTGTTGTAATTTTCAGCTCATAACTATCATTATCGTCTAATTTCATATAATCACCATAAGATTCTGTGGTGACTATGCTTAAATTTTCATCTTGTAATGGTTCTACTGTCCCTTTATGTTGCTGAAGTGTTTCATTATCCAAATTTTCTTCTACTTCCACTTCTCCCTCAGATTGAAATTCATCATTTTCCATATCTATAATAATTTTATTTTCAATATCAATATCATTTTCTGTTGTATAAAGACCATTTCTTCGTTCTTCAATTGTTTCTCCTCTAAAGATACTTTTCTGTGCATTTAATTCCACAAAATCAAAAAGCCGCTCCTTTGGTTTGTCATGACAACAATACAAAGCACTTGGATCTATTGGATGAGCCTCGGTATTGAAAATATATCCACCTGCTTCAAGAACACACTCTCCATTGGCAGTATTAACAACTGTACCATGTTGGCCTTGATTGTGTATAAAGTTATCAGTATCAAATAATAAATATAAATATTTCGTCGTTTCTGCTAAAAAGAACGATTCCATGCGATCTTCTTTACGGTGATCCCTTACATCTTTTATCTGAGAAAGAGTTATAAATTATTTTCCAAACATGTTCTATTATAGGTATAAAATTTTTTTTTATACAGATGGGCCCATTATTATACAGGGTGTAGAATTGGATTACGCAACATAGAGATTTCAAACAAAAATTTTTATGTTTATTTATTTTCTCCCGTAATTGTTTTAGAGCTAAACTATTCTGAAGTTTTTTGTAGAGAAAGAAATACTGAATAGGGACGTTCTATCAGTTTTGTATTTTAGTTTTATAGAAAAAAATTACAAAAACTGAGTGTCTGAATTTGAAAATCGCGCGCTTTTTTAAAAACTGTAAATAAATCTATAATTTACATAAATACGTAAGATCATTCTTTTAATATCATCAATTACATTTGCAAAATGTGTTAGAAATCCTTTAATTAATCCATCTCGGAGAAAATATTTTGAAATAAAGCGCGGGATATTCAAATTCAGACGCTCAATTATTACAATATTTTTCTTTCAACAAAACGTCCTGATTCACTATTTCCTTCTTTACAAAAAACTTCAGAACAGTTTAACTATAAAATAATCACGGGAAAAATTAATGAATGTAAAGATTTTTGCATTGAAATCCCTGTTGTGCCTTATCCAATTCTACACCCTGTATATTAACAGCAATGAGTGGAAGTAGTAAAAAAGATGTGTAAGAAAGGGATAAATGCAATGAGTGAAATATTGTGTCTCTTTCTCACACATGTGAAAAAATATGTTTACTACTTCCACCCACCCATTGCTGTTATAAATAATTATGAATCTATACCGGGTGATTCAACATTCCAGCTTTAATAGTAATGTTTAGTTACATAAATAGTATTTTGTTAAGAGAGTTACAACCTCAACCAAATATTGTTAACAGTTGCATTCAAGTGGTGTGTAGAATCACTCTACTGTTATATAAATTAAATTTATGTACCGTAGCATATCCACAAGGTGTTCTTGCACTGTGCTGTAAACTTCTTAAAATATCAACCCCAACTTGTAACAAATACGGGTCTCCAGTAGCTCTATACAGGTACATAACAGACTCTATCAGTTCTGGACGCAACGGATAGTTTTCTCTATTATTTCCTGCTTCAGTTTGGGGTATGTTATAAAACTCTGGAGTAAATCCATATTGTGACCATACCTGATGGTAATTGTGTAATGTTTTCATAGCAGATGAAGTATCACCTATGAATGTTGTATGTTGAAATGCGTAATTTTAATTTAATTTAGAACTAACCAATTAAACTTAACACGCCAGGCCAATATGCCTCTAAAGATTGAAAAACTGGTAATGTTACTTGACCTTTGGTCATGGAAACCCATAAATACCAGTCTTCCCGTTTAAGGTATTTATCAATTGATTTTCTTGCTTCATGGAAAATTTCCATTAATTCTGGTTTTTGTAACAATATACTTCCTTTAACTAAATATTCAAAAAATGAATCAACACCTGCTCCTATTCCAGCATCTTGTGCAGTCCAATGGCCTGTGATTATATCAATATGATTACCATATAATCCTAATGGGGAACGTTGATTATACAAAGCATACAAAGCATTCATGGCTACCTAAAATATTATTAAACTGGTCAAAAATTAGTGTTAATAAGACTTTAATTTACTTCTTCATATAAAGGATCACCGGTGAGTCGACTTAATGTTCCGAATTCTAATACAAAAGTACCAATCCCGGCAGTACATGTGACTGGAGTTTCACCTGATGGTACCCCATAACGCAAATTTACAGTTCCATATGGCATTCCAGATTTTGTATCAAAAGCTGCTATCAGTCTTTTTGCAACATCTTCCGCTAATCTTAATAAGGGACCATTGCATGGCCAACCAGGTTCTAATTGAATACCAGCTCTGAAAATATACAGTGCGTTTGACTTAGCAGATCCGAACTAATATATTGGCTCTTTTTGTTGCTTGGCGGTGTTCAATTAAACATAAATGTGCTGAATACTACTCACCTATTAGACAATAAATGTGCACTTATAAGACCTCCAATAATTCGAATATTTGTTTCAAACACAGAAACATTTATATTAGCATCAAAATTTGCTTTGGTAGTTAAAATATCAACAACCCTTTGGAATTCTGAATAATTTCCCATTATGGCTAAGGTATCTAAGGCATCTATGAGTGTAAGTGAATAGCTAAAACATAGATAGCAGCTAAAATAGCATCCCCATGGTATTTACAGCGATTAAAGTTACCTGCCCCAAGTGTCGATACCATCGCAGCTAAGGGGTCTTAATTCATCGTAAGGGTATGCGTATTTTAAATAACTATCATATGCATGCTGGAACATTTGACGAACTTCTTCTCTATAAAAGATTGAATATAATGTGCAACCTATCGGATATAAAATTAAAGAACCTACCGTAGTTTAATCATATCATTTTTGCTATACGTTCTTAAACTGGTAGCAAAATTGAAATACAAAAATAGAATAAAACACAGACATTTCATATCGACAATATTCATTTTATTAATATTAAAATTAGTAAATTTACATTTAGAAATTTTGAGGTTATTAGTTGTCAAAGTCACAAACGTCAAAGCAACGTCAAAGTCAGCTGTTATAGAGTATGTAGAGTCTAGTTCAAACCACTATCAATGGAGTGTTTTCTGCACTGCAAAAATTTATCCACTAGAGATAAATGGTTTTAAGTTAATCTAGAGTTCGGTAGTACCTAGTGATTGTTTTATGCAAAAAGTATTGCAATTTATGAAACAAGGGTTTAAAAAATAATAGATCAAGGTAATCTAAAAATTGTTATTTTTATGTGTACACAAACATTATTTTATAAAAAACAGTATTATACCTAATAATTGATTATGATGCGATAAAAACATTCCATATACTAACAAACAGTGGCGGCACGGTCATAAGAAGTAACAAAATTATGCATTTTTCATAATTTTACGTTCAAGAATAGCTTGAATTATAATTTAGGATTAAATTTTAGCCTTTATTATAAAAAAATGTCCCCTATTTGACATAGACTCCATAATGTGCTAAAGCAAGATGGATATATATTTCTGTTGGAGTAACAAAGATGAAATAATCTATGAAGTCCTTGCCACCTATGCGATTTCTTGGAATTTAAACAAATTAGATTCTTTATCTCTCTTACTGTTCAGCACATGTAGAGTGAGAGAATAGGCATGTTACATGCCTATTCTCTCACTCTAACATACGTGCATCAATCCTATGTTCTATAAAAATTTCATAGACCTGTATACTGATTGATCATTTAAATTTCATCTCTATAGATATCCATAGAAAAAATTGAAATCATGACTAAATTTCCATGGATAACTAGAGCTGAAATTTGAATGATCACTCGGTATATTTATGCAAATTCAAAAATAAGATCGAATTCGACTGTAGGTAGATATTAATTTTTTTTCTAACAGATAGATAACTTACAAAGACACCGAATGCCTAAGGACTATGATGAATAGATATTTACATGAGGGGTAATATATTTTTCAGGTACCCTGTAAGCGTGTTCCTCCCCCTTCTTTGCTTCTTTCTCGTCTTCCTTTGTCCCCATATGTCCCCATAAATGTATAACATTAAATATATTACGTTATATTTATATTAGCTTGATAAGATATCAAGCATAATTAAGATTAATTATGTATAGTACCTATAGGTACTATTACTATTATGTCAAAATTACCTACGTGAAAGACTAACGTTTGATAAAACCATATGTGCTAGGTACTTAACAAATCAGAATTCTACCAATACAAACATTTCTACTGATAAGAATTATTTATTACATTTACTGCAAATACCCACAAAGTAGGTTTTGAAATTTGTTTGAATGTATGGAAAATTTACAGACAATTAGATATTATACTACTGGGCGAATCAAAAGCCACTGCCAAGTCCTTAAGGATAGGTGCCATTCTACTAGTAACAATAAAAAAAACAAACAAAAAACGTTACTAGAATGTCGTATATAGGCACTCGTTTCCTAAAAATGAAAAATAAAAACTAAAATTGTATGTTTAGAATCGTTTAATCTACCATAGCAATATTTTTGGGGACTACGAGTACATGATTAGGATTACTACTCGGAAACAGAAATGGACAATAGCAGACATGAATAATAAAGATGTTATTAGCTTCTGTTAAAAATAACTTTAAAAAATGGTGCCATTCGGTTTTTAAAGGTTTACAGATTACTAAAACTATTGGGGTTGCATTGGGCATATCGTCAATCTAACACGTAACACTAAGACGAAATCATACACATTCATGGACGAAGCAGCAAACTTGCGACGTTTGTAACTTAGCTTAGAGTCGTCTAACTTTACCGCTGAACTACGCTCGCCCCAACTAAAATTTATTTTTATTTTTTATTTGTAGAATACGTAGGGGAGGGACTTTTGACTCTACAAGACAAAATTAAATGAGAGCTTTGTCTAATGGAATCTGCATAAAATAGGGCAAATATTTTTTCCCATGGCCTGTTTATTCTCCGGACTAAATGAATCTCCAGTACATTATGTCATTATCGTGGTGTTTTATTTTTATGTCGGTATAATTTTTCTGGGTTTTGATATTTTGGCGAATCCCATTCAAAATAAATCTTAGCGCTGCCACTGTGTCAGGTTGAAACATTTTATTTGTTATTATTTAGTTATCCCCGTTACTCCGGACATGCGCTTGGTATCACCATCCACATAATCATGACGTGTTCTTCACTAATTCGTTGTTGTATACATTTTTCCATTCATTTTAAATAATTTATTTCTAGGAGGACGTACCGATATGATATAAACCGTGCACTATAGATTGAAGCAGTCGTTTGCATGATCTCTGCTTGTGCATACCATAATTTACTAACAGTATTTTTTTTTGCAAAAACAAATTTTATTTGAATCTATTTGAACTTTAGGGGTCAGTTTTTTTAATAATGGGAGCATTTTCAAAAGATTTACAAAATATAGTTTCGCCGAAAGTTGATGAAACCGTACTTATTAAAATTTTAGAAGAAATATTTCTTCTAAAAAATGTAACTATAACTGATATCGTGTTTAATACGAATCGGAAAAAGGGGGATTCGTATTTAAGTACAGTTACCAGATTTGTTGTAAAAGCTACAGGAAATGATGAAAGGTAAATATTTTATAATTAAGTTATATACTTTTTGTTTATATTTCACCATTAAAAAAAATTACAAAGACATTTGTAATTTTAACATAACATGTTTTTTTTAATCAAGCGTATAATTCGGGAGGGGGTGTGAAGGCTTGCCCCCTAGAAGCGTCATGCTCTTTTCCGTACAACTTTTGCTTATCTGAACAGACAACTGTAGATAAAAAATATATTACTGTTGGTAATTCGCTAATAGTAACAAAATTGTTCTCGAAAGTAATAAATAGAAAATTTAAAAAATGCCAGCTCCCCCCCCCCCCCGACGAAAAATAAATCTGAATTTGTAAAAGTTTATTCACGAACAACCCGTTAGCTAAAACCAATCGTTAGCGCCTCACATATAACTCGGGATAACTTTAGAGCGAAAAATCGTTCAAACGCCGACAATCGTCGGTGAACGAGTCGTTACTGCTTACAGAATAGGGGCGTATGCTTAGAGTGTAGGTATGCCTCTTTGTTGGTTTTTAATCTCACAATCGCATTTCTAAAGTAGGTATTTAATAAATTTGGTTCTAGAAATGGAGAAACAAAAAATATTGAGGTACCCGTCGTCAATAAAGCTCTTCCCAAAAATATTGGTCATAGAAAAACTTTTAGATCATTGGATTTTTTTAGAAACGAAGTTATTTTTTATAATCAGGTAAATATATTTATCAATTATTTTTTCTACGATGGTACAAAAAGAAGGCCTTTATTAACTAATTTTCAGTGGAAAATGTAACACTTTATTGCACTCGAAATTTTGTCCGGTTTCCACAACTATTTTGATTTAGGACCCGAGTGTTACGATTTTTAATTTAGCGTCTCATTAATTCACAACATACCTAAATCACTTTTTTAAATAAAATTTAGACGATTGTAGAAAATTATTCAAACTCAAAAAGATTGTCCAATACGGCCTCGGCCACTTTTAATACTTGTTGCATAATAACTATAATAATTTCGTATTATTTCAGGTGTGGAAAGCTATGAATGATTTTCAACGTTCTAAGAACCCCGAAGGAGTATTTAATGACATTCCCCTGTAAGTAATATTTATAAACGTAGAAGTATCTTTTTAAAGGAAAATCAGCAAGACTGTTAGAATTATCGGCGTCGCGTTTTGAAAATTCGGTGGGCTTGGGATGAGGATCGAGAGTGAATTCGAAGATAATCGAAAACCACCCGCTACGGGATGCACACGTTGTTTTCCCTTCATCGACTATACGGCTCCTCATTTGGCAAGGAAAAACCGGTCTCTGGAATCCCTTTTAGTAGTCAAAAAGAATTTCGTTCTCGGGAAAAAATTTCAAAACGGATAACTTTCTTTTATCCATCAATTCTAAAGGATTGCTACCTACTTCACGAATCTCTGATCGACTTTACTTTTCACAAACGGCACTGGTCAGATGCTCGAGATTAGAATCAGTTTTTTTTTTAAATCTGGAATGTAAAGCGCGAGGGGATAATTTTTAGTGCCACGACGACGACTCCTAGTACCTTTTACTCCACTGACCTAAATACTTTTAGTCTCCCGGTTTGGGAGATAATATGCAGGTCGGTCAAGACCTTCTTCTGGTCAAAAACATCGAACCTCCTTGAACTATTATCCACGAATGCGGATTTTGCCGCCACAGAGAGATCGACGTAGTCTTGTAACTCCGAAACCGGGAGAGTTGGTTGAAGGTGCATCAGATGCGATCTACGCCTTTACGCCTATTATTAAGTTTTATCGTTTTATTAGTATCGGTTTTCAGATGTATTTCAGCCCTTGCTGATGGAACAAATGATTATGTTATCCTTGAAGATTTAAGCGTCAAAGGATACACAGTTGCTGCGAGATGTAATGGTTTAGACCTTAATCATACACAGCTTATTATGAAATTGTTTGCAAGATTTCATGCCGTAAGTCTGGCATTTAAAAATCAGCAACCTAAAAAGTTTGAAGATGTCGCAAACAGTTTGGAAGTAAATATTTATTACTTTCGGGTACTTTTGTAATCTTATTCGACTTCTTTTATGTAGGAAACTTATTTTTCCGAAAAATTCCGTGGTTGGTATGAAGGTTTTCAAACCAAAACTTTGTATGCTGTTGTCCGTGATGCTATAGGAAAACAATTGCCGGAAATTTATTTAAATAAACTAAATGATCTTCTCAAAACTGATTTTTATGGGTAAAAATATTATCGAATAAAAATATTTTGTTTTGTCTGTACATATATTTTTTTTATCTTCTAGTACTTTAATTAAATATTGTGCAACAAAAGGGCCTTTAGCCGTGGTAACCCATGGTGATGCTTGGGTTCCAAATTTTTTGCTGAAATATGATGAGAACCAAATGCCTCTTACAGCTATGATGATCGATTTTCAATTAGCAAGGTATACCTATCTGAATAATTTCTTCATCTATGAAATGACATAATAATTAATTTTAGATATGCATCTCTAGCACTTGATATCACATTTTTCTTGTATTCCTGCACAGAACGATGGCTTTGGGAAAAACATTGGGATAGTTTGATTGAAGACTATCACAAAGAATTTATAAAAACTTTAAGTCTGTTAGGGTCCAGTCCTGAACTTTTAACTCTGGATTCTTTAAGGACCGAAATTAAAACATGTGCAGCGTTTGGTATTGGCATGTCTATGGAGGCTATTGTTATGTCATTGTTAGAAGATGATGAAACTGCTGATTTAGATCAAATTCAGGTAATGCGGTCAAATTTTTGCTTTTGCTGTTACACCTATCTACCTACTATAAATGGAATATTTTGCAGGAAGGGCAGGATGTTTCATTAGAATCTGTTTGGATAGTACATCCATTTAAATCAGAAGAAAAAAGGCAAAGATTGGCTGATATGATTAAATACGCAGTTGATAATGATTTTATATAATAAAAAAAAATCATCTTCTTGTGTAATAGTTCATTATAAGTTCTATTTTTTATTTAGCTATAAATAAATAAAGTTAATTTTATTTACTAATAAAATTTCTTTGTACCTACTCCAGAAGTATGCTACCTGCTATTTATATTTTGTTTATTTGTAATGGGCGAGGTCTTGGCATGCCAATTCCTGGCACTTCATTGCATTGTAGTGCTGCAACTTGTGGCCTATTTTACTACACCTTTATCGAGATGTTGGAGTTGGACTACCTGGAAGAATCTCCTCCTGCAGAAGAAAACAAATTTTAGGTTAGTAGAAATCTACGCGCAAGTTAATTTAATAGTTGTTATTTATGAATCAAGGGCGCAAATAATGCCTGAAAGCTTGCAGTCCCAGCTTGCAAGGGCTGCGCTTCATACGCATGGCTGTTACAGACCGTTTGGGTTTGCGCCAAAATTTCATCTTCAAACGTCAGAGAAACTCAACGTTTTAGGAAATGGCTAAAGTTTGACTTTTCTACAGTTGTTGCTTGAGCGGCAGCAAAAGTAAATAGAGGTTTGCGATTGGTGTAAAATTTACTTTTACTGCCGCGCTACCAAGAAGTGGTTTCATTCGATTCTATAACATAGGAAGAAAATGAATGTAGACATTCTTGTAGGAAATTTAATTATCTTTAATTTTGCAAAGAATACTCTTTTTTTTTGTATGACACAGCGTTTCCGAGTTATAAGTGAAAAACGGGGGACCTTTCCACCCCCTGAAGTGGCAAGGCTAGGGGCGGGGAGTTTTAGTATGTTTACCTCCAACTCCCTTTTGGGCATTCCTTGACTAGACCATATAGACTAAAGTCTGTATTAGACTTCTTGAGCTGGTGTTATGGAAGGGTGTTCAACAGGCACGACCCATTGACTCAATAAGAGTAGCCTCCAGGATCAACAAACGTTATATCCATTGAGCTTGACTAGTGATAATTTATAGAGGATAGGGATGCACTTGCCAATCGAAATATGGTTGCTACAACGCAAATATTAAATTTTTCTAACATTGTGGAGCGATTGATTTATCCAGAATTATGGTTAAATTCCATCCGCGGTTCTTAGAAATTGAAAAATATTCAGTTTCTCCCAAGAATAGGCAACCAATCTTACCCACAATGCATAAGATGGAAATATTTGGAAAAGACCCATCAAACCGTTTAGAAATTCCTTCTTTTGATTTTTTTCCTTTTCGGGAAATCTTTATACTGATCTTTCTGGGGTTTTATTTTTCGAACATAAATAAAAAAAGGTGGCCTAATTTGACCACATTCTTGTTACGCCACTGGTTAGAGTAGTATTAGATAAGGTTTGGGTTTCAACTAGTAAATAAAATTTTGTACTTCTATGTAATTTTATTTTCCTTATAAGAGGTTTTGGATAAGTAAGATAAGTATAAAAATTATTGTATAAATTCAAAATTGATAAAATCAGTTACAATTTAAATTTAAAATAACATCAACCAATCAAAAAATTCATAGCAAATATTTTGAGAGAAGGAGGGAACAAATAATATTCTGATTGGTTACAGCTAGGTACAGTTTATAATAATCTACCTACATTACATATTAAATTTTTTTCAGGCGATTGCAGTTCGGTTGTGCCCGTAGGACAGTTTATAGTGACAGTTTTACGTAAGTATTTTTGTATTTTTAATCCAAACGTTTGTTTAAATTTTTATTAACATGTTTTGGCGGCAGTAATTGCCAAATTATTGATGACACAACTTTAGTAACCTGAAAGTACATAAAAGCAAAAAAAAGGAAATATTAGATTTTAAGGAAAACTTGCTCTTTTAGAAGGTTTAATTAAACGTTAATCAAAATTACCTTTTTAAGGGTTTAAAAAAGAAAGTTAAATTAAGATTCAAATGTGAGTAATTATATTACTGGCGATTACTACTTGGTGTGTATTTACATTTTTGCTGTCATTGCAATCACAGTCTGACGTTTGAGAACTGTGTCCTTTCCAAGGCAATGAAAACTCTAAATTACTTTCAGGAAATATAAAATATGTTCTAAAACTCAAAATAAGACTTATAAACAAGACAAAGTACAAATTTACAAAATAATTTGGATTTAGTCCATTTTCAAACAACAGAATTAGAGCATACTTTCGGAACAACACCGGAAATCCCCGAACGATTCCTAAATTTAGAAATTTTATACTTTCATTTGTTTTTGTTTTATTTTTTTATATTTATCAAGTATGTTATAATTTTTCATATATTTTAAGCTTGAAATATTAAATTAATAATAATTTTATTAGTGCGTTTATAGAGCGGGAAATTAAGAAGTTTATTGAATTTTATTCTGGTTTTCGTTTGTAGCGTGCGTGGCGCTCAGTCTGTTCTCTCTTTTGTATAATCACCGGGACAAGCTTCGTCATGTGCACGGTTGCTTGAGTGCGAAACCAAAACTAATATTTCCATTTGTGAGGAAGAACTGGCAATAAATTATCATGGTAGCTTCCACAATGCGTATTTCCGACGACCTCAAGAATTTAGTAGAATCACAACAAACTAAACTGGAACGAGAAATCCACGAACATCACGTAAGTTTTGTTCATAGTTTTTAGATAAGTTTCGTTCACGTAATCTAATTGCAAGCAACTTTTATAAATTGCTTAAGTGATCAAGAATAATAAAAGGTTTTTATAACAATTATTATTAAATTGAGTTACTTTTATTTGTTTTAAAACTGTAATAAATTGATGAAAATATTTTGTTTTTTTTTGTTACAGACATTATTTTTAAAGTTCAAGGAAGATCCTGCAGTAAGTGTTTATTTAAATTTTAAAGGGTTTAAATGCCCTTTTCATGTGTTATTTATTAGAAGTGTGTTTTTTCTAGAATTTGGAGGTTGAAAAAAAATTAAGGGAAATCCAAAATATTATTCATGCAATTGGAATCGAACAGGTAAGAATTCTTATCAATTTACTGAGCTGTTTACTTTTTTTAACACTTTTTCTGAGGTTTTATTATTATTCTAACCTTAATCTTATCGTTTTAATATCTTTTTACTACGTGGGCAGAAAGAAAATTATTTCCTTCTGACATAAATTTCCTAATAATTATTATTTCTGATTAACTACTTTAATTATTGTTTTAATTTGTAAACTATTTTTATTATAAAAAGTGTTTCAAAACAAATCATAAAATGGCTGTTGATGCTACTGGTAGTGTTTTACTTTTATAACAAGTTCTTTTATCTCTTTCTATTCTAAATTTAGGTTTATTATTACAATAAGTGTTAAGGGCATCAACCTGATTTCTTTAAATTATGAAAACTTTATTGAAAATACTTTTTTTATTGTTAAATATTTTCTCACGTGCCTATAACTCCGAGCAACTAGGTACAGATAGGCGCAACTTGATTCAAGGTGGTTATTGATCTTGCAAAGTTGGATGTATTAAAACAAACTCGCCGGTTTTTACCCATTAACTAATAAACTTTTGAATTTTCATTGTAATGAAAACTTATTTAAGGATTTGTACTGCATTTAATTTTTATAAATCGATCATTGCAACATAGAAGTATTTCTTTTGTTTATGGTTAACTTGCTTTTGTTTTTACACGCCTACTACCTACACCCATTGTTTTCATCTTCTACTGTTCATTAAATTTTTGTAAACTATAAATTAACGAAAAATAAATAATTTAATATTTCCTAGGCCCTGTTTACAGTACTTTACGTCCAAATTAATTGAGCATTGTTTAAAAAAATAATTTTCAACTACTCTCGAGCGAGTTTTGAATGAATTTTTGAAAAAGGATCTTCAACCCTAAACAAAGGCTTATTATATCAATCTAAATTTGTTGTAAGATTTATTGATTGGTCTTGAAAAGTGTGACAAAGATTTAATACGCAGATGCACGCTATTATTGTAGTCAATAAAGACTACAATTTCTGTGACTTGAACATAAATTCGAACTTATTGACGAGCTTGTAGGTTAGGATATACTGCTCACCTTGACGGGGGGAATAGCATAGGTACCTGAGAAAAGAGCTCTTAAATGATGGAAGTTCAAATTCCAAAACTAAAAAAGTTACTCCAATTCCAATCCCCAATTCGTGCTCTCATTTATTTATTCCTGCGATAAACCTTCATTTATTTATATAGCAAACAAAACAAATGATAATAATGAACTAACTACTCGTATGCATTTTTTTTTGTAAAATCAGCAATTTATTGAAAAATAAACAGAATGCATGTTTAGTTATGGCCAGGAAGCGGATTAATATGCAGTTGATGTGGTAGGTGGTACCATTACTGAACTCGAGCGGTGTTGAGTTCAGTGGGTACCATGTTACAAACTCTACATTCGCGATTCGCTTTTTATTTAGAAGTCTATATTTTTTTCAAATTAAAATTGTACCTACACATAGGTATTAATGCCCATTATTTGTTGACCAGACTTAAGAAATGCACACGACTTTGTTGCGTGCGTGTATTTTTAGTTCTGTACTTCCCCTGTATTCATAAACAATTTTAGCATCGCAAAACCATCAAGTACTTGACTACAATCGTGTTTAGTACATTATGTATCTAGTATCTATGACTATTAAATAGTTTTAAAAAATAAAAAAAGTAGTACGTTTATTTACAGCACCTATGTGCTACTACATGAAATATTTACAATAATAAGTAAAATTGGTTATTTGCAATAAATTGGTAAAAAAAAATCAGCTGGGGTCCGCATGACATTTAGGACCTATGGAGTAGGTTCTTGAAAATATCACGGAATATAACCTTATTAACCAACTTTTCAAAAGTCCAAAGAATTTACGGACGAGAGGTTCGTTTTTGAGAAACAAAAATGTCAAAGTGTCTCTGCTGGCGGGCGAGAAGTTGTGAGCGAAATCTTATGTAATGTATTTTAATTTTGCAATTTCTTCTCAAACTATACGCTATAAGACAGTTGAATGTGGAGCAGTGTGGTTCTTAGCAGCCCTCTGTGGGTATACTTTAATGACACCGCGCCGCAAACTCTGTTCAAATATTTTGAGATTTTGGGTCTTTGCGTCCGCGTCCATTGTTGAATTTCTATAGTACATGGGTCCTAAAGTCATGCCGATCCATCCGGCTGTTTCTAACATCTGAAAAAAATACATGAAAATTAAAAAGTATTGGAAAATAGACGATTGCGCGAAGAAAATGCAATTATTTTAGTAGGTGTTTCTCAAGTTCTTAAAAAGTGATTGAAACAACAAAAAAAGTGCCACAGTAATTTCCAAATAGCAAATTAAATCTGTAGAAATAATACCTACAGAATATTTATGTTTATTTAATTTATCTAAGCATTTTTCTCTTAAAAATAAATAAGTATTTATAATATAACATTTGTATTTAACTGAATTTTTTTTTCAGAAATTGGTAATTGAACGTATAAGAAATGAATTAAAAGAATTTGAAAAAAGGCTGCAAACTAATGGAATTAAGACTGCCTGTAGTGAAAGAATTTCTACTATAAATAATGCCATAAACAGATCTAGGAAACAAAATATGTAAGTTATATCAGAAAATATCATTAGGCTTGTTCGTTTGTCTGCACTAAACTGCATGGAACAGGAAACAAACAACATGCTATCTCTTTTTAATGCACCAACACCGTATCTAGCCATCTTTTTCTGTTTCCTGTTCGGAGCAGTTTAGTGCAGACAAACGAACAAACCTATTGGGTATCATATAGTATCTACTTAAGACGCTTCAGTTTTTGAAGGCAGGGTAAAAACAGTTTATTACACATAGGTACTTAACAGGCTTTTCCCCACTGTGCCATATTTAATTTTTTCAGTTTATGTTTCCCAAAATTATTCGTTTGGTAGGTTTCAGTTTTTGGAGGTGCAGGAAAAAAATGTATAGCTATTTTTAGAAAATATTATGCGACAGGCTCATGGACGTGTCATTACTTAATTTGCCATGGAGGGGCTGGAAGCAAATGTGGACTAGCTTCGTCGCCCAATTACTTTTTATTTTCAAAATTTTTTATTTCCTTAAAAGTTGGTTTTCGCGTATCAGTCGTTGACTTCTTAGTTTTTCAAAATAAACGTTGAAACGACCACAACAGCGAATCCTAAATTAAAAAAAACACAATATCTATAGACCTTTACCTGCTGAGGTCTAAATTTTATTGCAGTGTTTACAAGAACAAATGTTTTCATATTAGAAATTTATTGAGTTGCCAGAATCGAAGTGTTGTATAATTTTATTATTATTGGTCAGAGGGCATCTGGTTAAAAACTTTCACTTGGTAATAATTTTTGCAAATTTATTTACTAAACATTGCTATACATTTCTATACATGACTAATATATAATAATATAATAACAATAATAATAATAACAAATATATTGGTTAAACTAAAATAATAATTGATTCCTTAAGTTGGTGATGTTTACATTCCTATACTTGATGTAAGAGTTTGTTGATTCCATGTTCTTTCAGTTCAATTTAAATTACATTTCATTGTTTACATGGATTTTATCTGTTTGAATCATGAAGTAGGAATTGATTACTAATACATACATTGTTATAGCCTACACAATATGCGAATACAGTTTGTACAAAAATACTACAGTTTCTATCCGATTGTTTTAGAAAACTGACTCCTGTAAAAAAAGGACACTCTTTTAATTTTCAATTTATTTTGCCAATATTTCTACAGGCAAAAAACGAATGCTTCCCTCGATTTACCTAAGCAGCAGAGTAAAACTAGCGCCCGAACAACGTTTTAAAATTTAATTGCATACTCGTATTTTTTTTTCGTGACAAAAAACAAATCCAACATTTTCAAGTTGATTTTATGAAAACTTTTAAAAGGCATGTTGGGCTTAGACATCATACCTTGATTTCTCATTTTACGAATCACCTGTACATGCATTACGGTTAGATAATGTCTCTCTAATAGTTTGTTTCTTAAATTTCAGTATATCTCGTTGGACACCTGCAGTGCCCCCTTCCACATCTGACGATTCATTAGATGGTCCATCGGGCAATTCTTCTCCAGAACCACCATTTACTCCAGTCAAATTAGATGAACTTTCTCAGAACCAATTTTTAAAATACTTTGGACTTGTTACACATGATCTTCACGATGAATTACAAAAGAAACGCGTGGAACGTAAAAGACGAAGCACTGCCAATCCACAATTTTTTTATGGCAATAGAGGATGGGATTATCCTGTAAGTAATCATCACTTTTTCATTATTTATAACTTTATGTAGTATTTGTAAAGGCGGGTCTGTAATTAGCGCGTACGGGTCTCGTCGTTTAGCGAGGACCAATTTGAGGAACGCGCCGCAAATCCATTGGTTCTCACTCAAACCCGAGACCCTTACGCGCCCGTTAAAAGGCGGTGTTTAAAATAAAAAAAAACTTTTATTCTCTGAATTTTTGAATAATTTCCATTATTTGTTGTAGAAACGTAAACGTAATGTTTATCTTATCTCTAACTGTTCTCCTCCAAATACACGCCAATCTGCGAAAAATAGAGCGAAAGCAGAAAGAGCCATGACACCACCCAGTAAAGATAATTCACGGGCTACATCTCCTGTTGATCCTGCAAAATTGCCTATTCCAAATTTGCCTATTGGTCTGACTATTGAAAGGGTAAATCCAAATAGAGCTTCTCCGGATGCCAAGCTTTGTGTGATTTGCCGTCTTCCAGGTCTGCATTATATTAATTTCCTGTGCAGTATAAAATAATAATGTTTATAACATTTGTGCCCTTTAGGAAATTCACTGACAGTATGTGAATGTTGCATGAACGGGTTCCATGTAAGTTGCCACAACCGTCCTCTAGTTCAAGCTCCCAGGAAGTGCCCGAAATGTCTTGCCAACAAGGATATTCGCACAATTGGTTCACTGAATGTGCCATCTGGTATGAGTGTTTCATACGTGTCAACTGACGTAACAGGTTAGAAAAAATACGCTCGTTACGTTTGTGTTATCGACTTGTGATATTGTTTCTAATGATGTTATCTGATACTTTTAGTTATAAATTGTGGTTAATATTAAGGTGAATGTTTGTCTTGTGTTCTTACTAGTGCACTAAAAAATTACTGACTTAAAATTTTTAATATTCAAGAAAAACTACAGGAAAAGCAAAAGCTCCTGGATGAAAACAAGACTCTAACTGCTGAGTTAACTAAACTTCAAGATCAACATTCGGAATTGACGGTTTCACTCAAGGATCAGAAAACTGCTCAAGAAGAATTGTTAGTTAATCAACGGTCTACAGAAGACAAAATAAAAGACATTTTAACTTTCATGGATCATATAAAATCGCCTTTATGTGCACCTGTTCAGTCTTCATGAAGTTTGCTTTAGATTTGTTCATTGTCAAAGTTCTTAATGTATTATTTAATTAATTATTATAATTCGATATTTTCTACCTTAATTTGTAACCCTGATAATTCTACCATAGACATATTTTTGTACAATAAAATTATAAAGAAAATGTGGAATAGCAAATTAACTATTTGGTCTCTTCCTAGATAAAGATGAGTCCTGGTACTAGACGGCGATAAAGTACTTTGTAGAGCCTGTATCAAATCAGTAAGTATCTTTTACGTGGAAATTAACGGTCTAGTCTAAACGCCCCTTGTGAAAACTGCTACAGCCATATCTAAACTATTAATTTAAACCTGCCAATGTGGGCTTTGCATAATATCATGAATTTACAAAGGCATAAATTAATATACAAAGGGAATGGTTATTAGCTAAAGGTGCGTTCACACCGACAATTTTGTTAGCTAAAGGTGCGTTCACACTGGTCACATTCTTGTGTATAGTCAGTGACAAATGTTCTCTTGCTTCTTTTTTTTTGGTCATTTTTTCACCTCTTCAGATATTGTCAGAATTTTCCCAAAATGATATTTGGAGAGTCTACACTTGGAAATTACCCGACAAACTTCCCCCACTCCTTACCACTGCTCCCTTCAGATCTCGTTACGATTTTCTCAGAATGTTATTTGGAGGGTGTACACTTGGAAATTATGGGGCAAACTTTCCTCACCCCTTCCCACTGCTCCACACCTGGCTAGGAAACGTTCAGAATTGCGTTGTTCCAGAAAACTTTCGGAATTTTTTTGGACCAGATGCGAGGGGTTGAGGGATATTGAACACTCGGGGGTAAAAGTAGGGTCTAAATAATTTGTTTTAGGTCGATTTACTGGAGTTCTCGGACGATTTCATCCTGGGGCCATCGCCCACCTCTTCCAGGAGGTAACCTTAGATCATCAGTCCTTAAGGAGAGACGGCCCTTTTAGGGATGTAAACATAAAAACAGTCCTTTATAGGGCTAACAAAAATTTTAAAGAAAGGTTTTCTTAAGAGATAAACGGTACGCTGTAAAAGAATTGCATGGAGTTTTGAAAGCATTTTGCGGTGTGTACGCACCCTTAGCTAATAAAAGTTGCAGTGGGAACGCACCTTTAGCTAATAACAGTTGCAGTGTGAACGCACCTTTAGCTAATAACAGTTGCAGTGTGAACGCACCTTTGGCTAATAAAAGTTGCAGTGTGAACGCACCTTTAGCTATAAAAAAAGTTGCTGTGTGAACGCACCTTTAGCTAATAAAAGTTGCAGTGTGAACGCACCTTTAGCTAATAACAGTTGCAGTGTGAACGCACCTTTGGCTAATAAAAGTTGCAGTGTGAACGCACCTTTAGCTATAAAAAAGTTGCTGTGTGAACGCACCTTTAGCTAATAAAAGTTGCAGTGTGAACGCACCTTTAGCTAATAACAGTTGCAGTGTGAACGCACCTTTGGCTAATAAAAGTTGCAGTGTGAACGCACCTTTAGCTATAAAAAAGTTGCTGTGTGAACGCACCTTTAGCTAATAAAAGTTGCAGTGTGAACGCACCTTTAGCTAATAACAGTTGCAGTGTGAACGCACCTTTAGCTATAAAAAAGTTGCTGTGTGAACGCACCTTTAGCTAATAAAAGTTGCAGTGTGAACGCACCTTTAGCTAATAACAGTTGCAGTGTGAACGCACCTTTGGCTAATAAAAGTTGCAGTGTGAACGCACCTTTAGCTATAAAAAAGTTGCTGTGTGAACGCACCTTTAGCTAATAAAAGTTGCAGTGTGAACGCACCTTTAGCTAATAAAAGTTACTGTGTGAACGCACCTTTAGCTAATAAATGTTGAAGTGTGAACGCACCTTTAGCTATAAAAAAAGTTGTTGTGTGAACGCACCTTTAGCTAATAAAAGTTGCAGTGTGAACGCACCTTTAGCTAATATCAGTTGCAGTGTGAACGCACCTTTGGCTAATAAAAGTTGCAGTGTGAACGCACCTTTAGCTATAAAAAAGTTGCTGTGTGAACGCACCTTTAGCTAATAACAGTTGCAGTGTGAACGCACCTTTGGCTAATAAAAGTTGCAGTGTGAACGCACCTTTAGCTATAAAAAAGTTGCTGTGTGAACGCACCTTTAGCTAATAAAAGTTGCAGTGTGAACGCACCTTTAGCTAATAAAAGTTACTGTGTGAACGCACCTTTAGCTAATAAATGTTGAAGTGTGAACGCACCTTTAGCTATAAAAAAAGTTGTTGTGTGAACGCACCTTTAGCTAATAAAAGTTGCAGTGTGAACGCACCTTTAGCTAATATCAGTTGCAGTGTGAACGCACCTTTGGTTAATAAAAGTTGCAGTGTGAACGCACCTTTAGCTATAAAAAAGTTGCTGTGTGAACGCACCTTTAGCTAATAACAGTTGCCGTGTGAGCGCACCTTTGGCTAATAAAAGTTGCAGTGTGAACGCACCTTTAGCTATAAAAAAGTTGCTGTGTGAACGCACCTTTAGCTAATAAAAGTTGCAGTGTGAACGCACCTTTAGCTAATAACAGTTGCCGTGTGAACGCACCTTTGGCTAATAAAAGTTGCAGTGTGAACGAAACTTTAGCTATAAAAAAGTTGCTGTGTGAACGCACCTTTAGCTAATAAAAGTTGCAGTGTGAACGCACCTTTAGCTAATGGAAGTTGCAGTACGAACGCACCTTTAGCTAATAAAAGTTGCAGTATGAACGCACCTTTAGCTAATGAAAGTTGCAGTACGAACGCACCTTTAGCTAATAAAAGTTGCAGTGTGAACGCACCTTTAGCTAATAAAAGTTGTTGTGTGAACGCACCTTTAGATAATAAAAGTTGCAGTGTGAACGCACCTTTAGCTAATAAAAGTTGCTGTGTGAACGCACCTTTAGCTAATAAAAGTTGTAGTGTGAACGCACTTTTAGCTATAAAAAAGTTGCTGTGTGAACGCACCTTTAGCTAATAAAAGTAGCAGTGTGAACGCACCTTTAGCTAATAAAAGTTACTGTGTGAACGCACCTTTAGCTAATAAATGTTGCAGTGTGAACGCACCTTTAGCTATAAAAAAAGTTGCTGTGTGAACGCACCTTTAGCTAATAAAAGTTGCAGTGGGAACGCACCTTTAGCTATAAAAAAGGTGCTGTGTGAACGCACCTTTAGCTAATAAAAGTTGCAGTGTGAACGCACCTTTAATTAAAAAAAAAGTTGCAATGTGAACGCACCTTTAGCTAATAAATCTAACTGTGTGAACACACCTTTAGCTGATAAATTTATTAGCTAAAGGTGCGTTCACACAGCTAGTTTTATTAGCTAAAGGTGCGTTCACACTACTACATTTATTAGCTAAAGGTGCGTTCACACTGCTACTTTCATTAGCTAAAAGTGCGTTCACACTGCAGTTTTTATTAGCTAAAGGTGCGTTCACACAACAATTTTTATTAGCTAAAGGTGCGTTCACACTGCTACATTTATTAGCTAAAGGTGCGTTCACACTGCTACTTTCATTAGCTAAAGGTGCGTTCACACTACTACTTTTATTAGCTAAAGGTGCGTTCACACTGCAAAATGTATTACCTTAAGGTGCGTTCACACTGCTACATTTATTAGCTAAAGGTGCGTTCACACTGCTACTTTCATTAGCTAAAGGTGCGTTCACACTGCTACATTTATTAGCTAAAGATTAGGTTAGTTTGGTTAGGTTAGCTAATGCTAAAGGTTAGGTTAGTTTTGGTTAGGTTAGGTTAGGTAATGGGTTAGGTTAGGTTAGGCAATTGGTTGGGTTAGGTTAGCTAATGAGTTCGGTTAGGTTAGGTATTGGGTTGGGTTAGGTTAGCTAAATGAGTTGGGTTAGGTTAGGTATCGGGTTAGGTTAGGTATTGGGTTAGGTTAGGTTAGCTAAATGAGTTGGGTTAGGTTAGCTAATGAGTTGGGATAGGTTAGGTTAGCTAAATGAGTTGGGTTAGGTTAGCTAAATGAGTTGGGTTAGGTTAGCTAAATGAGTTGGGTTAGGTTAGGTGATGGGTTAGGTTAGCTAACCTAACCCAACACATTTAGGTAACCTAACCCAACACATTTAGCTAACCTAACCCAACTCATTTAGCTAACCTAACCCAACTCATTTAGCTAACCTAACCCAACTCATTTAGCTAACCTAACCCAACTCATTTAGCTAACCTAACCTAACCCAATACCTAACCTAACCCAACTCATTTAGCTAACCTAACCTAACCCATTACCTAACCTAACCCAATTCGTTAGCTAACCTAACCTAATCTAAACTAACCTAACCTAACCAAACTAACCTAACCTAACCTTTAGCTATTATTATTAGCTAAAGGTGCGTTCACACTGCAATTCTTTTAGCTAAGGGTGCGTTCCAACTGCAACTTTTATTACCTAAAGGTGCGTTCACACAGCAACTTTTATTAGCTAAAGGTGCGTTCACACAGCAACTTTTTTTATAGCTAAAGGTGCGATCACACTGCAACTTTTATTAGCTAAAGGTGCGTTCACACGGTAACTTTTATTAGCTAAAGGTGCGTTCACACTGCAACTTTTATTAGCTAAAGGTGTGTTCACACAGCAACTTTTTTATAGCTAAAGGTGCGTTCACACTACAACTTTTATTAGCTAAAGGTGCGTTCACACAGCAACTTTTTTATAACTAAAGGTGCGTTCACACTACAACTTTTATTAGCTAAAGGTGCGTTCACACAGCAACTTTTATTAGCTAAAGGTGCGTTCACACTGCAAGTTTTATTAGCTAAAGGTGCGTTCACACTGCACTATTTTTTTGCTAAAGGTGCGTTCACACAGCAACTTTTATTAACTAAAGGTGCGTTCACACTGCAAGTTTTATTAGCTAAAGGTGCGTTCACACTGCACTATTTTTTTGCTAAAGGTGCGTTCACACAGCAACTTTTATTAACTAAAGGTGCGTTCACACTGCAACTTTTATTAGCTAAAGCTGCGTTCACACAGCAACTTTTATTAGCTAAAGGTGCGTTCACACTGCAACTGTTATTAGCTAAAGGTGCGTTCGTACTGCAACTTTCATTAGCTAAAGGTTCGTTCACACTGCAACTTTTATTAGCTAAAGGTGCGTTCACACAGCAACTTTTTTATAGCTAAAGGTGCGTTCACACTGCAACTTTTATTAGCTAAAGGTGCGTTTCCACTGCAACTTTTATGAGCTAAGGGTGCGTACACACCGCAAAATGCTTACAAAACTCCATGCAATTTTTTACAGCGTACCGGTTATCTCTTAAGAAAACCTTTCTTTAAAATTTTTGTTAGCCCTATAAAGGACTGTTTTTATGTTTACATCCCTAAAAAGGACCGTCTCTCCTTCAGGACTGATGATCTAAGGTTACCTCCTGGAAGAAGTGGGCGATGGCCTCGCCAGGATGAAATCGCTCGAGAACTCTAGGAAATCCACCTAAAACAAATTATTTAGACCCTACTTTTACCCCCGAGTGTTCAACATCCCTCAACCCCTCTAATCTGGTCCAAAAAATTCCGAAAGTTTTCTGGAACAACCCAGTTCTGAACGTTTCCTAGCCAGGTGTGGAGCAGTGGGAAGGGGTGACAAGTTTGCCCCATATTTCCAAGTGTATACCCTCCAAATAACATTCTGGGAAAATCGGGGCGAGATCTGAAGGGGTGAAATTTTTTTCCCAAAAATGAGCAGTCTTTCCTTTTTTTTTCGAAGATTTTTTGACCCTCTCCGATTTCCTTAGGAAAATTTCAGAATGTAATATGAAGGGTAAAGACTTGAAAAATATGTGCCAAACATCCTCCATCCCCTCGCATCTGGTCCAAAAAAATTCCGAAAGTTTTCTGGAACAACCCAATTCTGAACGTTTCCTAGCCAGGTGTGGAGCAGTGGGAAGAGGTGAGGGAAGTTTGCCCCATAATTTCCAAGTGTATACCCTCCAAATAACATTCTGGGAAAATCGGGGCGAGATCTGAAGGGGTGAAATTTTTTTCCCAAAAATGAGCAAAGACTATAGTCTTTCCTTTTTTTTTCGAAGATTTTTTGACCCTCTCCGATTTCCTTAGGAAAATTTCAGAATGTAATATGAAGGGTAAAGACTTGAAAAATATGTGCCAAACCACCCCCATCCCCTCGCATCTGGTCCAAAAAAATTCCGAAAGTTTTCTGGAACAACCCAATTCTGAACGTTTCCTAGCCAGGTGTGGAGCAGTGGGAAGGGGTGAGGGAAGTTTGCCCCATAATTTCCAAGTGTATACCCTCCAAATAACATTCTGGGAAAATCGGGGCGAGATCTGAAGGGGTGAAATTTTTTTCCCAAAAATGAGCAAAGACTATAGTCTTTCCTTTTTTTTTCGAAGATTTTTTGACCCTCTCCGATTTCCTTAGGAAAATTTCAGAATGTAATATGAAGGGTAAAGACTTGAAAAATATGTGCCAAACATCCCCCATCCCCTCGCATCTGGTCCAAAAAAATTCCGAAAGTTTTCTGGAACAACCCAATTCTGAACGTTTCCTAGCCAGGTGTGGAGCAGTGGGAAGGGGTGAGGGAAGTTTGCCCCATAATTTCCAAGTGTATACCCTCCAAATAACATTCTGGGAAAATCGGGGCGAGATCTGAAGGGGTGAAATTTTTTCCCCAAAAATGAGCAAAGACTATAGTCTTTCCTTTTTTTTTCGAAGATTTTTTGACCCTCTCCGATTTCCTTAGGAAAATTTCAGAATGTAATATGAAGAGTAAAGACTTGAAAAATATGTGCCAAACATCCCCCATCCCCTCGCATCTGGTCCAAAAAAATTCCGAAAGTTTTCTGGAACAACCCAATTCTGAACGTTTCCTAGCCAGGTGTGGAGCAGTGGGAAGGGGTGAGGGAAGTTTGCCCCATAATTTCCAAGTGTATACCCTCCAAATAACATTCTGGGAAAATCGGGGCGAGATCTGAAGGGGTGAATTTTTTTTCCCAAAAATGAGCAAAGACTATAGTCTTTCCTTTTTTTTCGAAGATTTTTTGACCCTCTCCGATTTCCTTAGGAAAATTTCAGAATGTAATATGAAGGGTAAAGACTTGAAAAATATGTGCCAAACATCCCCCATCCCCTCGCATCTGGTCCAAAAAAATTCCGAAAGTTTTCTGGAACAACCCAATTCTGAACGTTTCCTAGCCAGGTGTGGAGCAGTGGGAAGGGGTGAGGGAACTTTGCCCCATAATTTCCAAGTGTATACCCTCCAAATAACATTCTGGGAAAATCGGGGCCAGATCTGAAGGGGTGAAATTTTTTTCCCAAAAATGAGCAAAGACTATAGTCTTTCCTTTTTTTTTCGAAGATTTTTTGACCCTCTCTGATTTCCTTAGGAAAATTTCAGAATGTAATATGAAGGGTAAAGACTTGAAAAATATGTGCCAAACATCCCCCATCCCCTCGCATCTGGTCCAAAAAAATTCCGAAAGTTTTCTGGAACAACCCAATTCTGAACGTTTCCTAGCCAGGTGTGGAGCAGTGGGAAGGGGTGAGGGAAGTTTGCCCCATAATTTCCAAGTGTATACCCTCCAAATAACATTCTGGGAAAATCGGGGCGAGATCTGAAGGGGTGAAATTTTTTTCCCAAAAATGAGCAAAGACTATAGTCTTTCCTTTTTTTTTCGAAGATTTTTTGACCCTCTCCGATTTCCTTAGGAAAATTTCAGAATGTAATATGAAGGGTAAAGACTTGAAAAATATGTGCCAAACCACCCCCATCCCCTCGCATCTGGTCCAAAAAAATTCCGAAAGTTTTCTGGAACAACCCAATTCTGAACGTTTCCTAGCCAGGTGTGGAGCAGTGGGAAGGGGTGAGGGAAGTTTGCCCCATAATTTCCAAGTGTATACCCTCCAAATAACATTCTGGGAAAATCGGGGCGAGATCTGAAGGGGTGAAATTTTTTCCCCAAAAATGAGCAAAGACTATAGTCTTTCCTTTTTTTTCGAAGATTTTTTGACCCTCTCCGATTTCCTTAGGAAAATTTCAGAATGTAATATGAAGGGTAAAGACTTGAAAAATATGTGCCAAACATCCCCCCTCCCCTCGCATCTGGTCCAAAAAAATTCCGAAAGTTTTCTGGAACAACCCAATTCTGAACGTTTCCTAGCCAGGTGTGGAGCAGTGGGAAGGGGTGAGGGAAGTTTGCCCCATAATTTCCAAGTGTATACCCTCCAAATAACATTCTGGGAAAATCGGGGCGAGATCTGAAGGGGTGAAATTTTTTTCCCAAAAATGAGCAAAGACTATAGTCTTTCCTTTTTTTTTCGAAGATTTTTTGACCCTCTCCGATTTCCTTAGGAAAATTTCAGAATGTAATATGAAGGGTAAAGACTTGAAAAATATGTGCCAAACATCCCCCATCCCCTCGCATCTGGTCCAAAAAAATTCCGAAAGTTTTCTGGAACAACCCAATTCTGAACGTTTCCTAGCCAGGTGTGGAGCAGTGGGAAGGGGTGAGGGAAGTTTGCCCCATAATTTCCAAGTGTATACCCTCCAAATAACATTCTGGGAAAATCGGGGCGAGATCTGAAGGGGTGAAATTTTTTTCCCAAAAATGAGCAAAGACTATAGTCTTTCCTTTTTTTTTCGAAGATTTTTTGACCCTCTCCGATTTCCTTAGGAAAATTTCAGAATGTAATATGAAGGGTAAAGACTTGAAAAATATGTGCCAAACATCCCCCATCCCCTCGCATCTGGTCCAAAAAAATTCCGAAAGTTTTCTGGAACAACCCAATTCTGAACGTTTCCTAGCCAGGTGTGGAGCAGTGGGAAGGGGTGAGGGAAGTTTGCCCCATAATTTCCAAGTGTATACCCTCCAAATAACATTCTGGGAAAATCGGGGCGAGATCTGAAGGGGTGAAATTTTTTTCCCAAAAATGAGCAAAGACTATAGTCTTTCCTTTTTTTTTCGAAGATTTTTTGACCCTCTCCGATTTCCTTAGGAAAATTTCAGAATGTAATATGAAGGGTAAAGACTTGAAAAATATGTGCCAAACATCCCCCATCCCCTCGCATCTGGTCCAAAAAAATTCCGAAAGTTTTCTGGAACAACCCAATTCTGAACGTTTCCTAGCCAGGTGTGGAGCAGTGGGAAGGGGTGAGGGAAGTTTGCCCCATAATTTCCAAGTGTATACCCTCCAAATAACATTCTGGGAAAATCGGGGCCAGATCTGAAGGGGTGAAATTTTTTTCCCAAAAATGAGCAAAGACTATATATAGTCTTTCCTTTTTTTTTCGAAGATTTTTTGACCCTCTCCGATTTCCTTAGGAAAATTTCAGAATGTAATATGAAGGGTAAAGACTTGAAAAATATGTGCCAAACATCCCCCATCCCCTCGCATCTGGTCCAAAAAAATTCCGAAAGTTTTCTGGAACAACCCAATTCTGAACGTTTCCTAGCCAGGTGTGGAGCAGTGGGAAGGGGTGAGGGAAGTTTGCCCCATAATTTCCAAGTGTATACCCTCCAAATAACATTCTGGGAAAATCGGGGCGAGATCTGAAGGGGTGAAATTTTTTTCCCAAAAATGAGCAAAGACTATAGTCTTTCCTTTTTTTTTCGAAGATTTTTTGACCCTCTCCGATTTCCTTAGGAAAATTTCAGAATGTAATATGAAGGGTAAAGACTTGAAAAATATGTGCCAAACATCCCCCATCCCCTCGCATCTGGTCCAAAAAAATTCCGAAAGTTTTCTGGAACAACCCAATTCTGAACGTTTCCTAGCCAGGTGTGGAGCAGTGGGAAGGGGTGAGGGAAGTTTGCCCCATAATTTCCAAGTGTATACCCTCCAAATAACATTCTGGGAAAATCGGGGCGAGATCTGAAGGGGTGAAATTTTTTTCCCAAAAATGAGCAAAGACTATAGTCTTTCCTTTTTTTTTCGAAGATTTTTTGACCCTCTCCGATTTCCTTAGGAAAATTTCAGAATGTAATATGAAGGGTAAAGACTTGAAAAATATGTGCCAAACATCCCCCATCCCCTCGCATCTGGTCCAAAAAAATTCCGAAAGTTTTCTGGAACAACCCAATTCTGAACGTTTCCTAGCCAGGTGTGGAGCAGTGGGAAGGGGTGAGGGAACTTTGCCCCATAATTTCCAAGTGTATACCCTCCAAATAACATTCTGGGAAAATCGGGGCCAGATCTGAAGGGGTGAAATTTTTTTCCCAAAAATGAGCAAAGACTATAGTCTTTCCTTTTTTTTTCGAAGATTTTTTGACCCTCTCTGATTTCCTTAGGAAAATTTCAGAATGTAATATGAAGGGTAAAGACTTGAAAAATATGTGCCAAACATCCCCCATCCCCTCGCATCTGGTCCAAAAAAATTCCGAAAGTTTTCTGGAACAACCCAATTCTGAACGTTTCCTAGCCAGGTGTGGAGCAGTGGGAAGGGGTGAGGGAAGTTTGCCCCATAATTTCCAAGTGTATACCCTCCAAATAACATTCTGGGAAAATCGGGGCGAGATCTGAAGGGGTGAAATTTTTTTCCCAAAAATGAGCAAAGACTATAGTCTTTCCTTTTTTTTTCGAAGATTTTTTGACCCTCTCCGATTTCCTTAGGAAAATTTCAGAATGTAATATGAAGGGTAAAGACTTGAAAAATATGTGCCAAACCACCCCCATCCCCTCGCATCTGGTCCAAAAAAATTCCGAAAGTTTTCTGGAACAACCCAATTCTGAACGTTTCCTAGCCAGGTGTGGAGCAGTGGGAAGGGGTGAGGGAAGTTTGCCCCATAATTTCCAAGTGTATACCCTCCAAATAACATTCTGGGAAAATCGGGGCCAGATCTGAAGGGGTGAAATTTTTTTCCCAAAAATGAGCAAAGACTATAGTCTTTCCTTTTTTTTTCGAAGATTTTTTGACCCTCTCTGATTTCCTTAGGAAAATTTCAGAATGTAATATGAAGGGTAAAGACTTGAAAAATATGTGCCAAACATCCCCCATCCCCTCGCATCTGGTCCAAAAAAATTCCGAAAGTTTTCTGGAACAACCCAATTCTGAACGTTTCCTAGCCAGGTGTGGAGCAGTGGGAAGGGGTGAGGGAAGTTTGCCCCATAATTTCCAAGTGTATACCCTCCAAATAACATTCTGGGAAAATCGGGGCGAGATCTGAAGGGGTGAAATTTTTTTCCCAAAAATGAGCAAAGACTATAGTCTTTCCTTTTTTTTTCGAAGATTTTTTGACCCTCTCCGATTTCCTTAGGAAAATTTCAGAATGTAATATGAAGGGTAAAGACTTGAAAAATATGTGCCAAACCACCCCCATCCCCTCGCATCTGGTCCAAAAAAATTCCGAAAGTTTTCTGGAACAACCCAATTCTGAACGTTTCCTAGCCAGGTGTGGAGCAGTGGGAAGGGGTGAGGGAAGTTTGCCCCATAATTTCCAAGTGTATACCCTCCAAATAACATTCTGGGAAAATCGGGGCGAGATCTGAAGGGGTGAAATTTTTTCCCCAAAAATGAGCAAAGACTATAGTCTTTCCTTTTTTTTCGAAGATTTTTTGACCCTCTCCGATTTCCTTAGGAAAATTTCAGAATGTAATATGAAGGGTAAAGACTTGAAAAATATGTGCCAAACATCCCCCCTCCCCTCGCATCTGGTCCAAAAAAATTCCGAAAGTTTTCTGGAACAACCCAATTCTGAACGTTTCCTAGCCAGGTGTGGAGCAGTGGGAAGGGGTGAGGGAAGTTTGCCCCATAATTTCCAAGTGTATACCCTCCAAATAACATTCTGGGAAAATCGGGGCGAGATCTGAAGGGGTGAAATTTTTTTCCCAAAAATGAGCAAAGACTATAGTCTTTCCTTTTTTTTTCGAAGATTTTTTGACCCTCTCCGATTTCCTTAGGAAAATTTCAGAATGTAATATGAAGGGTAAAGACTTGAAAAATATGTGCCAAACATCCCCCATCCCCTCGCATCTGGTCCAAAAAAATTCCGAAAGTTTTCTGGAACAACCCAATTCTGAACGTTTCCTAGCCAGGTGTGGAGCAGTGGGAAGGGGTGAGGGAAGTTTGCCCCATAATTTCCAAGTGTATACCCTCCAAATAACATTCTGGGAAAATCGGGGCGAGATCTGAAGGGGTGAAATTTTTTTCCCAAAAATGAGCAAAGACTATAGTCTTTCCTTTTTTTTTCGAAGATTTTTTGACCCTCTCCGATTTCCTTAGGAAAATTTCAGAATGTAATATGAAGGGTAAAGACTTGAAAAATATGTGCCAAACATCCCCCATCCCCTCGCATCTGGTCCAAAAAAATTCCGAAAGTTTTCTGGAACAACCCAATTCTGAACGTTTCCTAGCCAGGTGTGGAGCAGTGGGAAGGGGTGAGGGAAGTTTGCCCCATAATTTCCAAGTGTATACCCTCCAAATAACATTCTGGGAAAATCGGGGCGAGATCTGAAGGGGTGAAATTTTTTTCCCAAAAATGAGCAAAGACTATAGTCTTTCCTTTTTTTTTCGAAGATTTTTTGACCCTCTCCGATTTCCTTAGGAAAATTTCAGAATGTAATATGAAGGGTAAAGACTTGAAAAATATGTGCCAAACATCCCCCATCCCCTCGCATCTGGTCCAAAAAAATTCCGAAAGTTTTCTGGAACAACCCAATTCTGAACGTTTCCTAGCCAGGTGTGGAGCAGTGGGAAGGGGTGAGGGAAGTTTGCCCCATAATTTCCAAGTGTATACCCTCCAAATAACATTCTGGGAAAATCGGGGCGAGATCTGAAGGGGTGAAATTTTTTTCCCAAAAATGAGCAAAGACTATAGTCTTTCCTTTTTTTTTCGAAGATTTTTTGACCCTCTCCGATTTCCTTAGGAAAATTTCAGAATGTAATATGAAGGGTAAAGACTTGAAAAATATGTGCCAAACATCCCCCATCCCCTCGCATCTGGTCCAAAAAAATTCCGAAAGTTTTCTGGAACAACCCAATTCTGAACGTTTCCTAGCCAGGTGTGGAGCAGTGGGAAGGGGTGAGGGAACTTTGCCCCATAATTTCCAAGTGTATACCCTCCAAATAACATTCTGGGAAAATCGGGGCCAGATCTGAAGGGGTGAAATTTTTTTCCCAAAAATGAGCAAAGACTATAGTCTTTCCTTTTTTTTTCGAAGATTTTTTGACCCTCTCTGATTTCCTTAGGAAAATTTCAGAATGTAATATGAAGGGTAAAGACTTGAAAAATATGTGCCAAACATCCCCCATCCCCTCGCATCTGGTCCAAAAAAATTCCGAAAGTTTTCTGGAACAACCCAATTCTGAACGTTTCCTAGCCAGGTGTGGAGCAGTGGGAAGGGGTGAGGGAAGTTTGCCCCATAATTTCCAAGTGTATACCCTCCAAATAACATTCTGGGAAAATCGGGGCGAGATCTGAAGGGGTGAAATTTTTTTCCCAAAAATGAGCAAAGACTATAGTCTTTCCTTTTTTTTTCGAAGATTTTTTGACCCTCTCCGATTTCCTTAGGAAAATTTCAGAATGTAATATGAAGGGTAAAGACTTGAAAAATATGTGCCAAACCACCCCCATCCCCTCGCATCTGGTCCAAAAAAATTCCGAAAGTTTTCTGGAACAACCCAATTCTGAACGTTTCCTAGCCAGGTGTGGAGCAGTGGGAAGGGGTGAGGGAAGTTTGCCCCATAATTTCCAAGTGTATACCCTCCAAATAACATTCTGGGAAAATCGGGGCGAGATCTGAAGGGGTGAAATTTTTTCCCCAAAAATGAGCAAAGACTATAGTCTTTCCTTTTTTTTTCGAAGATTTTTTGACCCTCTCCGATTTCCTTAGGAAAATTTCAGAATGTAATATGAAGGGTAAAGACTTGAAAAATATGTGCCAAACATCCCCCCTCCCCTCGCATCTGGTCCAAAAAAATTCCGAAAGTTTTCTGGAACAACCCAATTCTGAACGTTTCCTAGCCAGGTGTGGAGCAGTGGGAAGGGGTGAGGGAAGTTTGCCCCATAATTTCCAAGTGTATACCCTCCAAATAACATTCTGGGAAAATCGGGGCGAGATCTGAAGGGGTGAAATTTTTTTCCCAAAAATGAGCAAAGACTATAGTCTTTCCTTTTTTTTTCGAAGATTTTTTGACCCTCTCCGATTTCCTTAGGAAAATTTCAGAATGTAATATGAAGGGTAAAGACTTGAAAAATATGTGCCAAACATCCCCCATCCCCTCGCATCTGGTCCAAAAAAATTCCGAAAGTTTTCTGGAACAACCCAATTCTGAACGTTTCCTAGCCAGGTGTGGAGCAGTGGGAAGGGGTGAGGGAAGTTTGCCCCATAATTTCCAAGTGTATACCCTCCAAATAACATTCTGGGAAAATCGGGGCGAGATCTGAAGGGGTGAAATTTTTTTCCCAAAAATGAGCAAAGACTATAGTCTTTCCTTTTTTTTTCGAAGATTTTTTGACCCTCTCCGATTTCCTTAGGAAAATTTCAGAATGTAATATGAAGGGTAAAGACTTGAAAAATATGTGCCAAACATCCCCCATCCCCTCGCATCTGGTCCAAAAAAATTCCGAAAGTTTTCTGGAACAACCCAATTCTGAACGTTTCCTAGCCAGGTGTGGAGCAGTGGGAAGGGGTGAGGGAAGTTTGCCCCATAATTTCCAAGTGTATACCCTCCAAATAACATTCTGGGAAAATCGGGGCGAGATCTGAAGGGGTGAAATTTTTTTCCCAAAAATGAGCAAAGACTATAGTCTTTCCTTTTTTTTTCGAAGATTTTTTGACCCTCTCCGATTTCCTTAGGAAAATTTCAGAATGTAATATGAAGGGTAAAGACTTGAAAAATATGTGCCAAACATCCCCCATCCCCTCGCATCTGGTCCAAAAAAATTCCGAAAGTTTTCTGGAACAACCCAATTCTGAACGTTTCCTAGCCAGGTGTGGAGCAGTGGGAAGGGGTGAGGGAAGTTTGCCCCATAATTTCCAAGTGTATACCCTCCAAATAACATTCTGGGAAAATCGGGGCGAGATCTGAAGGGGTGAAATTTTTTTCCCAAAAATGAGCAAAGACTATAGTCTTTCCTTTTTTTTTCGAAGATTTTTTGACCCTCTCCGATTTCCTTAGGAAAATTTCAGAATGTAATATGAAGGGTAAAGACTTGAAAAATATGTGCCAAACATCCCCCATCCCCTCGCATCTGGTCCAAAAAAATTCCGAAAGTTTTCTGGAACAACCCAATTCTGAACGTTTCCTAGCCAGGTGTGGAGCAGTGGGAAGGGGTGAGGGAACTTTGCCCCATAATTTCCAAGTGTATACCCTCCAAATAACATTCTGGGAAAATCGGGGCCAGATCTGAAGGGGTGAAATTTTTTTCCCAAAAATGAGCAAAGACTATAGTCTTTCCTTTTTTTTTCGAAGATTTTTTGACCCTCTCTGATTTCCTTAGGAAAATTTCAGAATGTAATATGAAGGGTAAAGACTTGAAAAATATGTGCCAAACATCCCCCATCCCCTCGCATCTGGTCCAAAAAAATTCCGAAAGTTTTCTGGAACAACCCAATTCTGAACGTTTCCTAGCCAGGTGTGGAGCAGTGGGAAGGGGTGAGGGAAGTTTGCCCCATAATTTCCAAGTGTATACCCTCCAAATAACATTCTGGGAAAATCGGGGCGAGATCTGAAGGGGTGAAATTTTTTTCCCAAAAATGAGCAAAGACTATAGTCTTTCCTTTTTTTTTCGAAGATTTTTTGACCCTCTCCGATTTCCTTAGGAAAATTTCAGAATGTAATATGAAGGGTAAAGACTTGAAAAATATGTGCCAAACCACCCCCATCCCCTCGCATCTGGTCCAAAAAAATTCCGAAAGTTTTCTGGAACAACCCAATTCTGAACGTTTCCTAGCCAGGTGTGGAGCAGTGGGAAGGGGTGAGGGAAGTTTGCCCCATAATTTCCAAGTGTATACCCTCCAAATAACATTCTGGGAAAATCTGGGCGAGATCTGAAGGGGTGAAATTTTTTCCCCAAAAATGAGCAAAGACTATAGTCTTTCCTTTTTTTTTCGAAGATTTTTTGACCCTCTCCGATTTCCTTAGGAAAATTTCAGAATGTAATATGAAGGGTAAAGACTTGAAAAATATGTGCCAAACATCCCCCCTCCCCTCGCATCTGGTCCAAAAAAATTCCGAAAGTTTTCTGGAACAACCCAATTCTGAACGTTTCCTAGCCAGGTGTGGAGCAGTGGGAAGGGGTGAGGGAAGTTTGCCCCATAATTTCCAAGTGTATACCCTCCAAATAACATTCTGGGAAAATCGGGGCGAGATCTGAAGGGGTGAAATTTTTTTCCCAAAAATGAGCAAAGACTATAGTCTTTCCTTTTTTCTTCGAAGATTTTTTGACCCTCTCCGATTTCCTTAGGAAAATTTCAGAATGTAATATGAAGGGTAAAGACTTGAAAAATATGTGCCAAACATCCCCCATCCCCTCGCATCTGGTCCAAAAAAATTCCGAAAGTTTTCTGGAACAACCCAATTCTGAACGTTTCCTAGCCAGGTGTGGAGCAGTGGGAAGGGGTGAGGGAAGTTTGCCCCATAATTTCCAAGTGTATACCCTCCAAATAACATTCTGGGAAAATCGGGGCGAGATCTGAAGGGGTGAAATTTTTTTCCCAAAAATGAGCAAAGACTATAGTCTTTCCTTTTTTTTTCGAAGATTTTTTGACCCTCTCCGATTTCCTTAGGAAAATTTCAGAATGTAATATGAAGGGTAAAGACTTGAAAAATATGTGCCAAACATCCCCCATCCCCTCGCATCTGGTCCAAAAAAATTCCGAAAGTTTTCTGGAACAACCCAATTCTGAACGTTTCCTAGCCAGGTGTGGAGCAGTGGGAAGGGGTGAGGGAAGTTTGCCCCATAATTTCCAAGTGTATACCCTCCAAATAACATTCTGGGAAAATCGGGGCGAGATCTGAAGGGGTGAAATTTTTTTCCCAAAAATGAGCAAAGACTATAGTCTTTCCTTTTTTTTTCGAAGATTTTTTGACCCTCTCCGATTTCCTTAGGAAAATTTCAGAATGTAATATGAAGGGTAAAGACTTGAAAAATATGTGCCAAACATCCCCCATCCCCTCGCATCTGGTCCAAAAAAATTCCGAAAGTTTTCTGGAACAACCCAATTCTGAACGTTTCCTAGCCAGGTGTGGAGCAGTGGGAAGGGGTGAGGGAAGTTTGCCCCATAATTTCCAAGTGTATACCCTCCAAATAACATTCTGGGAAAATCGGGGCGAGATCTGAAGGGGTGAAATTTTTTTCCCAAAAATGAGCAAAGACTATAGTCTTTCCTTTTTTTTTCGAAGATTTTTTGACCCTCTCCGATTTCCTTAGGAAAATTTCAGAATGTAATATGAAGGGTAAAGACTTGAAAAATATGTGCCAAACATCCCCCATCCCCTCGCATCTGGTCCAAAAAAATTCCGAAAGTTTTCTGGAACAACCCAATTCTGAACGTTTCCTAGCCAGGTGTGGAGCAGTGGGAAGGGGTGAGGGAAGTTTGCCCCATAATTTCCAAGTGTATACCCTCCAAATAACATTCTGGGAAAATCGGGGCGAGATCTGAAGGGGTGAAATTTTTTTCCCAAAAATGAGCAGACTATAGTCTTTCCTTTTTTTTTCGAAGATTTTTTGACCCTCTCCGATTTCCTTAGGAAAATTTCAGAATGTAATATGAAGGGTAAAGACTTGAAAAATATGTGCCAAACATCCCCCATCCCCTCGCATCTGGTCCAAAAAAATTCCGAAAGTTTTCTGGAACAACCCAATTCTGAACGTTTCCTAGCCAGGTGTGGAGCAGTGGGAAGGGGTGAGGGAAGTTTGCCCCATAATTTCCAAGTGTATACCCTCCAAATAACATTCTGGGAAAATCGGGGCGAGATCTGAAGGGGTGAAATTTTTTTCCCAAAAATGAGCAAAGACTATAGTCTTTCCTTTTTTTTTCGAAGATTTTTTGACCCTCTCCGATTTCCTTAGGAAAATTTCAGAATGTAATATGAAGGGTAAAGACTTGAAAAATATGTGCCAAACCACCCCCATCCCCTCGCATCTGGTCCAAAAAAATTCCGAAAGTTTTCTGGAACAACCCAATTCTGAACGTTTCCTAGCCAGGTGTGGAGCAGTGGGAAGGGGTGAGGGAAGTTTGCCCCATAATTTCCAAGTGTATACCCTCCAAATAACATTCTGGGAAAATCGGGGCGAGATCTGAAGGGGTGAAATTTTTTCCCCAAAAATGAGCAAAGACTATAGTCTTTCCTTTTTTTTCGAAGATTTTTTGACCCTCTCCGATTTCCTTAGGAAAATTTCAGAATGTAATATGAAGGGTAAAGACTTGAAAAATATGTGCCAAACATCCCCCATCCCCTCGCATCTGGTCCAAAAAAATTCCGAAAGTTTTCTGGAACAACCCAATTCTGAACGTTTCCTAGCCAGGTGTGGAGCAGTGGGAAGGGGTGAGGGAAGTTTGCCCCATAATTTCCAAGTGTATACCCTCCAAATAACATTCTGGGAAAATCGGGGCGAGATCTGAAGGGGAGAATTTTTTTCCCAAAAATGAGCAAAGACTACAGTCTTTCCTTTTTTTTTCGAAGATTTTTTGACCCTCTCCGATTTCCTTAGGAAAATTTCAGAATGTAATATGAAGGGTAAAGACTTGAAAAATATGTGCTAAATCACCCCCATCCCCTCGCATCTGGTCCAAAAAAATTCCGAAAGTTTTCTGGAACAACCCAATTCTGAACGTTTCCTAGCCAGGTGTGGAGCAGTGGGAAGGGGTGAGGGAAGTTTGCCCCATAATTTCCAAGTGTATACCCTCCAAATAACATTCTGGGAAAATCGGGGCGAGATCTGAAGGGGTGAAATTTTTTCCCCAAAAATGAGCAAAGACTATAGTCTTTCCTTTTTTTTTCGAAGATTTTTTGACCCTCTCCGATTTCCTTAGGAAAATTTCAGAATGTAATATGAAGGGTAAAGACTTGAAAAATATGTGCCAAACATCCCCCATCCCCTCGCATCTGGTCCAAAAAAATTCCGAAAGTTTTCTGGAACAACCCAATTCTGAACGTTTCCTAGCCAGGTGTGGAGCAGTGGGAAGGGGTGAGGGAAGTTTGCCCCATAATTTCCAAGTGTATACCCTCCAAATAACATTCTGGGAAAATCGGGGCGAGATCTGAAGGGGTGAAATTTTTTTCCCAAAAATGAGCAAAGACTATAGTCTTTCCTTTTTTTTTCGAAGATTTTTTGACCCTCTCCGATTTCCTTAGGAAAATTTCAGAATGTAATATGAAGGGTAAAGACTTGAAAAATATGTGCCAAACATCCCCCATCCCCTCGCATCTGGTCCAAAAAAATTCCGAAAGTTTTCTGGAACAACCCAATTCTGAACGTTTCCTAGCCAGGTGTGGAGCAGTGGGAAGGGGTGAGGGAAGTTTGCCCCATAATTTCCAAGTGTATACCCTCCAAATAACATTCTGGGAAAATCGGGGCGAGATCTGAAGGGGTGAAATTTTTTTGCCAAAAATGAGCAAAGACTATAGTCTTTCCTTTTTTTTTCGAAGATTTTTTGACCCTCTCCGATTTCCTTAGGAAAATTTCAGAATGTAATATGAAGGGTAAAGACTTGAAAAATATGTGCCAAACATCCCCCATCCCCTCGCATCTGGTCCAAAAAAATTCCGAAAGTTTTCTGGAACAACCCAATTCTGAACGTTTCCTAGCCAGGTGTGGAGCAGTGGGAAGGGGTGAGGGAAGTTTGCCCCATAATTTCCAAGTGTATACCCTCCAAATAACATTCTGGGAAAATCGGGGCGAGATCTGAAGGGGTGAAATTTTTTTCCCAAAAATGAGCAAAGACTATAGTCTTTCCTTTTTTTTTCGAAGATTTTTTGACCCTCTCCGATTTCCTTAGGAAAATTTCAGAATGTAATATGAAGGGTAAAGACTTGAAAAATATGTGCCAAACCACCCCCATCCCCTCGCATCTGGTCCAAAAAAATTCCGAAAGTTTTCTGGAACAACCCAATTCTGAACGTTTCCTAGCCAGGTGTGGAGCAGTGGGAAGGGGTGAGGGAAGTTTGCCCCATAATTTCCAAGTGTATACCCTCCAAATAACATTCTGGGAAAATCGGGGCGAGATCTGAAGGGGTGAAATTTTTTCCCCAAAAATGAGCAAAGACTATAGTCTTTCCTTTTTTTTTCGAAGATTTTTTGACCCTCTCCGATTTCCTTAGGAAAATTTCAGAATGTAATATGAAGGGTAAAGACTTGAAAAATATGTGCCAAACATCCCCCATCCCCTCGCATCTGGTCCAAAAAAATTCCGAAAGTTTTCTGGAACAACCCAATTCTGAACGTTTCCTAGCCAGGTGTGGAGCAGTGGGAAGGGGTGAGGGAAGTTTGCCCCATAATTTCCAAGTGTATACCCTCCAAATAACATTCTGGGAAAATCGGGGCGAGATCTGAAGGGGTGAATTTTTTTTCCCAAAAATGAGCAAAGACTATAGTCTTTCCTTTTTTTTTCGAAGATTTTTTGACCCTCTCCGATTTCCTTAGGAAAATTTCAGAATGTAATATGAAGGGTAAAGACTTGAAAAATATGTGCCAAACATCCCCCATCCCCTCGCATCTGGTCCAAAAAAATTCCGAAAGTTTTCTGGAACAACCCAATTCTGAACGTTTCCTAGCCAGGTGTGGAGCAGTGGGAAGGGGTGAGGGAACTTTGCCCCATAATTTCCAAGTGTATACCCTCCAAATAACATTCTGGGAAAATCGGGGCGAGATCTGAAGGGGTGAAATTTTTTTCCCAAAAATGAGCAAAGACTATAGTCTTTCCTTTTTTTTTCGAAGATTTTTTGACCCTCTCTGATTTCCTTAGGAAAATTTCAGAATGTAATATGAAGGGTAAAGACTTGAAAAATATGTGCCAAACATCCCCCATCCCCTCGCATCTGGTCCAAAAAAATTCCGAAAGTTTTCTGGAACAACCCAATTCTGAACGTTTCCTAGCCAGGTGTGGAGCAGTGGGAAGGGGTGAGGGAAGTTTGCCCCATAATTTCCAAGTGTATACCCTCCAAATAACATTCTGGGAAAATCGGGGCGAGATCTGAAGGGGTGAAATTTTTTTCCCAAAAATGAGCAAAGACTATAGTCTTTCCTTTTTTTTTCGAAGATTTTTTGACCCTCTCCGATTTCCTTAGGAAAATTTCAGAATGTAATATGAAGGGTAAAGACTTGAAAAATATGTGCCAAACATCCCCCATCCCCTCGCATCTGGTCCAAAAAAATTCCGAAAGTTTTCTGGAACAACCCAATTCTGAACGTTTCCTAGCCAGGTGTGGAGCAGTGGGAAGGGGTGAGGGAAGTTTGCCCCATAATTTCCAAGTGTATACCCTCCAAATAACATTCTGGGAAAATCGGGGCGAGATCTGAAGGGGTGAATTTTTTTTCCCAAAAATGAGCAAAGACTATAGTCTTTCCTTTTTTTTTCGAAGATTTTTTGACCCTCTCCGATTTCCTTAGGAAAATTTCAGAATGTAATATGAAGGGTAAAGACTTGAAAAATATGTGCCAAACATCCCCCATCCCCTCGCATCTGGTCCAAAAAAATTCCGAAAGTTTTCTGGAACAACCCAATTCTGAACGTTTCCTAGCCAGGTGTGGAGCAGTGGGAAGGGGTGAGGGAACTTTGCCCCATAATTTCCAAGTGTATACCCTCCAAATAACATTCTGGGAAAATCGGGGCGAGATCTGAAGGGGTGAAATTTTTTTCCCAAAAATGAGCAAAGACTATAGTCTTTCCATTTTTTTTCGAAGATTTTTTGACCCTCTCTGATTTCCTTAGGAAAATTTCAGAATGTAATATGAAGGGTAAAGACTTGAAAAATATGTGCCAAACATCCCCCATCCCCTCGCATCTGGTCCAAAAAAATTCCGAAAGTTTTCTGGAACAACCCAATTCTGAACGTTTCCTAGCCAGGTGTGGAGCAGTGGGAAGGGGTGAGGGAAGTTTGCCCCATAATTTCCAAGTGTATACCCTCCAAATAACATTCTGGGAAAATCGGGGCGAGATCTGAAGGGGTGAAATTTTTTTCCCAAAAATGAGCAAAGACTATAGTCTTTCCTTTTTTTTTCGAAGATTTTTTGACCCTCTCCGATTTCCTTAGGAAAATTTCAGAATGTAATATGAAGGGTAAAGACTTGAAAAATATGTGCCAAACCACCCCCATCCCCTCGCATCTGGTCCAAAAAAATTCCGAAAGTTTTCTGGAACAACCCAATTCTGAACGTTTCCTAGCCAGGTGTGGAGCAGTGGGAAGGGGTGAGGGAAGTTTGCCCCATAATTTCCAAGTGTATACCCTCCAAATAACATTCTGGGAAAATCGGGGCGAGATCTGAAGGGGTGAAATTTTTTCCCCAAAAATGAGCAAAGACTATAGTCTTTCCTTTTTTTTTCGAAGATTTTTTGACCCTCTCCGATTTCCTTAGGAAAATTTCAGAATGTAATATGAAGGGTAAAGACTTGAAAAATATGTGCCAAACATCCCCCCTCCCCTCGCATCTGGTCCAAAAAAATTCCGAAAGTTTTCTGGAACAACCCAATTCTGAACGTTTCCTAGCCAGGTGTGGAGCAGTGGGAAGGGGTGAGGGAAGTTTGCCCCATAATTTCCAAGTGTATACCCTCCAAATAACATTCTGGGAAAATCGGGGCGAGATCTGAAGGGGTGAAATTTTTTTCCCAAAAATGAGCAGAGACTATAGTCTTTCCTTTTTTTTTCGAAGATTTTTTGACCCTCTCCGATTTCCTTAGGAAAATTTCAGAATGTAATATGAAGGGTAAAGACTTGAAAAATATGTGCCAAACATCCCCCATCCCCTCGCATCTGGTCCAAAAAAATTCCGAAAGTTTTCTGGAACAACCCAATTCTGAACGTTTCCTAGCCAGGTGTGGAGCAGTGGGAAGGGGTGAGGGAAGTTTGCCCCATAATTTCCAAGTGTATACCCTCCAAATAACATTCTGGGAAAATCGGGGCGAGATCTGAAGGGGTGAAATTTTTTTGCCAAAAATGAGCAAAGACTATAGTCTTTCCATTTTTTTTCGAAGATTTTTTGACCCTCTCCGATTTCCTTAGGAAAATTTCAGAATGTAATATGAAGGGTAAAGACTTGAAAAATATGTGCCAAACATCCCCCATCCCCTCGCATCTGGTCCAAAAAAATTCCGAAAGTTTTCTGGAACAACCCAATTCTGAACGTTTCCTAGCCAGGTGTGGAGCAGTGGGAAGGGGTGAGGGAAGTTTGCCCCATAATTTCCAAGTGTATACCCTCCAAATAACATTCTGGGAAAATCGGGGCGAGATCTGAAGGGGTGAAATTTTTTTCCCAAAAATGAGCAAAGACTATAGTCTTTCCTTTTTTTTTCGAAGATTTTTTGACCCTCTCCGATTTCCTTAGGAAAATTTCAGAATGTAATATGAAGGGTAAAGACTTGAAAAATATGTGCCAAACATCCCCCATCCCCTCGCATCTGGTCCAAAAAAATTCCGAAAGTTTTCTGGAACAACCCAATTCTGAACGTTTCCTAGCCAGGTGTGGAGCAGTGGGAAGGGGTGAGGGAAGTTTGCCCCATAATTTCCAAGTGTATACCCTCCAAATAACATTCTGGGAAAATCGGGGCGAGATCTGAAGGGGTGAAATTTTTTTCCCAAAAATGAGCAAAGACTATAGTCTTTCCTTTTTTTTTCGAAGATTTTTTGACCCTCTCCGATTTCCTTAGGAAAATTTCAGAATGTAATATGAAGGGTAAAGACTTGAAAAATATGTGCCAAACCACCCCCATCCCCTCGCATCTGGTCCAAAAAAATTCCGAAAGTTTTCTGGAACAACCCAATTCTGAACGTTTCCTAGCCAGGTGTGGAGCAGTGGGAAGGGGTGAGGGAAGTTTGCCCCATAATTTCCAAGTGTATACCCTCCAAATAACATTCTGGGAAAATCGGGGCGAGATCTGAAGGGGTGAAATTTTTTTCCCAAAAATGAGCAAAGACTATAGTCTTTCCTTTTTTTTTCGAAGATTTTTTGACCCTCTCCGATTTCCTTAGGAAAATTTCAGAATGTAATATGAAGGGTAAAGATTTGAAAAATATGTGCCAAACATCCCCCATCCCCTCGCATCTGGTCCAAAAAAATTCCGAAAGTTTTCTGGAACAACCCAATTCTGAACGTTTCCTAGCCAGGTGTGGAGCAGTGGGAAGGGGTGAGGGAAGTTTGCCCCATAATTTCCAAGTGTATACCCTCCAAATAACATTCTGGGAAAATCGGGGCGAGATCTGAAGGGGTGAAATTTTTTTCCCAAAAATGAGCAAAGACTATAGTCTTTCCTTTTTTTTTCGAAGATTTTTTGACCCTCTCCGATTTCCTTAGGAAAATTTCAGAATGTAATATGAAGGGCAAAGACTTGGAAAAATATGTGCCAAACATCCCCCATCCCCTCGCATCTGGTCCAAAAAAATTCCGAAAGTTTTCTGGAACAACCCAATTCTGAACGTTTCCTAGCCAGGTGTGGAGCAGTGGGAAGGGGTGAGGGAAGTTTGCCCCATAATTTCCAAGTGTATACCCTCCAAATAACATTCTGGGAAAATCGGGGCGAGATCTGAAGGGGTGAAATTTTTTTCCCAAAAATGAGCAAAGACTATAGTCTTTCCTTTTTTTTTCGAAGATTTTTTGACCCTCTCCGATTTCCTTAGGAAAATTTCAGAATGTAATATGAAGGGTAAAGACTTGAAAAATATGTGCCAAACCACCCCCATCCCCTCGCATCTGGTCCAAAAAAATTCCGAAAGTTTTCTGGAACAACCCAATTCTGAACGTTTCCTAGCCAGGTGTGGAGCAGTGGGAAGGGGTGAGGGAAGTTTGCCCCATAATTTCCAAGTGTATACCCTCCAAATAACATTCTGGGAAAATCGGGGCGAGATCTGAAGGGGTGAAATTTTTTTCCCAAAAATGAGCAGAGACTATAGTCTTTCCTTTTTTTTTCGAAGATTTTTTGACCCTCTCCGATTTCCTTAGGAAAATTTCAGAATGTAATATGAAGGGTAAAGACTTGAAAAATATGTGCCAAACATCCCCCATCCCCTCGCATCTGGTCCAAAAAAATTCCGAAAGTTTTCTGGAACAACCCAATTCTGAACGTTTCCTAGCCAGGTGTGGAGCAGTGGGAAGGGGTGAGGGAAGTTTGCCCCATAATTTCCAAGTGTATACCCTCCAAATAACATTCTGGGAAAATCGGGGCGAGATCTGAAGGGGTGAAATTTTTTTCCCAAAAATGAGCAAAGACTATAGTCTTTCCTTTTTTTTTCGAAGATTTTTTGACCCTCTCCGATTTCCTTAGGAAAATTTCAGAATGTAATATGAAGGGCAAAGACTTGGAAAAATATGTGCCAAACATCCCCCATCCCCTCGCATCTGGTCCAAAAAAATTCCGAAAGTTTTCTGGAACAACCCAATTCTGAACGTTTCCTAGCCAGGTGTGGAGCAGTGGGAAGGGGTGAGGGAAGTTTGCCCCATAATTTCCAAGTGTATACCCTCCAAATAACATTCTGGGAAAATCGGGGCGAGATCTGAAGGGGTGAAATTTTTTTCCCAAAAATGAGCAAAGACTATAGTCTTTCCTTTTTTTTTCGAAGATTTTTTGACCCTCTCCGATTTCCTTAGGAAAATTTCAGAATGTAATATGAAGGGTAAAGACTTGAAAAATATGTGCCAAACCACCCCCATCCCCTCGCATCTGGTCCAAAAAAATTCCGAAAGTTTTCTGGAACAACCCAATTCTGAACGTTTCCTAGCCAGGTGTGGAGCAGTGGGAAGGGGTGAGGGAAGTTTGCCCCATAATTTCCAAGTGTATACCCTCCAAATAACATTCTGGGAAAATCGGGGCGAGATCTGAAGGGGTGAAATTTTTTTCCCAAAAATGAGCAAAGACTATAGTCTTTCCTTTTTTTTTCGAAGATTTTTTGACCCTCTCCGATTTCCTTAGGAAAATTTCAGAATGTAATATGAAGGGTAAAGACTTGAAAAATATGTGCCAAACATCCCCCATCCCCTCGCATCTGGTCCAAAAAAATTCCGAAAGTTTTCTGGAACAACCCAATTCTGAACGTTTCCTAGCCAGGTGTGGAGCAGTGGGAAGGGGTGAGGGAAGTTTGCCCCATAATTTCCAAGTGTATACCCTCCAAATAACATTCTGGGAAAATCGGGGCGAGATCTGAAGGGGTGAAATTTTTTTCCCAAAAATGAGCAAAGACTATAGTCTTTCCTTTTTTTTTCGAAGATTTTTTGACCCTCTCCGATTTCCTTAGGAAAATTTCAGAATGTAATATGAAGGGTAAAGACTTGAAAAATATGTGCCAAACATCCCCCATCCCCTCGCATCTGGTCCAAAAAAATTCCGAAAGTTTTCTGGAACAACCCAATTCTGAACGTTTCCTAGCCAGGTGTGGAGCAGTGGGAAGGGGTGAGGGAAGTTTGCCCCATAATTTCCAAGTGTATACCCTCCAAATAACATTCTGGGAAAATCGGGGCGAGATCTGAAGGGGTGAAATTTTTTTCCCAAAAATGAGCAAAGACTATAGTCTTTCCTTTTTTTTTCGAAGATTTTTTGACCCTCTCCGATTTCCTTAGGAAAATTTCAGAATGTAATATGAAGGGTAAAGACTTGAAAAATATGTGCCAAACATCCCCCATCCCCTCGCATCTGGTCCAAAAAAATTCCGAAAGTTTTCTGGAACAACCCAATTCTGAACGTTTCCTAGCCAGGTGTGGAGCAGTGGGAAGGGGTGAGGGAAGTTTGCCCCATAATTTCCAAGTGTATACCCTCCAAATAACATTCTGGGAAAATCGGGGCGAGATCTGAAGGGGTGAAATTTTTTTCCCAAAAATGAGCAAAGACTATAGTCTTTCCTTTTTTTTTCGAAGATTTTTTGACCCTCTCCGATTTCCTTAGGAAAATTTCAGAATGTAATATGAAGGGTAAAGACTTGAAAAATATGTGCCAAACATCCCCCATCCCCTCGCATCTGGTCCAAAAAAATTCCGAAAGTTTTCTGGAACAACCCAATTCTGAACGTTTCCTAGCCAGGTGTGGAGCAGTGGGAAGGGGTGAGGGAAGTTTGCCCCATAATTTCCAAGTGTATACCCTCCAAATAACATTCTGGGAAAATCGGGGCGAGATCTGAAGGGGTGAAATTTTTTTCCCAAAAATGAGCAAAGACTATAGTCTTTCCTTTTTTTTTCGAAGATTTTTTGACCCTCTCCGATTTCCTTAGGAAAATTTCAGAATGTAATATGAAGGGTAAAGACTTGAAAAATATGTGCCAAACATCCCCCATCCCCTCGCATCTGGTCCAAAAAAATTCCGAAAGTTTTCTGGAACAACCCAATTCTGAACGTTTCCTAGCCAGGTGTGGAGCAGTGGGAAGGGGTGAGGGAAGTTTGCCCCATAATTTCCAAGTGTATACCCTCCAAATAACATTCTGGGAAAATCGGGGCGAGATCTGAAGGGGTGAAATTTTTTTCCCAAAAATTAGCAAAGACTATAGTCTTTCCTTTTTTTTTCGAAGATTTTTTGACCCTCTCCGATTTCCTTAGGAAAATTTCAGAATGTAATATGAAGGGTAAAGACTTGAAAAATATGTGCCAAACATCCCCCATCCCCTCGCATCTGGTCCAAAAAAATTCCGAAAGTTTTCTGGAACAACCCAATTCTGAACGTTTCCTAGCCAGGTGTGGAGCAGTGGGAAGGGGTGAGGGAAGTTTGCCCCATAATTTCCAAGTGTATACCCTCCAAATAACATTCTGGGAAAATCGGGGCGAGATCTGAAGGGGTGAAATTTTTTTCCCAAAAATGAGCAAAGACTATAGTCTTTCCTTTTTTTTTCGAAGATTTTTTGACCCTCTCCGATTTCCTTAGGAAAATTTCAGAATGTAATATGAAGGGTAAAGACTTGAAAAATATGTGCCAAACCACCCCCATCCCCTCGCATCTGGTCCAAAAAAATTCCGAAAGTTTTCTGGAACAACCCAATTCTGAACGTTTCCTAGCCAGGTGTGGAGCAGTGGGAAGGGGTGAGGGAAGTTTGCCCCATAATTTCCAAGTGTATACCCTCCAAATAACATTCTGGGAAAATCGGGGCGAGATCTGAAGGGGTGAAATTTTTTTCCCAAAAATGAGCAAAGACTATAGTCTTTCCTTTTTTTTTCGAAGATTTTTTGACCCTCTCCGATTTCCTTAGGAAAATTTCAGAATGTAATATGAAGGGTAAAGACTTGAAAAATATGTGCCAAACATCCCCCATCCCCTCGCATCTGGTCCAAAAAAATTCCGAAAGTTTTCTGGAACAACCCAATTCTGAACGTTTCCTAGCCAGGTGTGGAGCAGTGGGAAGGGGTGAGGGAAGTTTGCCCCATAATTTCCAAGTGTATACCCTCCAAATAACATTCTGGGAAAATCGGGGCGAGATCTGAAGGGGTGAAATTTTTTTCCCAAAAATGAGCAAAGACTATAGTCTTTCCTTTTTTTTCGAAGATTTTTTGACCCTCTCCGATTTCCTTAGGAAAATTTCAGAATGTAATATGAAGGGTAAAGACTTGAAAAATATGTGCCAAACATCCCCCATCCCCTCGCATCTGGTCCAAAAAAATTCCGAAAGTTTTCTGGAACAACCCAATTCTGAACGTTTCCTAGCCAGGTGTGGAGCAGTGGGAAGGGGTGAGGGAAGTTTGCCCCATAATTTCCAAGTGTATACCCTCCAAATAACATTCTGGGAAAATCGGGGCGAGATCTGAAGGGGTGAAATTTTTTTCCCAAAAATTAGCAAAGACTATAGTCTTTCCTTTTTTTTTCGAAGATTTTTTGACCCTCTCCGATTTCCTTAGGAAAATTTCAGAATGTAATATGAAGGGTAAAGACTTGAAAAATATGTGCCAAACATCCCCCATCCCCTCGCATCTGGTCCAAAAAAATTCCGAAAGTTTTCTGGAACAACCCAATTCTGAACGTTTCCTAGCCAGGTGTGGAGCAGTGGGAAGGGGTGAGGGAAGTTTGCCCCATAATTTCCAAGTGTATACCCTCCAAATAACATTCTGGGAAAATCGGGGCGAGATCTGAAGGGGTGAAATTTTTTTCCCAAAAATGAGCAAAGACTATAGTCTTTCCTTTTTTTTTCGAAGATTTTTTGACCCTCTCCGATTTCCTTAGGAAAATTTCAGAATGTAATATGAAGGGTAAAGACTTGAAAAATATGTGCCAAACATCCCCCATCCCCTCGCATCTGGTCCAAAAAAATTCCGAAAGTTTTCTGGAACAACCCAATTCTGAACGTTTCCTAGCCAGGTGTGGAGCAGTGGGAAGGGGTGAGGGAAGTTTGCCCCATAATTTCCAAGTGTATACCCTCCAAATAACATTCTGGGAAAATCGGGGCGAGATCTGAAGGGGTGAAATTTTTTTCCCAAAAATGAGCAAAGACTATAGTCTTTCCTTTTTTTTTCGAAGATTTTTTGACCCTCTCCGATTTCCTTAGGAAAATTTCAGAATGTAATATGAAGGGTAAAGACTTGAAAAATATGTGCCAAACATCCCCCATCCCCTCGCATCTGGTCCAAAAAAATTCCGAAAGTTTTCTGGAACAACCCAATTCTGAACGTTTCCTAGCCAGGTGTGGAGCAGTGGGAAGGGGTGAGGGAAGTTTGCCCCATAATTTCCAAGTGTATACCCTCCAAATAACATTCTGGGAAAATCGGGGCGAGATCTGAAGGGGTGAAATTTTTTTCCCAAAAATTAGCAAAGACTATAGTCTTTCCTTTTTTTTTCGAAGATTTTTTGACCCTCTCCGATTTCCTTAGGAAAATTTCAGAATGTAATATGAAGGGTAAAGACTTGAAAAATATGTGCCAAACATCCCCCATCCCCTCGCATCTGGTCCAAAAAAATTCCGAAAGTTTTCTGGAACAACCCAATTCTGAACGTTTCCTAGCCAGGTGTGGAGCAGTGGGAAGGGGTGAGGGAAGTTTGCCCCATAATTTCCAAGTGTATACCCTCCAAATAACATTCTGGGAAAATCGGGGCGAGATCTGAAGGGGTGAAATTTTTTTCCCAAAAATGAGCAAAGACTATAGTCTTTCCTTTTTTTTTTCGAAGATTTTTTGACCCTCTCCGATTTCCTTAGGAAAATTTCAGAATGTAATATGAAGGGTAAAGACTTGAAAAATATGTGCCAAACATCCCCCATCCCCTCGCATCTGGTCCAAAAAAATTCCGAAAGTTTTCTGGAACAACCCAATTCTGAACGTTTCCTAGCCAGGTGTGGAGCAGTGGGAAGGGGTGAGGGAAGTTTGCCCCATAATTTCCAAGTGTATACCCTCCAAATAACATTCTGGGAAAATCGGGGCGAGATCTGAAGGGGTGAAATTTTTTTCCCAAAAATGAGCAAAGACTATAGTCTTTCCTTTTTTTTCGAAGATTTTTTGACCCTCTCCGATTTCCTTAGGAAAATTTCAGAATGTAATATGAAGGGTAAAGACTTGAAAAATATGTGCCAAACATCCCCCATCCCCTCGCATCTGGTCCAAAAAAATTCCGAAAGTTTTCTGGAACAACCCAATTCTGAACGTTTCCTAGCCAGGTGTGGAGCAGTGGGAAGGGGTGAGGGAAGTTTGCCCCATAATTTCCAAGTGTATACCCTCCAAATAACATTCTGGGAAAATCGGGGCGAGATCTGAAGGGGTGAAATTTTTTTCCCAAAAATGAGCAAAGACTATAGTCTTTCCTTTTTTTTTCGAAGATTTTTTGACCCTCTCCGATTTCCTTAGGAAAATTTCAGAATGTAATATGAAGGGTAAAGACTTGAAAAATATGTGCCAAACATCCCCCATCCCCTCGCATCTGGTCCAAAAAAATTCCGAAAGTTTTCTGGAACAACCCAATTCTGAACGTTTCCTAGCCAGGTGTGGAGCAGTGGGAAGGGGTGAGGGAAGTTTGCCCCATAATTTCCAAGTGTATACCCTCCAAATAACATTCTGGGAAAATCGGGGCGAGATCTGAAGGGGTGAAATTTTTTTCCCAAAAATGAGCAAAGACTATAGTCTTTCCTTTTTTTTTCGAAGATTTTTTGACCCTCTCCGATTTCCTTAGGAAAATTTCAGAATGTAATATGAAGGGTAAAGACTTGAAAAATATGTGCCAAACATCCCCCATCCCCTCGCATCTGGTCCAAAAAAATTCCGAAAGTTTTCTGGAACAACCCAATTCTGAACGTTTCCTAGCCAGGTGTGGAGCAGTGGGAAGGGGTGAGGGAAGTTTGCCCCATAATTTCCAAGTGTATACCCTCCAAATAACATTCTGGGAAAATCGGGGCGAGATCTGAAGGGGTGAAATTTTTTTCCCAAAAATGAGCAAAGACTATAGTCTTTCCTTTTTTTTTCGAAGATTTTTTGACCCTCTCCGATTTCCTTAGGAAAATTTCAGAATGTAATATGAAGGGTAAAGACTTGAAAAATATGTGCCAAACATCCCCCATCCCCTCGCATCTGGTCCAAAAAAATTCCGAAAGTTTTCTGGAACAACCCAATTCTGAACGTTTCCTAGCCAGGTGTGGAGCAGTGGGAAGGGGTGAGGGAAGTTTGCCCCATAATTTCCAAGTGTATACCCTCCAAATAACATTCTGGGAAAATCGGGGCGAGATCTGAAGGGGTGAAATTTTTTTCCCAAAAATGAGCAAAGACTATAGTCTTTCCTTTTTTTTCGAAGATTTTTTGACCCTCTCCGATTTCCTTAGGAAAATTTCAGAATGTAATATGAAGGGTAAAGACTTGAAAAATATGTGCCAAACATCCCCCATCCCCTCGCATCTGGTCCAAAAAAATTCCGAAAGTTTTCTGGAACAACCCAATTCTGAACGTTTCCTAGCCAGGTGTGGAGCAGTGGGAAGGGGTGAGGGAAGTTTGCCCCATAATTTCCAAGTGTATACCCTCCAAATAACATTCTGGGAAAATCGGGGCGAGATCTGAAGGGGTGAAATTTTTTTCCCAAAAATGAGCAAAGACTATAGTCTTTCCTTTTTTTTTCGAAGATTTTTTGACCCTCTCCGATTTCCTTAGGAAAATTTCAGAATGTAATATGAAGGGTAAAGACTTGAAAAATATGTGCCAAACATCCCCCATCCCCTCGCATCTGGTCCAAAAAAATTCCGAAAGTTTTCTGGAACAACCCAATTCTGAACGTTTCCTAGCCAGGTGTGGAGCAGTGGGAAGGGGTGAGGGAAGTTTGCCCCATAATTTCCAAGTGTATACCCTCCAAATAACATTCTGGGAAAATCGGGGCGAGATCTGAAGGGGTGAAATTTTTTTCCCAAAAATGAGCAAAGACTATAGTCTTTCCTTTTTTTTTCGAAGATTTTTTGACCCTCTCCGATTTCCTTAGGAAAATTTCAGAATGTAATATGAAGGGTAAAGACTTGAAAAATATGTGCCAAACATCCCCCATCCCCTCGCATCTGGTCCAAAAAAATTCCGAAAGTTTTCTGGAACAACCCAATTCTGAACGTTTCCTAGCCAGGTGTGGAGCAGTGGGAAGGGGTGAGGGAAGTTTGCCCCATAATTTCCAAGTGTATACCCTCCAAATAACATTCTGGGAAAATCGGGGCGAGATCTGAAGGGGTGAAATTTTTTTCCCAAAAATGAGCAAAGACTATAGTCTTTCCTTTTTTTTTCGAAGATTTTTTGACCCTCTCCGATTTCCTTAGGAAAATTTCAGAATGTAATATGAAGGGTAAAGACTTGAAAAATATGTGCCAAACATCCCCCATCCCCTCGCATCTGGTCCAAAAAAATTCCGAAAGTTTTCTGGAACAACCCAATTCTGAACGTTTCCTAGCCAGGTGTGGAGCAGTGGGAAGGGGTGAGGGAAGTTTGCCCCATAATTTCCAAGTGTATACCCTCCAAATAACATTCTGGGAAAATCGGGGCGAGATCTGAAGGGGTGAAATTTTTTTCCCAAAAATGAGCAAAGACTATAGTCTTTCCTTTTTTTTCGAAGATTTTTTGACCCTCTCCGATTTCCTTAGGAAAATTTCAGAATGTAATATGAAGGGTAAAGACTTGAAAAATATGTGCCAAACATCCCCCATCCCCTCGCATCTGGTCCAAAAAAATTCCGAAAGTTTTCTGGAACAACCCAATTCTGAACGTTTCCTAGCCAGGTGTGGAGCAGTGGGAAGGGGTGAGGGAAGTTTGCCCCATAATTTCCAAGTGTATACCCTCCAAATAACATTCTGGGAAAATCGGGGCGAGATCTGAAGGGGTGAAATTTTTTTCCCAAAAATGAGCAAAGACTATAGTCTTTCCTTTGTTTTTCGAAGATTTTTTGACCCTCTCCGATTTCCTTAGGAAAATTTCAGAATGTAATATGAAGGGTAAAGACTTGAAAAATATGTGCCAAACATCCCCCATCCCCTCGCATCTGGTCCAAAAAAATTCCGAAAGTTTTCTGGAACAACCCAATTCTGAACGTTTCCTAGCCAGGTGTGGAGCAGTGGGAAGGGGTGAGGGAAGTTTGCCCCATAATTTCCAAGTGTATACCCTCCAAATAACATTCTGGGAAAATCGGGGCGAGATCTGAAGGGGTGAAATTTTTTTCCCAAAAATGAGCAAAGACTATTATAGTCTTTCCTTTTTTTTTCGAAGATTTTTTACCCTCTCCGATTTCCTTAGGAAAATTTCAGAATGTAATATGAAGGGTAAAGACTTGAAAAATATGTGCCAAACATCCCCCATCCCCTCGCATCTGGTCCAAAAAAATTCCGAAAGTTTTCTGGAACAACCCAATTCTGAACGTTTCCTAGCCAGGTGTGGAGCAGTGGGAAGGGGTGAGGGAAGTTTGCCCCATAATTTCCAAGTGTATACCCTCCAAATAACATTCTGGGAAAATCGGGGCGAGATCTGAAGGGGTGAAATTTTTTTCCCAAAAATGAGCAAAGACTATAGTCTTTCCTTTTTTTTTCGAAGATTTTTTGACCCTCTCCGATTTCCTTAGGAAAATTTCAGAATGTAATATGAAGGGTAAAGACTTGAAAAATATGTGCCAAACATCCCCCATCCCCTCGCATCTGGTCCAAAAAAATTCCGAAAGTTTTCTGGAACAACCCAATTCTGAACGTTTCCTAGCCAGGTGTGGAGCAGTGGGAAGGGGTGAGGGAAGTTTGCCCCATAATTTCCAAGTGTATACCCTCCAAATAACATTCTGGGAAAATCGGGGCGAGATCTGAAGGGGTGAAATTTTTTTCCCAAAAATGAGCAAAGACTATAGTCTTTCCTTTTTTTTTCGAAGATTTTTTGACCCTCTCCGATTTCCTTAGGAAAATTTCAGAATGTAATATGAAGGGTAAAGACTTGAAAAATATGTGCCAAACATCCCCCATCCCCTCGCATCTGGTCCAAAAAAATTCCGAAAGTTTTCTGGAACAACCCAATTCTGAACGTTTCCTAGCCAGGTGTGGAACAGTGGGAAGGGGTGAGGGAAGTTTGCCCCATAATTTCCAAGTGTATACCCTCCAAATAACATTCTGGGAAAATCGGGGCGAGATCTGAAGGGGTGAAATTTTTTTCCCAAAAATGAGCAAAGACTATAGTCTTTCCTTTTTTTTTCGAAGATTTTTTGACCCTCTCCGATTTCCTTAGGAAAATTTCAGAATGTAATATGAAGGGTAAAGACTTGAAAAATATGTGCCAAACCACCCCCATCCCCTCGCATCTGGTCCAAAAAAATTTTGAAAGTTTTCTGGAACAACCCAATTCTGAACGTTTCCTAGCCAGGTGTGGAGCAGTGGGAAGGGGTGAGGGAAGTTTGCCCCATAATTTCCAAGTGTATACCCTCCAAATAACATTCTGGGAAAATCGGGGCGAGATCTGAAGGGGTGAAATTTTTTCCCCAAAAATGAGCAAAGACTGAGTCTTTCCTTTTTTTTTCGAAGATTTTTTGACCCTCTCCGATTTCCTTAGGAAAATTTCAGAATGTAATATGAAGGGTAAAGACTTGAAAAATATGTGCCAAACATCCCCCATCCCCTCGCATCTGGTCCAAAAAAATTCCGAAAGTTTTCTGGAACAACCCAATTCTGAACGTTTCCTAGCCAGGTGTGGAGCAGTGGGAAGGGGTGAGGGAAGTTTGCCCCATAATTTCCAAGTGTATACCCTCCAAATAACATTCTGGGAAAATCGGGGCGAGATCTGAAGGGGTGAAATTTTTTTCCCAAAAATGAGCAAAGACTATAGTCTTTCCTTTTTTTTTCGAAGATTTTTTGACCCTCTCCGATTTCCTTAGGAAAATTTCAGAATGTAATATGAAGGGTAAAGACTTGAAAAATATGTGCCAAACCACCCCCATCCCCTCGCATCTGGTCCAAAAAAATTTTGAAAGTTTTCTGGATCAACCCAATTCTGAACGTTTCCTAGCCAGGTGTGGAGCAGTGGGAAGGGGTGAGGGAAGTTTGCCCCATAATTTCCAAGTGTATACCCTCCAAATAACATTCTGGGAAAATCGGGGCGAGATCTGAAGGGGTGAAATCTTTTCCCCAAAAATGAGCAAAGACTGAGTCTTTCCTTTTTTTTTCGAAGATTTTTTGACCCTCTCCGATTTCCTTAGGAAAATTTCAGAATGTAATATGAAGGGTAAAGACTTGAAAAATATGTGCCAAACATCCCCCATCCCCTCGCATCTGGTCCAAAAAAATTCCGAAAGTTTTCTGGAACAACCCAATTCTGAACGTTTCCTAGCCAGGTGTGGAGCAGTGGGAAGGGGTGAGGGAAGTTTGCCCCATAATTTCCAAGTGTATACCCTCCAAATAACATTCTGGGAAAATCGGGGCGAGATCTGAAGGGGTGAAATTTTTTTCCCAAAAATGAGCAAAGACTATAGTCTTTCCTTTTTTTTTCGAAGATTTTTTGACCCTCTCCGATTTCCTTAGGAAAATTTCAGAATGTAATATGAAGGGTAAAGACTTGAAAAATATGTGCCAAACATCCCCCATCCCCTCGCATCTGGTCCAAAAAAATTCCGAAAGTTTTCTGGAACAACCCAATTCTGAACGTTTCCTAGCCAGGTGTGGAGCAGTGGGAAGGGGTGAGGGAAGTTTGCCCCATAATTTCCAAGTGTATACCCTCCAAATAACATTCTGGGAAAATCGGGGCGAGATCTGAAGGGGTGAAATTTTTTTCCCAAAAATGAGCAAAGACTATAGTCTTTCCTTTTTTTTTCGAAGATTTTTTGACCCTCTCCGATTTCCTTAGGAAAATTTCAGAATGTAATATGAAGGGTAAAGACTTGAAAAATATGTGCCAAACCACCCCCATCCCCTCGCATCTGGTCCAAAAAAATTCCGAAAGTTTTCTGGAACAACCCAATTCTGAACGTTTCCTAGCCAGGTGTGGAGCAGTGGGAAGGGGTGAGGGAAGTTTGCCCCATAATTTCCAAGTGTATACCCTCCAAATAACATTCTGGGAAAATCGGGGCGAGATCTGAAGGGGTGAAATTTTTTTCCCAAAAATGAGCAAAGACTATAGTCTTTCCTTTTTTTTCGAAGATTTTTTGACCCTCTCCGATTTCCTTAGGAAAATTTCAGAATGTAATATGAAGGGTAAAGACTTGAAAAATATGTGCCAAACATCCCCCATCCCCTCGCATCTGGTCCAAAAAAATTCCGAAAGTTTTCTGGAACAACCCAATTCTGAACGTTTCCTAGCCAGGTGTGGAGCAGTGGGAAGGGGTGAGGGAAGTTTGCCCCATAATTTCCAAGTGTATACCCTCCAAATAACATTCTGGGAAAATCGGGGCGAGATCTGAAGGGGTGAAATTTTTTTCCCAAAAATGAGCAAAGACTATAGTCTTTCCTTTTTTTTTCGAAGATTTTTTGACCCTCTCCGATTTCCTTAGGAAAATTTCAGAATGTAATATGAAGGGCAAAGACTTGGAAAAATATGTGCCAAACATCCCCCATCCCCTCGCATCTGGTCCAAAAAAATTCCGAAAGTTTTCTGGAACAACCCAATTCTGAACGTTTCCTAGCCAGGTGTGGAGCAGTGGGAAGGGGTGAGGGAAGTTTGCCCCATAATTTCCAAGTGTATACCCTCCAAATAACATTCTGGGAAAATCGGGGCGAGATCTGAAGGGGTGAAATTTTTTTCCCAAAAATGAGCAAAGACTATAGTCTTTCCTTTTTTTTTCGAAGATTTTTTGACCCTCTCCGATTTCCTTAGGAAAATTTCAGAATGTAATATGAAGGGTAAAGACTTGAAAAATATGTGCCAAACCACCCCCATCCCCTCGCATCTGGTCCAAAAAAATTCCGAAAGTTTTCTGGAACAACCCAATTCTGAACGTTTCCTAGCCAGGTGTGGAGCAGTGGGAAGGGGTGAGGGAAGTTTGCCCCATAATTTCCAAGTGTATACCCTCCAAATAACATTCTGGGAAAATCGGGGCGAGATCTGAAGGGGTGAAATTTTTTTCCCAAAAATGAGCAAAGACTATAGTCTTTCCTTTTTTTTTCGAAGATTTTTTGACCCTCTCCGATTTCCTTAGGAAAATTTCAGAATGTAATATGAAGGGTAAAGACTTGAAAAATATGTGCCAAACATCCCCCATCCCCTCGCATCTGGTCCAAAAAAATTCCGAAAGTTTTCTGGAACAACCCAATTCTGAACGTTTCCTAGCCAGGTGTGGAGCAGTGGGAAGGGGTGAGGGAAGTTTGCCCCATAATTTCCAAGTGTATACCCTCCAAATAACATTCTGGGAAAATCGGGGCGAGATCTGAAGGGGTGAAATTTTTTTCCCAAAAATGAGCAAAGACTATAGTCTTTCCTTTTTTTTTCGAAGATTTTTTGACCCTCTCCGATTTCCTTAGGAAAATTTCAGAATGTAATATGAAGGGTAAAGACTTGAAAAATATGTGCCAAACATCCCCCATCCCCTCGCATCTGGTCCAAAAAAATTCCGAAAGTTTTCTGGAACAACCCAATTCTGAACGTTTCCTAGCCAGGTGTGGAGCAGTGGGAAGGGGTGAGGGAAGTTTGCCCCATAATTTCCAAGTGTATACCCTCCAAATAACATTCTGGGAAAATCGGGGCGAGATCTGAAGGGGTGAAATTTTTTTCCCAAAAATTAGCAAAGACTATAGTCTTTCCTTTTTTTTTCGAAGATTTTTGACCCTCTCCGATTTCCTTAGGAAAATTTCAGAATGTAATATGAAGGGTAAAGACTTGAAAAATATGTGCCAAACATCCCCCATCCCCTCGCATCTGGTCCAAAAAAATTCCGAAAGTTTTCTGGAACAACCCAATTCTGAACGTTTCCTAGCCAGGTGTGGAGCAGTGGGAAGGGGTGAGGGAAGTTTGCCCCATAATTTCCAAGTGTATACCCTCCAAATAACATTCTGGGAAAATCGGGGCGAGATCTGAAGGGGTGAAATTTTTTTCCCAAAAATGAGCAAAGACTATAGTCTTTCCTTTTTTTTTCGAAGATTTTTTGACCCTCTCCGATTTCCTTAGGAAAATTTCAGAATGTAATATGAAGGGTAAAGACTTGAAAAATATGTGCCAAACATCCCCCATCCCCTCGCATCTGGTCCAAAAAAATTCCGAAAGTTTTCTGGAACAACCCAATTCTGAACGTTTCCTAGCCAGGTGTGGAGCAGTGGGAAGGGGTGAGGGAAGTTTGCCCCATAATTTCCAAGTGTATACCCTCCAAATAACATTCTGGGAAAATCGGGGCGAGATCTGAAGGGGTGAAATTTTTTTCCCAAAAATTAGCAAAGACTATAGTCTTTCCTTTTTTTTTCGAAGATTTTTTGACCCTCTCCGATTTCCTTAGGAAAATTTCAGAATGTAATATGAAGGGTAAAGACTTGAAAAATATGTGCCAAACATCCCCCATCCCCTCGCATCTGGTCCAAAAAAATTCCGAAAGTTTTCTGGAACAACCCAATTCTGAACGTTTCCTAGCCAGGTGTGGAGCAGTGGGAAGGGGTGAGGGAAGTTTGCCCCATAATTTCCAAGTGTATACCCTCCAAATAACATTCTGGGAAAATCGGGGCGAGATCTGAAGGGGTGAAATTTTTTTCCCAAAAATGAGCAAAGACTATAGTCTTTCCTTTTTTTTTCGAAGATTTTTTGACCCTCTCCGATTTCCTTAGGAAAATTTCAGAATGTAATATGAAGGGTAAAGACTTGAAAAATATGTGCCAAACATCCCCCATCCCCTCGCATCTGGTCCAAAAAAATTCCGAAAGTTTTCTGGAACAACCCAATTCTGAACGTTTCCTAGCCAGGTGTGGAGCAGTGGGAAGGGGTGAGGGAAGTTTGCCCCATAATTTCCAAGTGTATACCCTCCAAATAACATTCTGGGAAAATCGGGGCGAGATCTGAAGGGGTGAAATTTTTTTCCCAAAAATGAGCAAAGACTATAGTCTTTCCTTTTTTTTTCGAAGATTTTTTGACCCTCTCCGATTTCCTTAGGAAAATTTCAGAATGTAATATGAAGGGTAAAGACTTGAAAAATATGTGCCAAACATCCCCCATCCCCTCGCATCTGGTCCAAAAAAATTCCGAAAGTTTTCTGGAACAACCCAATTCTGAACGTTTCCTAGCCAGGTGTGGAGCAGTGGGAAGGGGTGAGGGAAGTTTGCCCCATAATTTCCAAGTGTATACCCTCCAAATAACATTCTGGGAAAATCGGGGCGAGATCTGAAGGGGTGAAATTTTTTTCCCAAAAATTAGCAAAGACTATAGTCTTTCCTTTTTTTTTCGAAGATTTTTTGACCCTCTCCGATTTCCTTAGGAAAATTTCAGAATGTAATATGAAGGGTAAAGACTTGAAAAATATGTGCCAAACATCCCCCATCCCCTCGCATCTGGTCCAAAAAAATTCCGAAAGTTTTCTGGAACAACCCAATTCTGAACGTTTCCTAGCCAGGTGTGGAGCAGTGGGAAGGGGTGAGGGAAGTTTGCCCCATAATTTCCAAGTGTATACCCTCCAAATAACATTCTGGGAAAATCGGGGCGAGATCTGAAGGGGTGAAATTTTTTTCCCAAAAATGAGCAAAGACTATAGTCTTTCCTTTTTTTTTCGAAGATTTTTTGACCCTCTCCGATTTCCTTAGGAAAATTTCAGAATGTAATATGAAGGGTAAAGACTTGAAAAATATGTGCCAAACATCCCCCATCCCCTCGCATCTGGACCAAAAAAATTCCGAAAGTTTTCTGGAACAACCCAATTCTGAACGTTTCCTAGCCAGGTGTGGAGCAGTGGGAAGGGGTGAGGGAAGTTTGCCCCATAATTTCCAAGTGTATACCCTCCAAATAACATTCTGGGAAAATCGGGGCGAGATCTGAAGGGGTGAAATTTTTTTCCCAAAAATGAGCAAAGACTATAGTCTTTCCTTTTTTTTTCGAAGATTTTTTGACCCTCTCCGATTTCCTTAGGAAAATTTCAGAATGTAATATGAAGGGTAAAGACTTGAAAAATATGTGCCAAACATCCCCCATCCCCTCGCATCTGGTCCAAAAAAATTCCGAAAGTTTTCTGGAACAACCCAATTCTGAACGTTTCCTAGCCAGGTGTGGAGCAGTGGGAAGGGGTGAGGGAAGTTTGCCCCATAATTTCCAAGTGTATACCCTCCAAATAACATTCTGGGAAAATCGGGGCGAGATCTGAAGGGGTGAAATTTTTTTCCCAAAAATGAGCAAAGACTATAGTCTTTCCTTTTTTTTTCGAAGATTTTTTGACCCTCTCCGATTTCCTTAGGAAAATTTCAGAATGTAATATGAAGGGTAAAGACTTGAAAAATATGTGCCAAACATCCCCCATCCCCTCGCATCTGGTCCAAAAAAATTCCGAAAGTTTTCTGGAACAACCCAATTCTGAACGTTTCCTAGCCAGGTGTGGAGCAGTGGGAAGGGGTGAGGGAAGTTTGCCCCATAATTTCCAAGTGTATACCCTCCAAATAACATTCTGGGAAAATCGGGGCGAGATCTGAAGGGGTGAAATTTTTTTCCCAAAAATGAGCAAAGACTATAGTCTTTCCTTTTTTTTTCGAAGATTTTTTGACCCTCTCCGATTTCCTTAGGAAAATTTCAGAATGTAATATGAAGGGTAAAGACTTGAAAAATATGTGCCAAACATCCCCCATCCCCTCGCATCTGGTCCAAAAAAATTCCGAAAGTTTTCTGGAACAACCCAATTCTGAACGTTTCCTAGCCAGGTGTGGAGCAGTGGGAAGGGGTGAGGGAAGTTTGCCCCATAATTTCCAAGTGTATACCCTCCAAATAACATTCTGGGAAAATCGGGGCGAGATCTGAAGGGGTGAAATTTTTTTCCCAAAAATTAGCAAAGACTATAGTCTTTCCTTTTTTTTTCGAAGATTTTTTGACCCTCTCCGATTTCCTTAGGAAAATTTCAGAATGTAATATGAAGGGTAAAGACTTGAAAAATATGTGCCAAACATCCCCCATCCCCTCGCATCTGGTCCAAAAAAATTCCGAAAGTTTTCTGGAACAACCCAATTCTGAACGTTTCCTAGCCAGGTGTGGAGCAGTGGGAAGGGGTGAGGGAAGTTTGCCCCATAATTTCCAAGTGTATACCCTCCAAATAACATTCTGGGAAAATCGGGGCGAGATCTGAAGGGGTGAAATTTTTTTCCCAAAAATGAGCAAAGACTATAGTCTTTCCTTTTTTTTTCGAAGATTTTTTGACCCTCTCCGATTTCCTTAGGAAAATTTCAGAATGTAATATGAAGGGTAAAGACTTGAAAAATATGTGCCAAACATCCCCCATCCCCTCGCATCTGGTCCAAAAAAATTCCGAAAGTTTTCTGGAACAACCCAATTCTGAACGTTTCCTAGCCAGGTGTGGAGCAGTGGGAAGGGGTGAGGGAAGTTTGCCCCATAATTTCCAAGTGTATACCCTCCAAATAACATTCTGGGAAAATCGGGGCGAGATCTGAAGGGGTGAAATTTTTTTCCCAAAAATGAGCAAAGACTATAGTCTTTCCTTTTTTTTTCGAAGATTTTTTGACCCTCTCCGATTTCCTTAGGAAAATTTCAGAATGTAATATGAAGGGTAAAGACTTGAAAAATATGTGCCAAACATCCCCCATCCCCTCGCATCTGGTCCAAAAAAATTCCGAAAGTTTTCTGGAACAACCCAATTCTGAACGTTTCCTAGCCAGGTGTGGAGCAGTGGGAAGGGGTGAGGGAAGTTTGCCCCATAATTTCCAAGTGTATACCCTCCAAATAACATTCTGGGAAAATCGGGGCGAGATCTGAAGGGGTGAAATTTTTTTCCCAAAAATTAGCAAAGACTATAGTCTTTCCTTTTTTTTTCGAAGATTTTTTGACCCTCTCCGATTTCCTTAGGAAAATTTCAGAATGTAATATGAAGGGTAAAGACTTGAAAAATATGTGCCAAACATCCCCCATCCCCTCGCATCTGGTCCAAAAAAATTCCGAAAGTTTTCTGGAACAACCCAATTCTGAACGTTTCCTAGCCAGGTGTGGAGCAGTGGGAAGGGGTGAGGGAAGTTTGCCCCATAATTTCCAAGTGTATACCCTCCAAATAACATTCTGGGAAAATCGGGGCGAGATCTGAAGGGGTGAAATTTTTTTCCCAAAAATGAGCAAAGACTATAGTCTTTCCTTTTTTTTTCGAAGATTTTTTGACCCTCTCCGATTTCCTTAGGAAAATTTCAGAATGTAATATGAAGGGTAAAGACTTGAAAAATATGTGCCAAACATCCCCCATCCCCTCGCATCTGGTCCAAAAAAATTCCGAAAGTTTTCTGGAACAACCCAATTCTGAACGTTTCCTAGCCAGGTGTGGAGCAGTGGGAAGGGGTGAGGGAAGTTTGCCCCATAATTTCCAAGTGTATACCCTCCAAATAACATTCTGGGAAAATCGGGGCGAGATCTGAAGGGGTGAAATTTTTTTCCCAAAAATGAGCAAAGACTATAGTCTTTCCTTTTTTTTTCGAAGATTTTTTGACCCTCTCCGATTTCCTTAGGAAAATTTCAGAATGTAATATGAAGGGTAAAGACTTGAAAAATATGTGCCAAACATCCCCCATCCCCTCGCATCTGGTCCAAAAAAATTCCGAAAGTTTTCTGGAACAACCCAATTCTGAACGTTTCCTAGCCAGGTGTGGAGCAGTGGGAAGGGGTGAGGGAAGTTTGCCCCATAATTTCCAAGTGTATACCCTCCAAATAACATTCTGGGAAAATCGGGGCGAGATCTGAAGGGGTGAAATTTTTTTCCCAAAAATGAGCAAAGACTATTCTTTCCTTTTTTTTTCGAAGATTTTTTGACCCTCTCCGATTTCCTTAGGAAAATTTCAGAATGTAATATGAAGGGTAAAGACTTGAAAAATATGTGCCAAACATCCCCCATCCCCTCGCATCTGGTCCAAAAAAATTCCGAAAGTTTTCTGGAACAACCCAATTCTGAACGTTTCCTAGCCAGGTGTGGAGCAGTGGGAAGGGGTGAGGGAACTTTGCCCCATAATTTCCAAGTGTATACCCTCCAAATAACATTCTGGGAAAATCGGGGCGAGATCTGAAGGGGTGAAATTTTTTTCCCAAAAATGAGCAAAGACTATAGTCTTTCCTTTTTTTTTCGAAGATTTTTTGACCCTCTCCGATTTCCTTAGGAAAATTTCAGAATGTAATATGAAGGGTAAAGACTTGAAAAATATGTGCCAAACATCCCCCATCCCCTCGCATCTGGTCCAAAAAAATTCCGAAAGTTTTCTGGAACAACCCAATTCTGAACGTTTCCTAGCCAGGTGTGGAGCAGTGGGAAGGGGTGAGGGAAGTTTGCCCCATAATTTCCAAGTGTATACCCTCCAAATAACATTCTGGGAAAATCGGGGCGAGATCTGAAGGGGTGAAATTTTTTTCCCAAAAATGAGTAAAGACTATATAGTCTTTCCTTTTTTTTTCGAAGATTTTTTGACCCTCTCCGATTTCCTTAGGAAAATTTCAGAATGTAATATGAAGGGTAAAGACTTGAAAAATATGTGCCAAACATCCCCCATCCCCTCGCATCTGGTCCAAAAAAATTCCGAAAGTTTTCTGGAACAACCCAATTCTGAACGTTTCCTAGCCAGGTGTGGAGCAGTGGGAAGGGGTGAGGGAACTTTGCCCCATAATTTCCAAGTGTATACCCTCCAAATAACATTCTGGGAAAATCGGGGCGAGATCTGAAGGGGTGAAATTTTTTTCCCAAAAATGAGCAAAGACTATAGTCTTTCCTTTTTTTTTCGAAGATTTTTTGACCCTCTCCGATTTCCTTAGGAAAATTTCAGAATGTAATATGAAGGGTAAAGACTTGAAAAATATGTGCCAAACATCCCCCATCCCCTCGCATCTGGTCCAAAAAAATTCCGAAAGTTTTCTGGAACAACCCAATTCTGAACGTTTCCTAGCCAGGTGTGGAGCAGTGGGAAGGGGTGAGGGAAGTTTGCCCCATAATTTCCAAGTGTATACCCTCCAAATAACATTCTGGGAAAATCGGGGCGAGATCTGAAGGGGTGAAATTTTTTTCCCAAAAATGAGCAAAGACTATAGTCTTTCCTTTTTTTTTCGAAGATTTTTTGACTCTCTCCGATTTCCTTAGGAAAATTTCAGAATGTAATATGAAGGGTAAAGACTTGAAAAATATGTGCCAAACATCCCCCATCCCCTCGCATCTGGTCCAAAAAAATTCCGAAAGTTTTCTGGAACAACCCAATTCTGAACGTTTCCTAGCCAGGTGTGGAGCAGTGGGAAGGGGTGAGGGAAGTTTGCCCCATAATTTCCAAGTGTATACCCTCCAAATAACATTCTGGGAAAATCGGGGCGAGATCTGAAGGGGTGAAATTTTTTCCCCAAAAATGAGCAAAGACTATAGTCTTTCCTTTTTTTTTCGAAGATTTTTTGACCCTCTCCGATTTCCTTAGGAAAATTTCAGAATGTAATATGAAGGGTAAAGACTTGAAAAATATGTGCCAAACATCCCCCATCCCCTCGCATCTGGTCCAAAAAAATTCCGAAAGTTTTCTGGAACAACCCAATTCTGAACGTTTCCTAGCCAGGTGTGGAGCAGTGGGAAGGGGTGAGGGAAGTTTGCCCCATAATTTCCAAGTGTATACCCTCCAAATAACATTCTGGGAAAATCGGGGCGAGATCTGAAGGGGTGAAATTTTTTTCCCAAAAATGAGCAAAGACTATAGTCTTTCCTTTTTTTTTCGAAGATTTTTTGACTCTCTCCGATTTCCTTAGGAAAATTTCAGAATGTAATATGAAGGGTAAAGACTTGAAAAATATGTGCCAAACATCCCCCATCCCCTCGCATCTGGTCCAAAAAAATTCCGAAAGTTTTCTGGAACAACCCAATTCTGAACGTTTCCTAGCCAGGTGTGGAGCAGTGGGAAGGGGTGAGGGAAGTTTGCCCCATAATTTCCAAGTGTATACCCTCCAAATAACATTCTGGGAAAATCGGGGCGAGATCTGAAGGGGTGAAATTTTTTCCCCAAAAATGAGCAAAGACTATAGTCTTTCCTTTTTTTTTCGAAGATTTTTTGACCCTCTCCGATTTCCTTAGGAAAATTTCAGAATGTAATATGAAGGGTAAAGACTTGAAAAATATGTGCCAAACATCCCCCATCCCCTCGCATCTGGTCCAAAAAAATTCCGAAAGTTTTCTGGAACAACCCAATTCTGAACGTTTCCTAGCCAGGTGTGGAGCAGTGGGAAGGGGTGAGGGAAGTTTGCCCCATAATTTCCAAGTGTATACCCTCCAAATAACATTCTGGGAAAATCGGGGCGAGATCTGAAGGGGTGAAATTTTTTTCCCAAAAATGAGCAAAGACTATAGTCTTTCCTTTTTTTTTCGAAGATTTTTTGACCCTCTCCGATTTCCTTAGGAAAATTTCAGATTGTAATATGAAGGGTAAAGACTTGAAAAATATGTGCCAAACATCCCCCATCCCCTCGCATCTGGTCCAAAAAAATTCCGAAAGTTTTCTGGAACAACCCAATTCTGAACGTTTCCTAGCCAGGTGTGGAGCAGTGGGAAGGGGTGAGGGAAGTTTGCCCCATAATTTCCAAGTGTATACCCTCCAAATAACATTCTGGGAAAATCGGGGCGAGATCTGAAGGGGTGAAATTTTTTTCCCAAAAATGAGCAAAGACTAGATAGATAGATATAGATAGATATATATTTTGCACAATAAGATACATATTAAAATGTGTGTGTGAAGTCAGTACAAAGCATACAGCATACAACGTAGTAATTAAATACAAAGAACATATAATATAAAAGAACATGTAATATAAAAAACACATATTAAAAACACTAAAAACATGTTAAAATCTCACGTCAAAATATTCATCGAGAGTGTAAAAGGCTCTCTCATGTAAAAACTTTTTTAATTCTAATTTAAAACTAACATATTTGTCACAAGTTATTATATTGGCAGGTAGCCTATTAAATATAGTAATACAAGAATAAGAGGGTGACTTTTTATATTTTGCAGTAGAGTGATAGTCAATCATGTACTCATTGCCCTGTCTAGTGTTGTAATTATGATAGTAATTATTTTTCAAAAATACATTATTGTTATTGAAAGTGAAACAACAACATTTATAAATAAATATACTGACAAGCGTTAATATTTTATGTTTTTGAAATATCAATTTACACGTGTGTCTAGGTTCTATATTAAATATCAACCTGATAATTCTTTTTTGTAAGATAAACAGTCTATTAGTTTCGGACGCTTTTCCCCAACATATTATATTATACGAAATGTGTGAATATGCTAACGCATAATATATTTGTACAAGTGTTGGTTGGTCCATACAGGCCTTTAATTTTAAGATGGCATAATATGCTTTTTTTAAATTTTTACAGACTTTGTCAATGTGATACTTCCAGTTTAAACTATCATCAATACAAATTCCTAAAAAGCTTGTATTGTTGATAATGTTGAGGCTTGAGAGCTTTCCAAAATATAATTGGACGGTTTTATTACTATTTAGGATAAGTTTATTCTTGGTGCACCAATTTTTTATTTGTGTATCGGCACTACTTATAAGTTTGTTAAGGGAGTCTAGATCAGTAGCTGATAGTAATACTGTGGTGTCGTCTGCAAAGTTAATTAAAGTACCACATGTTACATAACTTGACAAGTCATTTATAAACAAAAGAAAAATTAAGGGTCCCAGTACTGAACCTTGGGCTACCCCTACGTCAACATTAAATTTTTCTGACAGATCTTCGCCTATCTTGACACGCAAATCTCTTCCAGATAAAAATGATATGAGCCAGTTTAGAATGTTGCCTCTTATGCCGAGATTATACAACTTAGATCTAACAAATTCGATGTCCACAGTATCAAAGGCACATGATAAGTCATACATAAGTGCAGCAACACATTGTTTAGTATCTATTTTATTGTGGATGTAGTTCACTAACTCAAACGTCGCCGTTTCGGTAGATTTGTTTGGTATGAAACCATGCTGCGAGGCTGACAACAAATCAAATTGTTTAATGTAGCACATTAGGCGGTCGTACATAATACGCTCAAAAATTTTTGAAAATACACTGAGAACTGAAATTGGTCTATAGTTTTCCATTAGAAGGCGGTCTCCTTTTTTATAGATGGGGGTAATTTTTGAACTTTTCAGTTGTTTGGGAAAACAACCCTCTTCCACAGAATGGTTTATTAAATAACACACTGGTTGTGCGATGGCAGTACATACACCTTTTAATACTGAAGACTGCACTTCATCAAGACCACTTGATTTTTTATTGGCTAAGTTGTTGATTACCGTCATCACTTCAGGGGGTTCGACCCGAAAAAAGGCCATTGTTGTAGTGCACATGCTCGATGTTGTGCATGAATTTGACATACTATTTCCAAAATGGGTAGTCATTTTAGTGGATGCAATAGATGAAAAAAATGCTCCAAACATGTTTGAAATTTCATTTTTGTTTTCAATTTTCTTATCTCCCTGCATTAGTGAGATTGCTTCATGGGTTGGAATATTTCCTAGTTCAAGGTTCACAAGATTCCATGTAGTCTTCGATTTGTTTGATGCTTCCATCATTTTTTGTTTATAGTAATTTCGTTTAGCTGCGTTAATTTTTTGTTTATGAAGTTTCAGGCGATGCTTATAAAGTAATTCAATGCCATCTGCAATTACGTTGCATTTAATTACGAACAAATCTCTTAGGTTTTGGCTTGACTTTATTATTTCTTTCGTAATCCAGGGTTTCTCAGTTTTTTTATGAGATTTAATATTTTTTGTCGGACAGGTTGCATAGAAGTGTAGCAAAAAAATGTCCATAAATTTGGCGAAGGCTTCATCGACATCTTCCGTTTGTATAGTGTCCCATGAAATTGATTCTAAAATATTTTTCAAGTTGAGAATGTTAGGAGTAGATAAATCACGAAATCGTTTATAAGGATGGAATGTTTCTGCGCGATTATCGGCCCAGGTGCTGGTTAGGCACTGGGCAAGATGGTCGGATATATTTGGATTGAGCAAATTACAGTCAAATGAGTTTTCATGCAATGTTGATAACATGTAATCTATGGCAGTAGTTGACGTGTGATTATTTTTGTTGGTGCATATTCTGGTTGGCATTCCTTTCAATTTATTTGTTAGATTGTATGATTCAAACAGATCAATTAGTATTCGTGTTTCGGCAGAGTTTGTCAGGGTATTCACGTTCAGATCTCCACATAACACCGTGTAATCAGATGATTTGCTGCCCTCTGTAAGAACAGCGTTTAGATTTTTTATAAAACGGTTAAAGTTTCCAGTCGGAGACCTATAGACAGTTAACAAAAATACTTTTTTTGTCTTCAAAGTAAAATATACCGAACACATTTCAATATCTCTTTCAATGTTATAATTTTTAACAAATTTTGCTTTTTTTATTTCTATGCCATCTTGAGCAAACATTAAAACACCACCATGCATGTAAATTGACCGGCAGAAATAATCAACGATGTGATAGCCGAGAAGATTCATGTATTTAAGTCCTACTTCTTCAATCCACGATTCGGTTAGGCACAGAAGGGTTGGTTTTGTTTCTTGCAAAAATACCTCAAGCTGGGAAAGTTTGTTACAAATGGATTGGATGTTTAGGTGAATAATCTTGGTGTTAGTTTTGAGTGTAGTTTTGTTTTTTGTCCGAGGAGCATAAATACTGGGTTTGTTCTGCTCATGATTTCCTTCTATTTTGTTTGCTGTTGTGGGCTCCTTCGCCGAAAAAATCTTGTTACGAGTGTACCACATGGCCACAAGCTTGTGTTCATTGCCTTATCAAAATTTGTAGAGTCTATGATAACTTTGAAAGATGAATACGATGACTCGTATTTCGGTTTTAACTCTACGCATACTGCTTCTGGAAAACTTTTTTTTAGGTGGTTCACAACTTGTTCTGATGTTGTGGAAGGTTCCAGTCTCGATACGAAAATATGAGCCTTTTTTGGTATGGCTTTAATGCCTTCTGTATTAACATCTGCATTATCACCGATGATCGTCTTGTTGTTATTTGTTTTGGAGTTACGTTTTCTCGCTACTGTATTCCAGGGGTTTTCAGCTGCTGGAGGAGCCCTGGTGTGGTTTGTAGCTTGGGTATCCTTGACGTCTTGGCGCTTCAAGTCTTCTTGGGCGTTGCGAATTGCAATCGCTACGTCTTCTTGTTGTATAGCAACATGTGTTGAGGCCAGCCGGTAGTTTGTATCACTTACATTTTTACTTGGTGACTGTTTTCTTGTTTTGTTTGGTGGTGCTAGTGCTGTCTCTTTCTTGTCCCTATGAGAAGAATCACTTACCGCTTTTTGTTTCTCCTTCTCCGGAATAGATGTATTAATCGATTTTTTTTCTGGAATTTTAATGGCATTCATTTGTTGTTTGATGTATTCATATAAAGCAATTTGCTGTTTTAGTGCACTGACTGTATCCAAAAGGCTAGAGATAGCTAAATCTTTTTGCTTTATGATATTGTTTAGATAAACTATGTCCTTGGTTGTTTGTTCATTGACGTTGCTCCTTTCGTCTGAACTTATTTCCACAATGGTCGCCACATCGGTGTTAGTTGAAGCACTTTCCCTTTCACAACACATTATCATGTCTTTATCTTCCATTGTTATTAAGTTCTTTAACTTACTTGTGCAACTGTTGTGATAATATGTATTACACAAGAAGCATTTGACTCGCGATTTAACCGTGTTTGAGCCGCAAACGCCGCACAGATTTGGAGACGCGTCTTGCACTTTCGCCATCTTTCTATATGTATCCTACTATAGTCTTTCCTTTTTTTTTCGAAGATTTTTTGACCCTCTCCGATTTCCTTAGGAAAATTTCAGATTGTAATATGAAGGGTAAAGACTTGAAAAATATGTGCCAAACATCCCCCATCCCCTCGCATCTGGTCCAAAAAAATTCCGAAAGTTTTCTGGAACAACCCAATTCTGAACGTTTCCTAGCCAGGTGTGGAGCAGTGGGAAGGGGTGAGGGAAGTTTGCCCCATAATTTCCAAGTGTATACCCTCCAAATAACATTCTGGGAAAATCGGGGCGAGATCTGAAGGGGTGAAATTTTTTTCCCAAAAATGAGCAAAGACTATAGTCTTTCCTTTTTTTTTCGAAGATTTTTTGACCCTCTCCGATTTCCTTAGGAAAATTTCAGAATGTAATATGAAGGGTAAAGACTTGAAAAATATGTGCCAAACATCCCCCATCCCCTCGCATCTGGTCCAAAAAAATTCCGAAAGTTTTCTGGAACAACCCAATTCTGAACGTTTCCTAGCCAGGTGTGGAGCAGTGGGAAGGGGTGAGGGAAGTTTGCCCCATAATTTCCAAGTGTATACCCTCCAAATAACATTCTGGGAAAATCGGGGCGAGATCTGAAGGGGTGAAATTTTTTTCCCAAAAATGAGCAAAGACTATAGTCTTTCCTTTTTTTTTCGAAGATTTTTTGACCCTCTCCGATTTCCTTAGGAAAATTTCAGAATGTAATATGAAGGGTAAAGACTTGAAAAATATGTGCCAAACATCCCCCATCCCCTCGCATCTGGTCCAAAAAAATTCCGAAAGTTTTCTGGAACAACCCAATTCTGAACGTTTCCTAGCCAGGTGTGGAGCAGTGGGAAGGGGTGAGGGAAGTTTGCCCCATAATTTCCAAGTGTATACCCTCCAAATAACATTCTGGGAAAATCGGGGCGAGATCTGAAGGGGTGAAATTTTTTTCCCAAAAATGAGCAAAGACTATATAGTCTTTATAATAATAATAATAATTTATTCTCCAAAAAAAAAACATATGTACAAAAAAAAAACTTGTACACAAAATACCCTCTTAAGGGCGTAGAGAATGAAGTAGTGTAGGTGGCCTTAAAATTAATATATAATACATAAAATAAAATAAAGAAATAAGGAAATTTATAATTCTTTTGCAATAATCTGAACAATATTCGTAGGCAATTTAAGTTAACTGAGTCAAGGAGGCATTCATAAATTCCGGAAGTGAGTAAAAGGTGTCCTTTGTAAGAAGTTGTTTTAGTTGCGTTTTAAAAATTCGTTTAGTTGCGGATTCTCTGATATCCACGGGTAGTTTATTGAAAATTTTTATTCCTTCGTAAATTGGGCCTTTTTGCAAATAGTTAGTTTGAACTTTTGGTAGTCTTAAGTCTCTGTTATTTCGCGTCTCGTAACTGTGAATGTCATTTGATCTTGTTAATTTGTCTTTAATATCGAAAATAAGTTGTGAAATCTTGTAAATGTATAGGTTGGTCACTGTGAATATTTTATGCTCCTTGAAATAATTTCTACAAGAGTCAGTATTTTTTAAATTGAATATTGTTCGAATTGCCCGTTTTTGCAGTTTGAAAGAAGGATCTATAAATTTACTGTTACCAAAAAACTCTATTCCGTACGATAATAGGCTATGAAAGTATGCATGGTATACTAGTTTTGCTGTTGAAATATTAGTTAAAGATCTAATTTTTTTGATAGCGAAATTTGCAGAGGACAGCTTTTTATTTAAATGTGTAATGTGTGTATGCCATTCGAGAGTGTTGTCGATGTATAGTCCAAGAAATTTGACCTTGTCAGCGTGTTTAATTAGTCCTATGTCCGTATTAAAATCTGTTTGTGATAAATGTGCTTTGTTAGCTTGAAATATAATATTAAAAGTTTTATTGATGTTAATTAGCAGTTTATTATCTGTCATCCAATTGTTGATTTGTCTCATTATAGTTGCGACGGTAAGTTCTATGTTTTCGTTATTTTTTTCCGTTATTGTGATTGTTGCGTCGTCTGCGAAAAGTGTAAATTTGGCGTCAATGTTGTAGGGTAGGTCATTTATGTATAACAAAAATAGAGTGGGAGATAGAATACCTCCTTGTGGTACTCCGCAAGTAACTTGTTCGTCTGTAGATGAGTTAGAAATCTTTTCGTTTTTGTCATTTTTATAGCAGATGTTTACGCATTGAGTTCGTTGAGATAGGTATGATTCAAACCATTTGTTTGCGTGTCCCCTAATACCATAAGTGTTTAATTTTTCTAATAATATTTTATGGTCCACGCAATCAAACGCTTTGGTTAGGTCAATAAAGATAGCCGCAACTTTCAGTTTGTTTGCCAATTTTGTATAAATATGTTCAACGGAGTCCATTATTGCTCTAGTTGTGTTTCGATTTGTCCTGAATCCGAATTGGCTGTCGGTAAAAAACTTATTTTGTAACATATAATTCTGTAGTCTATTATTAATTATTTTTTCAATTACTTTTGAGATACAAGGAAGAAGTGAAATGGGTCTATAGTTGATTTTGTTAGTTCTGTCTCCGTTCTTATATAATGGTTTAATGATACTTTTTTTTAATTTTTCTGGAAATTTAGCTTCTGAAAAGGAAGCATTAATTATATCTAGGAGAGGGTATTTTAGTGTATGAATAAATTGTTTTAATAAAATTGTTGGAATTTCATCTATGCCTGATGATAATTTGTTTTTTAATGAATTAACTACATTTTCAATTTCTACTAAACTGCAAGGTGCTATGAAAAAGTTGAAATTGTTTTTGTTAATGTTTGCTTTTTTTAGATTGATAATTGCGTTCTCATTGGTTGGGAAATTTGCCGTTAAGTTACTTGCTGCATTTGCAAAGTATTTGTTAAAGCATGACGCGACTTGAGAAGGATCTGAAATGATTTGGTTTTCTGACTTTAAAGAGATTGGTTCCAAATTATGTTCTTTCGGATGGTTATTACATTCTTCGTTTATTATTTTCCACGTCTCTTTAATTTTGTTTTCCGCCGTTAGAATTTTTGATTCGATACTGTAAGATTTTGCCGCTTTAATGACTTTTTTTAGTGTTTTTATATAACTATTAATATATTCCAAAATTTCTATATTCGGTCCTAGTTTCTTAATATCAACAAGATCCCGTTTTTTTTTGCATGATATTTTTATACCTTTTGTAATCCATGTATTAGTTTTAATGTGTGATACCCGGGTAAATTTAAGAGGAAAGGCTTGGTTAAAAATTTCGTTAAAGATTTCGTAGAAACTATCAAGTTTTTGGTCTGTACTGTCTTTTTCCGATATTATTGCCCAATCTATATTGCTGATCAATGAGTTAAATTTTTTTAAAGTTTTGTTGTTGAATTTTCGTCTAGATTCATATGAATATTTATTTATTGACTTTGTTTCGTCCTGTATTTGTACTAGTTGAGATAAATGGTCCGATAGTCCCGATTCCAAGTTTAGAGCTGTGAACAAGGTTTTAGTTTTGTTTAAGATTATATTGTCTAAAAGGGTGGCACAAGTGTTTGATATTCTTGTTGGAGTTTTAATTGATGGTTCAAGGTTGAACATATTTAAGATATATACAAATTCATTTTTTTGCTCAGATTCTTGCAGCAGATTTATATTAAAATCCCCACTTAAAATAATATCGGTGTGTTTTTTATTTAGCGAATCTAAGAGTTGAATGAGATACTCAAAAAATAAATTTATATCACCATCGGGTGACCTATACATAGTTACTACTGCCGATTTACAATTGCTAATAACTACATATTCGAAATGCCTTTCTATGGGTTTGGGCAAACTATTGCAAATAAATTCTGAAAAAAATTGTACATCGTTTCTTACATATATCATAACTCCGCCATGTTGGAAATTTTCTCTGCAAAATGACGTTAATATTTTATAGTTTTTTAAACCTGTTATTTTGACTTCTTCGGTGTGTAACCAGTGTTCCGAGAGACATATAATGTGTGGATTTTGATTTGTCACCTCTAAACATTGTAAGAAAATTTCGAATTCAAGTATTTTATTTTTGAGCGATTGGATGTTTTGATGGTAGATATTAAATGTGTTGTTTATCTTTTCACTCCCCTTTTCCTAGTAGCTGATATCTTTTTCTTTTCTTGGGCGTAGTTCGCGCTTTACCGGGTCTTCTGTCTTGTCCTGAGAGTTACTACTGCTTTGGTTTCCGTTATTAGTTGACTGTGCTTCTGTTATTTTATCGTTGTTTTTTTGTAGATCTGAAAGGTAATGCGGTTTTCCGTTGATGACCAATTTATTGAAGGCAAGATGAGCCCTGCTTCCTTTTTTTTTCGAAGATTTTTTGACCCTCTCCGATTTCCTTAGGAAAATTTCAGAATGTAATATGAAGGGTAAAGACTTGAAAAATATGTGCCAAACATCCCCCATCCCCTCGCATCTGGTCCAAAAAAATTCCGAAAGTTTTCTGGAACAACCCAATTCTGAACGTTTCCTAGCCAGGTGTGGAGCAGTGGGAAGGGGTGAGGGAAGTTTGCCCCATAATTTCCAAGTGTATACCCTCCAAATAACATTCTGGGAAAATCGGGGCGAGATCTGAAGGGGTGAAATTTTTTTCCCAAAAATGAGCAAAGACTATAGTCTTTCCTTTTTTTTTCGAAGATTTTTTGACTCTCTCCGATTTCCTTAGGAAAATTTCAGAATGTAATATGAAGGGTAAAGACTTGAAAAATATGTGCCAAACATCCCCCATCCCCTCGCATCTGGTCCAAAAAAATTCCGAAAGTTTTCTGGAACAACCCAATTCTGAACGTTTCCTAGCCAGGTGTGGAGCAGTGGGAAGGGGTGAGGGAAGTTTGCCCCATAATTTCCAAGTGTATACCCTCCAAATAACATTCTGGGAAAATCGGGGCGAGATCTGAAGGGGTGAAATTTTTTTCCCAAAAATGAGCAAAGACTATAGTCTTTCCTTTTTTTTTCGAAGATTTTTTGACCCTCTCCGATTTCCTTAGGAAAATTTCAGAATGTAATATGAAGGGTAAAGACTTGGAAAAATATGTGCCAAACATCCCCCATCCCCTCGCATCTGGTCCAAAAAAATTCCGAAAGTTTTCTGGAACAACCCAATTCTGAACGTTTCCTAGCCAGGTGTGGAGCAGTGGGAAGGGGTGAGGGAAGTTTGCCCCATAATTTCCAAGTGTATACCCTCCAAATAACATTCTGGGAAAATCGGGGCGAGATCTGAAGGGGTGAAATTTTTTTCCCAAAAATGAGCAAAGACTATAGTCTTTCCTTTTTTTTTCGAAGATTTTTTGACCCTCTCCGATTTCCTTAGGAAAATTTCAGAATGTAATATGAAGGGTAAAGACTTGAAAAATATGTGCCAAACCACCCCCATCCCCTCGCATCTGGTCCAAAAAAATTCCGAAAGTTTTCTGGAACAACCCAATTCTGAACGTTTCCTAGCCAGGTGTGGAGCAGTGGGAAGGGGTGAGGGAAGTTTGCCCCATAATTTCCAAGTGTATACCCTCCAAATAACATTCTGGGAAAATCGGGGCGAGATCTGAAGGGGTGAAATTTTTTCCCCAAAAATGAGCAAAGACTATAGTCTTTCCTTTTTTTTTCGAAGATTTTTTGACCCTCTCCGATTTCCTTAGGAAAATTTCAGAATGTAATATGAAGGGTAAAGACTTGAAAAATATGTGCCAAACATCCCCCATCCCCTCGCATCTGGTCCAAAAAAATTCCGAAAGTTTTCTGGAACAACCCAATTCTGAACGTTTCCTAGCCAGGTGTGGAGCAGTGGGAAGGGGTGAGGGAAGTTTGCCCCATAATTTCCAAGTGTATACCCTCCAAATAACATTCTGGGAAAATCGGGGCGAGATCTGAAGGGGTGAAATTTTTTTCCCAAAAATGAGCAAAGACTATAGTCTTTCCTTTTTTTTTCGAAGATTTTTTGACCCTCTCCGATTTCCTTAGGAAAATTTCAGAATGTAATATGAAGGGTAAAGACTTGAAAAATATGTGCCAAACATCCCCCATCCCCTCGCATCTGGTCCAAAAAAATTCCGAAAGTTTTCTGGAACAACCCAATTCTGAACGTTTCCTAGCCAGGTGTGGAGCAGTGGGAAGGGGTGAGGGAAGTTTGCCCCATAATTTCCAAGTGTATACCCTCCAAATAACATTCTGGGAAAATCGGGGCGAGATCTGAAGGGGTGAAATTTTTTTCCCAAAAATGAGCAAAGACTATAGTCTTTCCTTTTTTTTTCGAAGATTTTTTGACCCTCTCCGATTTCCTTAGGAAAATTTCAGAATGTAATATGAAGGGTAAAGACTTGAAAAATATGTGCCAAACATCCCCCATCCCCTCGCATCTGGTCCAAAAAAATTCCGAAAGTTTTCTGGAACAACCCAATTCTGAACGTTTCCTAGCCAGGTGTGGAGCAGTGGGAAGGGGTGAGGGAAGTTTGCCCCATAATTTCCAAGTGTATACCCTCCAAATAACATTCTGGGAAAATCGGGGCGAGATCTGAAGGGGTGAAATTTTTTTCCCAAAAATGAGCAAAGACTATATATAGTCTTTCCTTTTTTTTTCGAAGATTTTTTGACTCTCTCCGATTTCCTTAGGAAAATTTCAGAATGTAATATGAAGGGTAAAGACTTGAAAAATATGTGCCAAACATCCCCCATCCCCTCGCATCTGGTCCAAAAAAATTCCGAAAGTTTTCTGGAACAACCCAATTCTGAACGTTTCCTAGCCAGGTGTGGAGCAGTGGGAAGGGGTGAGGGAAGTTTGCCCCATAATTTCCAAGTGTATACCCTCCAAATAACATTCTGGGAAAATCGGGGCGAGATCTGAAGGGGTGAAATTTTTTTCCCAAAAATGAGCAAAGACTATAGTCTTTCCTTTTTTTTTCGAAGATTTTTTGACCCTCTCCGATTTCCTTAGGAAAATTTCAGAATGTAATATGAAGGGTAAAGACTTGGAAAAATATGTGCCAAACATCCCCCATCCCCTCGCATCTGGTCCAAAAAAATTCCGAAAGTTTTCTGGAACAACCCAATTCTGAACGTTTCCTAGCCAGGTGTGGAGCAGTGGGAAGGGGTGAGGGAAGTTTGCCCCATAATTTCCAAGTGTATACCCTCCAAATAACATTCTGGGAAAATCGGGGCGAGATCTGAAGGGGTGAAATTTTTTTCCCAAAAATGAGCAAAGACTATAGTCTTTCCTTTTTTTTTCGAAGATTTTTTGACCCTCTCCGATTTCCTTAGGAAAATTTCAGAATGTAATATGAAGGGTAAAGACTTGAAAAATATGTGCCAAACATCCCCCATCCCCTCGCATCTGGTCCAAAAAAATTCCGAAAGTTTTCTGGAACAACCCAATTCTGAACGTTTCCTAGCCAGGTGTGGAGCAGTGGGAAGGGGTGAGGGAAGTTTGCCCCATAATTTCCAAGTGTATACCCTCCAAATAACATTCTGGGAAAATCGGGGCGAGATCTGAAGGGGTGAAATTTTTTTCCCAAAAATGAGCAAAGACTATAGTCTTTCCTTTTTTTTTCGAAGATTTTTTGACCCTCTCCGATTTCCTTAGGAAAATTTCAGAATGTAATATGAAGGGTAAAGACTTGAAAAATATGTGCCAAACCACCCCCAACCCCTCGCATCTGGTCCAAAAAAATTCCGAAAGTTTTCTGGAACAACCCAATTCTGAACGTTTCCTAGCCAGGTGTGGAGCAGTGGGAAGGGGTGAGGGAAGTTTGCCCCATAATTTCCAAGTGTACACCCTCCAAATAACATTCTGGGAAAATCGGGGCGAGATCTGAAGGGGTGAAATTTTTTTCCCAAAAATGAGCAAAGACTATAGTCTTTCCTTTTTTTTTCGAAGATTTTTTGACCCTCTCCGATTTCCTTAGGAAAATTTCAGAATGTAATATGAAGGGTAAAGACTTGAAAAATATGTGCCAAACATCCCCCATCCCCTCGCATCTGATCCAAAAAAATTCCGAAAGTTTTCTGGAACAACCCAATTCTGAACGTTTCCTAGCCAGGTGTGGAGCAGTGGGAAGGGGTGAGGGAAGTTTGCCCCATAATTTCCAAGTGTATACCCTCCAAATAACATTCTGGGAAAATCGGGGCGAGATCTGAAGGGGTGAAATTTTTTTCCCAAAAATGAGCAGACTATAGTCTTTCCTTTTTTTTTCGAAGATTTTTTGACCCTCTCCGATTTCCTTAGGAAAATTTCAGAATGTAATATGAAGGGTAAAGACTTGAAAAATATGTGCCAAACATCCCCCATCCCCTCGCATCTGGTCCAAAAAAATTCCGAAAGTTTTCTGGAACAACCCAATTCTGAACGTTTCCTAGCCAGGTGTGGAGCAGTGGGAAGGGGTGAGGGAAGTTTGCCCCATAATTTCCAAGTGTATACCCTCCAAATAACATTCTGGGAAAATCGGGGCGAGATCTGAAGGGGTGAAATTTTTTTCCCAAAAATGAGCAAAGACTATATATAGTCTTTCCTTTTTTTTTCGAAGATTTTTTGACCCTCTCCGATTTCCTTAGGAAAATTTCAGAATGTAATATGAAGGGTAAAGACTTGAAAAATATGTGCCAAACCACCCCCATCCGCTCGCATCTGGTCCAAAAAAATTCCGAAAGTTTTCTGGAACAACCCAATTCTGAACGTTTCCTAGCCAGGTGTGGAGCAGTGGGAAGGGGTGAGGGAAGTTTGCCCCATAATTTCCAAGTGTATACCCTCCAAATAACATTCTGGGAAAATCGGGGCGAGATCTGAAGGGGTGAAATTTTTTTCACAAAAATGAGCAAAGACTATAGTCTTTCCTTTTTTTTTCGAAGATTTTTTGACCCTCTCCGATTTCCTTAGGAAAATTTCAGAATGTAATATGAAGGGTAAAGACTTGAAAAATATGTGCCAAACATCCCCCATCCCCTCGCATCTGGTCCAAAAAAATTCCGAAAGTTTTCTGGAACAACCCAATTCTGAACGTTTCCTAGCCAGGTGTGGAGCAGTGGGAAGGGGTGAGGGAAGTTTGCCCCATAATTTCCAAGTGTATACCCTCCAAATAACATTCTGGGAAAATCGGGGCGAGATCTGAAGGGGTGAAATTTTTTTCCCAAAAATGAGCAAAGACTATAGTCTTTCCTTTTTTTTTCGAAGATTTTTTGACCCTCTCCGATTTCCTTAGGAAAATTTCAGAATGTAATATGAAGGGTAAAGACTTGAAAAATATGTGCCAAACATCCCCCATCCCCTCGCATCTGGTCCAAAAAAATTCCGAAAGTTTTCTGGAACAACCCAATTCTGAACGTTTCCTAGCCAGGTGTGGAGCAGTGGGAAGGGGTGAGGGAAGTTTGCCCCATAATTTCCAAGTGTATACCCTCCAAATAACATTCTGGGAAAATCGGGGCGAGATCTGAAGGGGTGAAATTTTTTTCCCAAAAATGAGCAAAGACTATAGTCTTTCCTTTTTTTTTCGAAGATTTTTTGACCCTCTCCGATTTCCTTAGGAAAATTTCAGAATGTAATATGAAGGGTAAAGACTTGAAAAATATGTGCCAAACCACCCCCAACCCCTCGCATCTGGTCCAAAAAAATTCCGAAAGTTTTCTGGAACAACCCAATTCTGAACGTTTCCTAGCCAGGTGTGGAGCAGTGGGAAGGGGTGAGGGAAGTTTGCCCCATAATTTCCAAGTGTACACCCTCCAAATAACATTCTGGGAAAATCGGGGCGAGATCTGAAGGGGTGAAATTTTTTTCCCAAAAATGAGCAAAGACTATAGTCTTTCCTTTTTTTTTCGAAGATTTTTTGACCCTCTCCGATTTCCTTAGGAAAATTTCAGAATGTAATATGAAGGGTAAAGACTTGAAAAATATGTGCCAAACATCCCCCATCCCCTCGCATCTGATCCAAAAAAATTCCGAAAGTTTTCTGGAACAACCCAATTCTGAACGTTTCCTAGCCAGGTGTGGAGCAGTGGGAAGGGGTGAGGGAAGTTTGCCCCATAATTTCCAAGTGTATACCCTCCAAATAACATTCTGGGAAAATCGGGGCGAGATCTGAAGGGGTGAAATTTTTTTCCCAAAAATGAGCAGACTATAGTCTTTCCTTTTTTTTTCGAAGATTTTTTGACCCTCTCCGATTTCCTTAGGAAAATTTCAGAATGTAATATGAAGGGTAAAGACTTGAAAAATATGTGCCAAACATCCCCCATCCCCTCGCATCTGGTCCAAAAAAATTCCGAAAGTTTTCTGGAACAACCCAATTCTGAACGTTTCCTAGCCAGGTGTGGAGCAGTGGGAAGGGGTGAGGGAAGTTTGCCCCATAATTTCCAAGTGTATACCCTCCAAATAACATTCTGGGAAAATCGGGGCGAGATCTGAAGGGGTGAAATTTTTTTCCCAAAAATGAGCAAAGACTATAGTCTTTCCTGTTTTTTTCGAAGATTTTTTGACCCTCTCCAATTTCCTTAGGAAAATTTCAGAATGTAATATGAAGGGTAAAGACTTGAAAAATATGTGCCAAACATCCCCCATCCCCTCGCATCTGGTCCAAAAAAAATCCGAAAGTTTTCTGGAACAACCCAATTCTGAACGTTTCCTAGCCAGGTGTGGAGCAGTGGGAAGGGGTGAGGGAAGTTTGCCCCATAATTTCCAAGTGTATACCCTCCAAATAACATTCTGGGAAAATCGGGGCGAGATCTGAAGGGGTGAAATTTTTTTCCCAAAAATGAGCAAAGACTATAGTCTTTCCTTTTTTTTTCGAAGATTTTTTGACCCTCTCCGATTTCCTTAGGAAAATTTCAGAATGTAATATGAAGGGTAAAGACTTGAAAAATATGTGCCAAACATCCCCCATCCCCTCGCATCTGGTCCAAAAAAATTCCGAAAGTTTTCTGGAACAACCCAATTCTGAACGTTTCCTAGCCAGGTGTGGAGCAGTGGGAAGGGGTGAGGGAAGTTTGCCCAATAATTTCCAGGTGTATACCCTCCAAATAACATTCTGGGAAAATTGGGGCGAGATCTGAAGGGGTGAAATTTTTTTCCCAAAAATGAGCAGACTATAGTCTTTCCTTTTTTTTCGAAGATTTTTTGACCCTCTCCGATTTCCTTAGGAAAATTTCAGAATGTAATATGAAGGGTAAAGACTTGAAAAATATGTGCCAAACATCCCCCATCCCCTCGCATCTGGTCCAAAAAAATTCCGAAAGTTTTCTGGAACAACCCAATTCTGAACGTTTCCTAGCCAGGTGTGGAGCAGTGGGAAGGGGTGAGGGAAGTTTGCCCCATAATTTCCAAGTGTATACCCTCCAAATAACATTCTGGGAAAATCGGGGCGAGATCTGAAGGGGTGAAATTTTTTTCCCAAAAATGAGCAAAGACTATAGTCTTTCCTTTTTTTTTCGAAGATGTTTTGACCCTCTCCGATTTCCTTAGGAAAATTTCAGAATGTAATATGAAGGGTAAAGACTTGAAAAATATGTGCCAAACATCCCCCATCCCCTCGCATCTGGTCCAAAAAAATTCCGAAAGTTTTCTGGAACAACCCAATTCTGAACGTTTCCTAGCCAGGTGTGGAGCAGTGGGAAGGGGTGAGGGAAGTTTGCCCCATAATTTCCAAGTGTATACCCTCCAAATAACATTCTGGGAAAATCGGGGCGAGATCTGAAGGGGTGAAATTTTTTTCCCAAAAATGAGCAAAGACTATAGTCTTTCCTTTTTTTTTCGAAGATTTTTTGACCCTCTCCGATTTCCTTAGGAAAATTTCAGAATGTAATATGAAGGGTAAAGACTTGAAAAATATGTGCCAAACCACCCCCAACCCCTCGCATCTGGTCCAAAAAAATTCCGAAAGTTTTCTGGAACAACCCAATTCTGAACGTTTCCTAGCCAGGTGTGGAGCAGTGGGAAGGGGTGAGGGAAGTTTGCCCCATAATTTCCAAGTGTACACCCTCCAAATAACATTCTGGGAAAATCGGGGCGAGATCTGAAGGGGTGAAATTTTTTTCCCAAAAATGAGCAAAGACTATAGTCTTTCCTTTTTTTTTCGAAGATTTTTTGACCCTCTCCGATTTCCTTAGGAAAATTTCAGAATGTAATATGAAGGGTAAAGACTTGAAAAATATGTGCCAAACATCCCCCATCCCCTCGCATCTGATCCAAAAAAATTCCGAAAGTTTTCTGGAACAACCCAATTCTGAACGTTTCCTAGCCAGGTGTGGAGCAGTGGGAAGGGGTGAGGGAAGTTTGCCCCATAATTTCCAAGTGTATACCCTCCAAATAACATTCTGGGAAAATCGGGGTGAGATCTGAAGGGGTGAAATTTTTTTCCCAAAAATGAGCAAAGACTATAGTCTTTCCTTTTTTTTTCGAAGACTTTTTGACCCTCTCCGATTTCCTTAGGAAAATTTCAGAATGTAATATGAAGGGTAAAGACTTGAAAAATATGTGCCAAACCACCCCCATCCGCTCGCATCTGGTCCAAAAAAATTCCGAAAGTTTTCTGGAACAACCCAATTCTGAACGTTTCCTAGCCAGGTGTGGAGCAGTGGGAAGGGGTGAGGGAAGTTTGCCCCATAATTTCCAAGTGTATACCCTCCAAATAACATTCTGGGAAAATCGGGGCGAGATCTGAAGGGGTGAAATTTTTTTCACAAAAATGAGCAAAGACTATAGTCTTTCCTTTTTTTTTCGAAGATTTTTTGACCCTCTCCGATTTCCTTAGGAAAATTTCAGAATGTAATATGAAGGGTAAAGACTTGAAAAATATGTGCCAAACCACCCCCATCCCCTCGCATCTGGTCCAAAAAAATTCCGAAAGTTTTCTGGAACAACCCAATTCTGAACGTTTCCTAGCCAGGTGTGAGCAGTGGGAAGGGGTGAGGGCAGTTTGCCCCATAATTTCCAAGTGTACACCCTCCAAATAACATTCTGGGAAAATCGGGGCGAGATCTGAAGGGGTGAAATTTTTTTCCCAAAAATGAGCAAAGACTATAGTCTTTCCTTTTTTTTTCGAAGATTTTTTGACCCTCTCCGATTTCCTTAGGAAAATTTCAGAATGTAATATGAAGGGTAAAGACTTGAAAAATATGTGCCAAACATCCCCCATCCCCTCGCATCTGGTCCAAAAAAATTCCGAAAGTTTTCTGGAACAACCCAATTCTGAACGTTTCCTAGCCAGGTGTGGAGCAGTGGGAAGGGGTGAGGGAAGTTTGCCCCATAATTTCCAAGTGTATACCCTCCAAATAACATTCTGGGAAAATCGGGGCGAGATCTGAAGGGGTGAAATTTTTTTCCCAAAAATGAGCAAAGACTATATATAGTCTTTCCTTTTTTTTTCGAAGATTTTTTGACCCTCTCCGATTTCCTTAGGAAAATTTCAGAATGTAATATGAAGGGTAAAGACTTGAAAAATATGTGCCAAACATCCCCCATCCCCTCGCATCTGGTCCAAAAAAATTCCGAAAGTTTTCTGGAACAACCCAATTCTGAACGTTTCCTAGCCAGGTGTGGAGCAGTGGGAAGGGGTGAGGGAAGTTTGCCCCATAATTTCCAAGTGTATACCCTCCAAATAACATTCTGGGAAAATCGGGGCGAGATCTGAAGGGGTGAAATTTTTTTCCCAAAAATGAGCAAAGACTATAGTCTTTCCTTTTTTTTTCGAAGATTTTTTGACCCTCTCCGATTTCCTTAGGAAAATTTCAGAATGTAATATGAAGGGTAAAGACTTGGAAAAATATGTGCCAAACATCCCCCATCCCCTCGCATCTGGTCCAAAAAATTCCGAAAGTTTTCTGGAACAACCCAATTCTGAACGTTTCCTAGCCAGGTGTGGAGCAGTGGGAAGGGGTGAGGGAAGTTTGCCCCATAATTTCCAAGTGTATACCCTCCAAATAACATTCTGGGAAAATCGGGGCGAGATCTGAAGGGGTGAAATTTTTTTCCCAAAAATGAGCAAAGACTATAGTCTTTCCTTTTTTTTTCGAAGATTTTTTGACCCTCTCCGATTTCCTTAGGAAAATTTCAGAATGTAATATGAAGGGTAAAGACTTGAAAAATATGTGCCAAACATCCCCCATCCCCTCGCATCTGGTCCAAAAAAATTCCGAAAGTTTTCTGGAACAACCCAATTCTGAACGTTTCCTAGCCAGGTGTGGAGCAGTGGGAAGGGGTGAGGGAAGTTTGCCCCATAATTTCCAAGTGTATACCCTCCAAATAACATTCTGGGAAAATCGGGGCGAGATCTGAAGGGGTGAAATTTTTTTCCCAAAAATGAGCAAAGACTATAGTCTTTCCTGTTTTTTTCGAAGATTTTTTGACCCTCTCCGATTTCCTTAGGAAAATTTCAGAATGTAATATGAAGGGTAAAGACTTGAAAAATATGTGCCAAACATCCCCCATCCCCTCGCATCTGGTCCAAAAAAAATCCGAAAGTTTTCTGGAACAACCCAATTCTGAACGTTTCCTAGCCAGGTGTGGAGCAGTGGGAAGGGGTGAGGGAAGTTTGCCCCATAATTTCCAAGTGTATACCCTCCAAATAACATTCTGGGAAAATCGGGGCGAGATCTGAAGGGGTGAAATTTTTTTCCCAAAAATGAGCAAAGACTATAGTCTTTCCTTTTTTTTCGAAGATTTTTTGACCCTCTCCGATTTCCTTAGGAAAATTTCAGAATGTAATATGAAGGGTAAAGACTTGAAAAATATGTGCCAAACATCCCCCATCCCCTCGCATCTGGTCCAAAAAAATTCCGAAAGTTTTCTGGAACAACCCAATTCTGAACGTTTCCTAGCCAGGTGTGGAGCAGTGGGAAGGGGTGAGGGAAGTTTGCCCAATAATTTCCAAGTGTATACCCTCCAAATAACATTCTGGGAAAATTGGGGCGAGATCTGAAGGGGTGAAATTTTTTTCCCAAAAATGAGCAGACTATAGTCTTTCCTTTTTTTTCGAAGATTTTTTGACCCTCTCCGATTTCCTTAGGAAAATTTCAGAATGTAATATGAAGGGTAAAGACTTGAAAAATATGTGCCAAACATCCCCCATCCCCTCGCATCTGGTCCAAAAAAATTCCGAAAGTTTTCTGGAACAACCCAATTCTGAACGTTTCCTAGCCAGGTGTGGAGCAGTGGGAAGGGGTGAGGGAAGTTTGCCCCATAATTTCCAAGTGTATACCCTCCAAATAACATTCTGGGAAAATCGGGGCGAGATCTGAAGGGGTGAAATTTTTTTCCCAAAAATGAGCAAAGACTATAGTCTTTCCTTTTTTTTTCGAAGATGTTTTGACCCTCTCCGATTTCCTTAGGAAAATTTCAGAATGTAATATGAAGGGTAAAGACTTGAAAAATATGTGCCAAACATCCCCCATCCCCTCGCATCTGGTCCAAAAAAATTCCGAAAGTTTTCTGGAACAACCCAATTCTGAACGTTTCCTAGCCAGGTGTGGAGCAGTGGGAAGGGGTGAGGGAAGTTTGCCCCATAATTTCCAAGTGTATACCCTCCAAATAACATTCTGGGAAAATCGGGGCGAGATCTGAAGGGGTGAAATTTTTTTCCCAAAAATGAGCAAAGACTATAGTCTTTCCTTTTTTTTTCGAAGATTTTTTGACCCTCTCCGATTTCCTTAGGAAAATTTCAGAATGTAATATGAAGGGTAAAGACTTGAAAAATATGTGCCAAACCACCCCCAACCCCTCGCATCTGGTCCAAAAAAATTCCGAAAGTTTTCTGGAACAACCCAATTCTGAACGTTTCCTAGCCAGGTGTGGAGCAGTGGGAAGGGGTGAGGGAAGTTTGCCCCATAATTTCCAAGTGTACACCCTCCAAATAACATTCTGGGAAAATCGGGGCGAGATCTGAAGGGGTGAAATTTTTTTCCCAAAAATGAGCAAAGACTATAGTCTTTCCTTTTTTTTTCGAAGATTTTTTGACCCTCTCCGATTTCCTTAGGAAAATTTCAGAATGTAATATGAAGGGTAAAGACTTGAAAAATATGTGCCAAACATCCCCCATCCCCTCGCATCTGATCCAAAAAAATTCCGAAAGTTTTCTGGAACAACCCAATTCTGAACGTTTCCTAGCCAGGTGTGGAGCAGTGGGAAGGGGTGAGGGAAGTTTGCCCCATAATTTCCAAGTGTATACCCTCCAAATAACATTCTGGGAAAATCGGGGCGAGATCTTAAGGGGTGAAATTTTTTTCCCAAAAATGAGCAGACTATAGTCTTTCCTTTTTTTTTCGAAGATTTTTTGACCCTCTCCGATTTCCTTAGGAAAATTTCAGAATGTAATATGAAGGGTAAAGACTTGAAAAATATGTGCCAAACATCCCCCATCCCCTCGCATCTGGTCCAAAAAAATTCCGAAAGTTTTCTGGAACAACCCAATTCTGAACGTTTCCTAGCCAGGTGTGGAGCAGTGGGAAGGGGTGAGGGAAGTTTGCCCCATAATTTCCAAGTGTATACCCTCCAAATAACATTCTGGGAAAATCGGGGCGAGATCTGAAGGGGTGAAATTTTTTTCCCAAAAATGAGCAAAGACTATAGTCTTTCCTTTTTTTTCGAAGATTTTTTGACCCTCTCCGATTTCCTTAGGAAAATTTCAGAATGTAATATGAAGGGTAAAGACTTGAAAAATATGTGCCAAACATCCCCCATCCCCTCGCATCTGGTCCAAAAAAATTCCGAAAGTTTTCTGGAACAACCCAATTCTGAACGTTTCCTAGCCAGGTGTGGAGCAGTGGGAAGGGGTGAGGGAAGTTTTCTGGAACAACCCAATTCTGAACGTTTCCTAGCCAGGTGTGGAGCAGTGGGAAGGGGTGAGGGAAGTTTGCCCAATAATTTCCAAGTGTATACCCTCCAAATAACATTCTGGGAAAATTGGGGCGAGATCTGAAGGGGTGAAATTTTTTTCCCAAAAATGAGCAGACTATAGTCTTTCCTTTTTTTTCGAAGATTTTTTGACCCTCTCCGATTTCCTTAGGAAAATTTCAGAATGTAATATGAAGGGTAAAGACTTGAAAAATATGTGCCAAACATCCCCCATCCCCTCGCATCTGGTCCAAAAAAATTCCGAAAGTTTTCTGGAACAACCCAATTCTGAACGTTTCCTAGCCAGGTGTGGAGCAGTGGGAAGGGGTGAGGGAAGTTTGCCCCATAATTTCCAAGTGTATACCCTCCAAATAACATTCTGGGAAAATCGGGGCGAGATCTGAAGGGGTGAAATTTTTTTCCCAAAAATGAGCAAAGACTATAGTCTTTCCTTTTTTTTTCGAAGATGTTTTGACCCTCTCCGATTTCCTTAGGAAAATTTCAGAATGTAATATGAAGGGTAAAGACTTGAAAAATATGTGCCAAACATCCCCCATCCCCTCGCATCTGGTCCAAAAAAATTCCGAAAGTTTTCTGGAACAACCCAATTCTGAACGTTTCCTAGACAGGTGTGGAGCAGTGGGAAGGGGTGAGGGAAGTTTGCCCCATAATTTCCAAGTGTATACCCTCCAAATAACATTCTGGGAAAATCGGGGCGAGATCTGAAGGGGTGAAATTTTTTTCCCAAAAATGAGCAAAGACTATAGTCTTTCCTTTTTTTTTCGAAGATTTTTTGACCCTCTCCGATTTCCGTAGGAAAATTTCAGAATGTAATATGAAGGGTAAAGACTTGAAAAATTCCGAAAGTTTTCTGGAACAACCCAATTCTGAACGTTTCCTAGCCAGCTGTGGAGAAAGGTTTCAGAAGGAATCCATTCCTGATCATTTCCTGACCAGGCAGGGAGCACTGGCAAGGGTTGGGGAAAGTTTGTTCCATAATTTTCAAGTGTACCTACACCCTCCAGATAACATTCTGGGAAAATCCGAACGAAAACTAAAGGGGTCACAAAAATTTCAAAAAATGAGGAAAGACTATAGTTTTTCCTTTTTTTTTGGAGTCTTGACGAGATCTGAAGGAGCGAAAAAAATGTAGAAAAAAAAGGCAAGACTTAGTTTTCCCTCATTTTTCGCAACTTTTCTCACCCTTTCCGGTATTGAAATAGGGAAAGCCTTTTCAGAGTCTTTACGTGCAATTATTTTTAAACAATTACACTATTAGGTCATGATTTTTTCCAATAGTATATCATTTACTTAAAGTAGGTAGGTACCTAACCGAATGATATAATATTGCAATGTGTCTCTTGGCACAGATCTTGTAATTTATGGCCTGCGTTATTTTCACAGAACATCCTACTTTTTGACGCCATTAAGCGAAGTTGGCGTACTCTATTTATTTTTCATATTATAAAAGAAACAATAATACGATTTTGTTAAGTTTTCACGCTATTTCACCCCCTCTACTTTTCTTACCTCTATCACAAAGGAAAATAGGACAGAAGAAGAATTTTGAAGAAAATTTATTTTTTATGGATATGTGTTCCGTATTTTTCTTTAAGAAAAATTCCTGTAGTACATAATCATAATAGACCATCACAGACGTCACTATTCTGAGAACGTTAGCATTAATTTGAGAAGTTCAAGGTGAGTAGATATAGACAAACGTAAGAATTTGTCCAAATTTTATTTTTAAATTCTCAATAAACTTTAGAAGGCAGGTAAAATAAATTTTTAATTATTTCTATGGAACAAAATGAAGGTAATATGTTGTTGGTTCATTATTTCCATTTGTTTTTGTGCAATTGTTCCGATACAAGCTCAAGGTAAGTTTTTTTTATGTTTGTTGTGGTAAGTAATAAGCTAGAGCTAGGATAGTTAGGCAAAATAAAACCTTTAAAAAGGCAGGCAAAAAGGCAAAAAAAAGAAGCAGAAAAAGCCCTAAAATAGGAAAAATAGTGTAAAAAAGGCAAAAACAAAAATAAAGGCAAAAACAAAAAAACTAAAAAGCAAAATAAAGTATCCGAAGAAACTACAGGAAACAAAAAAAATTATTAAAAAAAAGAAAAACAACAGAAAAACATTCAAGTTAAAATAAAAAAAATCGAAATCTTAATACATCAGCAAATTGTCGCAAACTGGCCCATTCAATGGTTTAGAGAAATGAGTAAGAATATCAAACTTTCTCTGGCAAAACAATAAACATTGTAAGAAATTTAAAACCCTTAACCCTCGCCCGGCAATAAATTAGTAACTTACACGGCGGAAATGGGTCAATTTTGACCAGGTTGTAATTTTCGATGTTATGCACTCATTCATTTGTAAACATTAAACAATGAAATTTACTTTCTTTGAAATGAAATGATACATACCTACTGTAATAAAAAAAGTTACATAGAATGGTTCTTAGAAATAATATGATATTATACAGAGTATACTTAGTAACTATAACTAATGTAGATGTTTACATGCTGCACACACTGAATTTATTTCTTTTTTGCTATTATTCTATAATATTTTCTACAATATATTTCAGACATTTAAAACCGGTACATTTTTTTACAAATTTTTTCACCAATTTGTTCAAAAATATTTTTTTTTTTAATAAAATAAATTAAATTTTTAAAAATTTCAATTTGTATACCATAAAGGGCAGAAAAAGGCAGAATAAATAGGAAATGCCCTTAAAAAGGCAAAATCGTAAAAAAGACCCAAAAAAGGCAAAAAAGGCAAAATAAAATTTGCATTTTTGAATTGCGCATACTCTAAAACGGATTTTTAATTGGGTCTGCCTTTAATCTTCCTATTTATTAAAAAAAAGGCATTTGCCTAACTATCCTAGCTCTAGTAATAACATTTCTAATTTTTATTTTTATTTAATTACTGCAGTCGCTCCTTGCACAACCCCAAATGATGAAAAAGCTTCTTGTGTGTTATTATTTGACTGCCCAATTTTGTTAAAAGCGTCAGCAAGAAAAGATCCAATTACAAGGATTTTTCTTCTTGCTTCAGCCTGCGGAGATGACAAGTTTTCAGTTTGTTGTGGTACTTCCCCTACTTTTACAAAAATACCAACCAACTTACCTCCATCAGTTTTATCAAACCTTCCAACTAATTTACCCTCTTTGGGGTTACCAAACCTTCCAACTACCATACCCCAATTAGGGGTTAATCTAGAAGGGATTAATAAAAAAACAGACTTTAATACTTTATCCAAAGATTCAAGGAGAACATTTGTAACAGAAAACCTTTTAGCAACTAAAACTCATTGTGGTCTCCAACATACTGATGATTATTTTTATAATAGTACGGAAACGTCTGTTGATGAATTTCCTTGGATGGCGTTGATCCCAACTAAAGTTTTCCGAAAAGGGGATCTCCCTGGAAATGAATTCACTGTTGGTACTTTGATTAGTCCCAGATATGTTTTAACAGATCAAAAAGTTCCTTGGTAAGAATAAAAAATAAAAAAAAAAATTTAAATTATAAATTTAATTCCAGGGGAATCGTAATATTAGGACTTCATCATGTTTATAAAGAAGTAAGCTGTATTGGAACCCCTTTTGGGACTGATGACTGTACCACGAATACTTTAACGGAAATAATTGAAGGTTTTTTAAACGGAAGCACCTTACAACTCTTGAGATTAGCTAGGAATATTGTCTATTCTGGTAAAAATTATTGGAAAGAAATTTGTCCTCTATTCATTTTTGAATTTTGTTTCACCAACCCCCCTAGCGCAACCCTTGTTATTTTTTCTTAAAACCCTTTCTTATAGATTTCGTGAGACCCATTTGCTTACCATTAGAAGATTCTGAAAAACCCCAACCTGGTGATACCCTCCTGACTTCTGGTTGGGGTGAAGAAGAAATAACCGAGTGTAATTTTTATTCAATCTTTTTTTTAAACTTATACTTTATAAATATTTTTAGCTAAAGATGTAAAGATAAAGAAAAGAATCCAACATACCTTAATAGTGGACCGAGAATGCGAGCTTCGTAATCCAATTTCGAATCCAATCTGCGCCGTCACTTTTCAAAATAGTACCAGATATGCCTGTCCTGGAGATAATGGAGGACCATTGATGTACCGATTACAAAAAGATGCGAGAAACTGGATAGCTTTAGGGATTATAATCAGAACTTCGTCCTGCATTAAATATCAACCTGTTGTTGCACAAAAAATTACATCAAAAGTTTTAAATTGGATTTTAGATACCATACACCCCTAATTATTGTTCTGTAATTTAATAAAACGAACTTTTTTTTGTGAAAAATTATCATTTAGGGTTAGTACAATAGGCCATAGTAAGCGTAAGAGCAAGGAGTTACCAGAAATCCCATAACAAGCCTGTGATTCATTACAAACTTGTTTGCGCCTACAGCTTATGCAACCCAAATGACGCACAAATGTATTACGGTAAAGATCGTCTAGCCGGAATTACCCGACCACTTCCGGACAATAAAATAGAGGAATTCCGATTTTTCTAAGGTTTTAAAAAAGGAAGGGGTGTTAATTATTTAATGCAAGAACAAAATTTATAAAACATTTATTTCCTCAAGAAAAATGTCTAGTCAAGCTAGCAACGTTTCTTTTAAACACAGCCAACTTGACCAGATTTTTTTATTGTATATCAAAATATTTTTCTTTTTTATGTTACTTTCATATGCCTTCGCAACTTACTCTGTGTAATACATTTATGATCACATAGTCTAGAGTGTAACATTAAATGTAATTTTAAATTACTTTCGTATGTAGCGCTAAAAGTACATGAGGTGCATTTAAAGGGTTTGTTTTCAATGTGACAATTAATATGTTTTTGTAAGTCGCGCTTAGAAATGCAAGTGTAATTACAAGAATTGCATTTAATGGGTTTGTTTTTGACATGGGTTTTTATATGTTTCTGTAAATTACTCTTTTGTATACAACTATAATCACAATCAGGACATTTAAAAGCCTTTTTCCCAGTGTGAATAATAACATGTCTTTGCAAATTATGCGCCTCAATACATTTATAATCACATAGGGTACATTTAAAAGGCTTTTCCCCAGTGTGTTTAAACATATGCCTTAACAAATTCCGTTTGTGGATACAAATATACGGACATAAAGTACATTTCAAATGCTTTTCGCCAGTGTGTATTTTGTTATGTAAATCCAATTTATTTTTAAGAGTGCATTCATAATCACATACGCTGCATTTAAAAGGTTTTTCTCCAGCATGTGTAGTGATTTTATGGATTTGTAATAAGCATTTTTGTGGACATTTATAATCGCATTTCGTGCATTGAAATAATTGGGTTTGGTAACCTAAATGTCGCTCTAAACTGCTCTTACGTGTGAATTTTTTTAAGCATAACGTACAGGAAAAAAGTTCAGGGGTTGTTTCTCTAAGGAAGTGGTTTGGTTCTTCTTTTATATTTAATTCTTCCAAGGCTAAAGGCTCAGATTTGATATTTAGATCGTTGTTGGTGTTAGGAATTTTTAACTCCAAGTTTAAAAATGGAATGACAACATCCTCTTGTTTTACTGTATTTTTTAAATTCGAGTTAATTTTAGTAGTTTTTGGATTTTATCACTTACCAAGAAGATTTTCCTTGGATTGGGAACATTCTTTCTTTACTTCTTTAAGAAAAATTTGTGTTACGACAGAAGATTCAAGGTTTTTACTGCAACAAGGCTCTTCTTCATGCATATTTCCATTTTTTGGAACTATTAAAAAAAATTCCTATTATGAGACTGAAAACAAAGAACCAAACCCCTTACTTTCTAATAATAATGATGGAACTGCATTGTTTGTGAGTCGATTCTTTGTCCCCGGTTTAAAAAAACATTTTTCAAAATGTAAGCTACAAATCCTTGCATTTGAAAAAGATTCGTTAAATAATTCTGGTCTTCCTATCTTCGTAATCCATTCAACCATCCTGTAGGCATAAGAAAATAAAATCTGAGGGGATTGATTTGAAGGTGAAGGAAAAAAAACTTACCGGTTCTTTAGAATCTTAAAAAAACTTATTTCATTCTTTTCAGAAGGTGTATAAACACTACTGCAGTTATTTACACAACAAGTAATCCTCATTTTAAGAAAAAATATGAAATTCCCACTGAAAAGCAGGAGACATCGGACAAACTTTGATTTTTGTACCACCAGTCTTCGACTTCGTTTTATGGTTTCTAAACACAGAAACTATCATTTAATTCAACTTCTAGAATATTTTTCCTTGAATATGGCCTGTTTTCTATAATTTACAAGGTTAAACACAAAAACTTTAGTTTTAGTGAAATTCTTAAAATTAACTTATTTTTTACAGAAAAATGTTCAAAACAATTTTAGGTAATTTTACACCTTGAATTTATAATTTCCTGCTTGTTTTTATATATTTCAAACACAAATAATCGTATTTTAAACGAAATTTTAGCAGTTTTTTAAGGTTAAAACACTTAATTCCCACTAGTTAAAATTCTCATTAGTCAAACAATTTTGACGTTTAATTTGATCCAATGGGATTTGCCCATACACAACCTAAAAATTTAAGGGAAAATTCAAGTTATTCCTGTAAGAATACCTCAATTTTAAAGGTTTGTATAGGAAATAAGCATCCTTTCCCTTATTTACCTTAATTGTCCACCCCAATTGTGTTTAAAACCAAATTTTGTATATTTTTCTACAAAAGTGATTTTACTACAAATTAGAGATGAAAGAGGAAAAAGAAGAGTTTGCAGTGTTCTTGCCTGCTTTTCCTGATACCAAGTTCGATGTTTCGTATATAAATCAACCCAAGCAGGAATTTTCACAACTCCAACCAAATCCACCGATTGAGTTCGATCGCCACATATTTAGTAAGAGATTAGCTACAACAACCTAAACACACCCAAAACATGAATTAATTTACAGTAAAACAAGAAATAGAAAGCAAGGACAACGTACTAGACCAAATAAAATTCGAGGACGAAGTCAAACCGTTACTTAACGAAGAATTGCATATAAAAGAAGAAATTGAAAGCGCAACTGAAAATATTTCAAAAGGTTTTTATTGTAGTTTATGTAAGGGTGAATTTACACGCAAAACAAGTCTAAAACGTCATTTAAATATTAACGGAATCCCCTTTCAATGCACCTCGTGTGAATTTATTTGTTTCTCTAAATGCGAGCAACAAAAACATTTAAAATTGCATACTGGAGAAAAACATAACGAATGCAACGTATGTGGTTATAAATGTTCTAAAAAATATCATTTAGAACAACATAAAAAAACCCATACTGGAGAAAAACCTTATAAATGTAATGTATGTGAATTCAGATGTATCCAAAACTACGCCCTGCAACAACACATGATAATACACACTGGGGAAAAGCCTTTTCATTGCACCGTTTGTGGTTTTACCTGTGCCAGAAAAAGTAGTTTGGACTTTCATATGCATAAACACACAGGAGAGAAGCATTTTAAATGTCACATCTGTGGTCATGAATTTGCCCGAAAGTCCAAGTTACAAATGCATAAAAAAATACACACTGGTGAAAAGCCTTTTCAATGTGCAATTTGCGATTACCGATGTAAACAGAAATTTCATTTACGTTTACATATTGTAATCCATACAGGAGAAAAGCCTTTTATTTGTAATGTATGTGGTTTTAAATACAAACAGAGAAATAGTTTGCAATATCACATGAAAAAACATATTGGGGAGAAGCCTTTTGAATGTACCGTATGTGGTTATAAATGTATACGCAAAAGTACTTTAAAAGATCATATGATTACACATACTGGTGAGAAGCCTTTTAAATGTTCCACATGCGATTATAGTTGTGTCAGGAAACATGGTTTGCAAGAACATAATATGATGGTGCATACAGGGGAAAAGCCTTTTCAATGTACGGTATGTGAGTTTAGATGCGTTTCAAGGAGGAAGTTAAATGTGCATTTAAAAAAACATGTTGGGGAAACAGAAGAGCAGAAATAATGATTAAGATGTAATATTTTTTATGTAATTAAGGAATAAATTATTATTAAGCGAAAATACCCCCCCCCCGTGTCTGTTTTTATTCCTCTTTACTGTTATTTCTCTTATCTCCCTTTAACATTTTAGCGCCGGCGACGACGGCGGAAATAAAAATTTCAAAAACGGCCGTACCTTGACGGGTAGGAAGCTAGGTAGGAAGGGCCTGTGGCGATATACCCCCCCCCTTTTGGAATGGTACAATCCAGTAGTAAATCGTTTGATCCCAGAATGTTATTTGGAGGGTGTACACTTGGAAATTATGGGACAAACATCCCCCACGCCACCCCTTCCCACTGCTCCCTGCCTGCTCGGGAAATGTTCAGGAATGGATTCCTTCTGAAACGTTTCTGAATTTTTTTTGAGCAGATGGGAGGTGATGAGGGATGTTTCTCACATATTTTCCAAGTCTCTAGCCTGCATATTACATTCTGGGAATTTTAGAAGGAAGTCGGAGGGGGCGAGAAAATCATCATTTTTTGGAAATTTTTTTGACCCCTTCAGATCTTGTCCGGATGTTCCCAGAATGTTATTTGGAGGGTGTACTACACTTTGAAGTTATGGGGTAAACTTCCTACACCTACACCCTTTCCCACTGCTTCCTACACCTAGTTAGAAAATGTTGAGAAATGGATTTCTTCTGAAATCTTTCTCAATTTTTTTTGACCACTTGGGAGGGGTTGAGGGATGTTTGGCACATATTTTCCGTTGATGTTGGTAAGGTTCGAGCATCCCAAAAAAATAATCGCTAGATGTTGAAAACCCTTTACTGTGTACCTACCTATAGGTACGTACTAAATTTTTCATCGTGGAACTGAGACGATTGTGCGTAGTTTTAGGGTTTTAGAGACAACACAAAATGACGTGCAAATGACATGTTTTACTCACTTTTATATTATTTTTTTATGCTCACTAGTAAAATGATTTGATACAATAATTTGGAATCCCCCTATACTATATATTTTGAAACAGTCAAACCCTCCAGCTAACGCAATTTTTTGAGCCAGCTGTCCCATCAAGGACACAGCTGTCACCGTAAAGCATGCGCGTTCTGTCAGAAATACTTGCCGTGTTACCCTAGCAATAACTCCAGCAATAACTAAAACTCAATAAAGTCGTGGTCAGATGTTGTATGTTAAAAAATTTGAAATTGTATTAAGTATAATTACATATTCAAGCATGGTATTAAACTAAAATTGTAACACATATACAAGGAGGGATATATAGGATGATATAAAGGCAAAATATTCGTTTTTCCGTCATGAGGCGGCGACTATCAATCAAAAAACTTCAAATTTTTTAGTTTGTTCCGAGGAATTTTTTTTATTATTGTAAATAGTCGATCCATATTCACGAGGAAGATAACTAATGCCCTAACGCATCATTTTCCAACGAAACATTCGTTTTTCCGTGAGGCGGCTACGACTGGGGGCGGAAAAACGCTCGATTTTATTGACTATCTGTCAGCAATTTCCAGCAATTTTTTTATTTATTGACATATTAGATCCATATTCACGAGGAAGATAACTGAGGCCCCAACACATCATTTTCCAGCGAAACATTCGTTTTTCCGTGAGGCGGCTACGACTGGGGGCGGAAAAACACACGATTTTATTGACTATCTGCCAGCATTTTTTTTATTTATTGACATATTCGATTCATATTCACGAGGAAGATAACTAAGGCCCTAACACATCATTTTCCAACGAAACATTCGTTTTTCCGTGAGGCGGCTACGACTGGGGGCGGAAAAACACACGATTTTATTGACTATCTGCCAGCAATTTTTTTATTTATTGACATATTTGATTCATATTCACGAGGAAGATAACTAAGGCCCTAACACATCATTTTCCAACGAAACATTCGTTTTTCCGTGAGGCGGCTACGACTGGGGGCGGAAAAACGCTCGATTTTATTGACTATCTGTCAGCAATTTCCAGCAATTTTTTTATTTATTGACATATTAGATCCATATTCACGAGGAAGATAACTAAGGCCCTAACACATCATTTTCCAACGAAACATTCGTTTTTCCGTGAGGCGGCTACGACTGGGGGCGGAAAAACACACGATTTTATTGACTATCTGCCAGCAATTTTTTTATTTATTGACATATTTGATTCATATTCACGAGGAAGATAACTAAGGCCCTAACACATCATTTTCCAACGAAACATTCGTTTTTCCGTGAGGCGGCTACGACTGGGGGCGGAAAAACGCTCGATTTTATTGACTATCTGTCAGCAATTTTTTTATTTATTGACATATTTGATTCATATTCACGAGGAAGATAACTAAGGCCCTAACACATCATTTTCCAACGAAACATTCGTTTTTCCGTGAGGCGGCTACGACTGGGGGCGGAAAAACGCTCGATTTTATTGACTATCTGTCAGCAATTTCCAGCAATGTTTTTATTTATTGACATATTAGATCCATATTCACGAGGAAGATAACTAAGGCCCTAACACATCATTTTCCAACGAAACATTCGTTTTTCCGTGAGGCGGCTACGACTGGGGGCGGAAAAACACACGATTTTATTGACTATCTGCCAGCAATTTTTTTATTTATTGACATATTTGATTCATATTCGCGAGGAAGATAACTAAGGCCCTAACACATCATTTTCCAACGAAACATTCGTTTTTCCGTGAGGCGGCTACGACTGGGGGCGGAAAAACGCTCGATTTTATTGACTATCTGTCAGCAATTTCCAGCAATGTTTTTATTTATTGACATATTAGATCCATATTCACGAGGAAGATAACTAAGGCCCTAACACATCATTTTCCAACGAAACATTCGTTTTTCCGTGAGGCGGCTACGACTGGGGGCGGAAAAACACACGATTTTATTGACTATCTGCCAGCAATTTTTTTATTTATTGACATATTCGATTCATATTCACGAGGAAGATAACTAAGGCCCTAACACATCATTTTCCAACGAAACATTCGTTTTTCCGTGGGGCGGCTACTACTGGGGGCAGAAGAGTATTACTTTTATCAATATTTATTTCCGTTCTTGCTAGTTCGATTGAAACTGATGCACGTCACTTTCGAATGTAGGCAACCGACGTTACTTAGTTGATAAGAAATAAAAGATACCATCCGTGAAATCTTAGCAATTCTTTTCCAGTGGAGGTAAGTTTGCTGGAGCCAAAGAACTAAGTATGTTTGGTTGCCTACTTCTGGCGAGTATTGAAATGGCCACCGGTTTACGCGCATGGCTAGACGTATGTATATACACAAGTCCACTGGGTTTGTGTAAAAATTATGTAAAAATTATTTCTCAAAACTGCAACTAACCTAAAGCAAAGACTTTGCAAAGACACTAGTGGGGCGCCCCTCGAGCTTTAGGTTAGTTACAGTGTGAGAATTAATTTTTTTTTAATCAGGCGGAAATTGATGCTTCTATAGCTCCTTTATTATTATTTAGTCAAATATGAAAAACGTGTAAATATAAAAGTTGTTCAGTATCGCTAGCTACTCTGCATTCTCCTAAATTTATATCACGTATACAGGGTGTTTGATTTCCACAGTACAATAAGGAACTTTGTTATTTAAAATGAAACACCCTATATATTATTATACAGGGTGCCCGGAAATTATGTGTCAATATTTTAGAAGGTGATTCTACACATAAAAATAATGCTAAAAGTCATATTACCTACATTTTTTTCAAATTCTCAATAAATAATAACGGAGATACAGCATGCTAAAATTATTTCATTAATTTCTTTGCTTTTCCAAGAGTCAACATAATTAAACATTTATTAATAGTATTAAAGAATGTAATACAACGTAAATGACCTATGTACGGACTATTTATAACAGAGTTTCAAACTTATGCCCTTCCGTTTCACTGCATAAGCGAACTCGAGCAAGCATTCCCTTGAGTTGCATAATAATTTCGCAGCATGCTATTGTCCTCTGTCTAAGTTCTTCAACATTAGTTACTGGTAATAAATAAAGCAAAAGGCTTTAAAAGGATTTACGGCTGGTAATATGGGATGTAAAGGCGTTGACATTACTTTTATTTGTAATGAACAACCCTTATGTTTTGTAATTACTTTTTGGACACAAGGTAAATACAAATCGTTAAATATCCTATTATTAAATATCAAATTGAACTAGGCAGGTATTTAAATTCAAATTCAAATCAAATCAATTTATTCTGCAAAATAAACAAAATAAACAATTTAGTAATAGTAAAAGCCTTAGGTAAAAGCATGCTTTGACTGACAATTGACTGACTCCAAAGTCCACTTTTGCCGACAGTAGCATTCAAAATTAGATTGCTGGGAAAAACAAACAAATTTGAAATTTGTAATAAGTAATTAAATTTAAGTTCCATATTTTTCACGATTTCTTTAATTTCAGATGGGGTGAACATTTCTTGGTAATTTTTCATTGTAAATATAAGTTTTTTTGTAATAATTTTTGAGCGCCGTTGCGACCGTTTTTGGATTTTTCTTGGTATAGTACAGCCAAAGGGCTTTCAAACAAGTTGTTGCGGAACCTGATCAGATAATTGGTTTTTGAGTTATGGGGCGTTAAAGTCGAAATTTTGAAAAATTCATAGCGACCGCCATTTTGATGTTAGAGAGTCCGGTAAAAAACTGTTTTCCTTGAATTATGCCCTTCTTTCATATCCCCTACTCAGATTTTCAAAATTCCGCTTCTGAAAAAAAGATACCAAAAAAACATGTCTAACTTCCGCTTCCGGTTTCGCATTTTTTTGAAAAGCTTATTTTGTCGATGAATTTTCGATATACCCCTTACAGGGGTTACATACAGGCGTTACATACATACATACACACACACCCAGCCACCCACCCACAGACAGACATTTTTTCTAGACCACTTTTTTGGGTTCCTGGGGACCCAAAACACGTATTTCCGCGAAAATCTCGACTTCGAAAATTTTCATGATATCAATACTTCCCATATACCAGTGGTGGTATGGGAAAGTAAAAATAATCATTAAATTAATGTTAATTGTAAACAATCAGAGAAAAAATTATATGTTCAACACGGCAGTAATGGAGATTTACTGACGCAGCTGGTATTACCAGCCAAGGCAGTAAATCTGCTACTTTTCTGCCTTTTTAAACAAACAACTATTTTATTAATTTAAGAATATTAAGTTATGATATTATAGGTTGTTCAATAAACAGTAAATATTATTTGCAAAATTATTCAGTAAGCGGATTTATAAGAAATGGTGTCAAAAACAAAAAAAAAAAACAATGGTACACCGTTTTTTCCTCCAGAAATATCTATGAGCATTCCCTTTGTTTTTAAAAACATCTGGCAGCAATCGTCCATGCCCTTGCGAAGGCCGAACAGCCCTAATTTCTAGAAGCCAAGTAAAGGAAAAGTACGAACTATGCGGGAAGCGGTAAGCGGGGAAGGGAAAAAAAGATGCTTGTGGGGCCAAGGACATATTAGCAACTGTGAAAGCTGGATGTTGTGCGATATTTTTCAAATAATAAACAATTTTGAGTAATTGATAGTTCTTTTTTTATTGTGTTGTGTTTTAATAAATTCGTATATCCACATACGCATCTGTAGTTTTCCGAATAAATGAAAAAAAAAGATCGAAATTTTTTACAACTTTCAACAACCTGTATTTCGGTAACGAAGCATTTGCGGACTCATGTTAATAGGAACTTTTCCTCTTATTTTCATGAAAGGAACATGCCCTTAACTGGATGCCGTTTCTTTTTGAGACACCCTGTATACTTTTAATGGTTTCTCAATTTGGTGGCCTACTTTCAAGGATTTCTAGGAAACTAATAAAAAGGGGCTGAGTGTAATGGAAACAAGCTGTAAACAGTTTATTTTTGTCTAATACAACCAACAAAAATGCGGTTCAATGTCTTGTTTTTACAAGAAAAGTATCCACTGTAGGAAAGTACCAAATTTGCATGCACCTACTTAAAAAGACACAAATATCGTCTTCATTTGCTAAAATTATAAATAATAGAAATAAATATCTATTGTAGTAATTTATATTGTCAGGAATGTATTACAAATATTTAAACGTATGTGCGTCAGCATCCCCTGTGTTGAAACCGATCCTGTCCCTTGCCCGACTACCTGCTTAAAGATCGTCAACCCGCTTGACCTTCTGCGTTGTACCAACCCTTAAGGCATAACGGCACCTCACCCACCTCACTATAAAGTCATTTTTAAAACAAATAAAAATATTCACTTGCAATGTCGATTATTTTTGAGGTGGTATCACTCATGCCATTTGCTCTTGCAAACGCAAAGGACATTCGTGATAGCACCTCAAAAATAATCGACATAACTTTGACTAAGCTCCAATTGCGCCGGTTACACTTAAATAATAAGAGTCGCTTAAAGTTTAATTGCAATGGATACAATTCTTGTAACGATATGTATCCATGGGAATTAATTTTTTAAGCGACGCTTATTATTTAAGTGGTCAATTTTTGACAGATGGCATATGAAATTAAAACTAATGACAAAACTAAGGATTTACTAAAATCAGGTATTTATAAATTAAATTGTTCACATTGTAATTTGTAATTCACTCTATACAGGGTGTTCGTTTTTCGAAGCTAAGCATGGGGATCTCGGTTAGCTTAAGAGATACGAAGTCGGTTAAATGGAGGCAAAGTTGTGTATTTTAATGCTGATCAATAATGTGAAAAGAAATTGGGCCTACGACGTTTAGTTTAGAAAATATGATAATATCTAAAAAAAATCAAAATTCCCGATTTTTGTTTTTCGCTGATAAAATGAAAACAAGTGAAACTACGAATTTTTAATTAAGACATTTTTAAGACACTTTTTTATGGAGAATCTAAATATGCGATTGTTTTTCTCATTTCGTTTAAAATAGCCAACAATCGACTGTCAACTTTTGTTTTTCTTATGAACGCCATAT